>OX359277.1:30703863-31108863 GCA_947179155.2 Hedera helix | reverse complement strand
GCTATTCATTAGTCAGACTAACCTTCTCTTCTATTCAGGAAAGAGTTCTAGAATCTTTAGAGTGGGGCATTAAGCTGAAACATTACAGCCGAGAATAATACCGTCATGCTAAAAAAGTGCAAGGCCATACTATTTTTTTCTTGCTAGCAATAATTTGAGATATGGCAATTCAAGCGCACCCAAAGGGAACCCAGACCCACAAAAAACGGGGAGATCTTTATCTTCTAGCGCCAAGTGGTGCTGGCCCTTTTTTCTTTTTGGCTACATGTGGTGAATCCTAGCTCTATTGTAAATTTGAGGATTTTTTGGGCGATTTTGCATTAGGAGCATATAGTAGGTAACTTTTTGGGAGGCTCGGTGTACAAGTTTAGACTGGGATTTTTGTTGGCATAGAAGTCCTTTTCTACTCGTATCTCCGCATGTAACTGGGTTTGCCCCCATTTTGGCGTTTTGATCGAATCATTTACTTAGCAAAAGAATTAAAAGAACCAATTTAAATGCCAAAATTTGCTCACCTTTCCAGTTATCAGGGTATACATATTAAGCACATCTGCTACAGTAGACTCAAAATGAGTTGTGGCATCATAGCTCTGTTGAACATATGAACATTTACATTACTTAAAGCTGAATCATAAGATAATGTACCAATATAGCTTGTAAAAGAAACTGACCGTGGATATAAAACAATTGTCCAGAGAAGGCTCATTGACTGGTTCAAATCTATCATAAATATCAAAGAATATCTCATCCACAGGCCCTAATAGATCAATTCCGGGCTTTAATTCAGTCTCAGGCTGATCAGTCTCTGCCTCTGTTGAAACAAATGCAATAAATTTCCCCTTTGGAGCAACATTGTGAGAGTACGAACAACAAAAGAGATACCTACAAAACAACAGACTCATCGAGTAAGATAATATAATTTTTACCGAGGAAAATCTTAAATGTTAGAAACTGCTCAACTGCAAATCAAGTGATAATAATACTGATCTGTGGTCTAGATGCATAAGATAAAACAGTTCTCTTTAATAAAAATGTATCAAATTACAGTTCAACAGCCCCTTTTCATAAGTTGCATTCCAGCAGCTACAATAAATTACAATCACAGTATTGTTCTAATTCGCAATTGAAAACACGTGACACTGACAAGTTTCATGCCAAAGTTCCAGTATTGACCTGTTTTCAAGATGAAAACATTAGGCAAGGTTCAGGGTTCACCGGACACTTAGGGACTGATATTACTGTCATCTCACAGAGAACCATAGGAAATCACAAAGTGGAATGGTTTAAATTATATAATAAATACAATCAGTCTCAATGAGAAATGCAACAGAATGGCTCTATGTTCAACAGCATGAGAAACCAGATCCGTTTTCATAATAATCTGTTCGCCTTAATCTGATGAGAGAAATTTTGTAAATCATCAATCAGGAAACTCAAAAATCTAGTTCTCCTTATCCGTGGTAACAATTATTAATCTATAGTCTATTTCTTTACATTTGCATACAAAATGCTACTTCCCTTGTTCAATTGCTTATTTACAAAAAGTAGAATAGTTCTTTTTCACCTCAATATTTCTTTTTTTATTCTAGATAAAACTTCTTCGCCCCATATTTCACGATGAATATAACTTGATCAAGAAACCCTAGAGATTACATTCTGGTTATAGCATATAACTGAGCAGAACATGTAATAATTAAATGCAAGGAAACAGAAAAATAAAATTTCTCTGGAAAGCCTTTGAACTAAAACTCACATATCAGATCTACGACCCAATTGCTTTTGTGGCAGAATAACCTGCACTGAGTGAGAGTCACTGGTATTTGGGATTGGGTGGCTCATAATGCAAATTGCTCTTGCAACCCTGCCAACCTTCCTGACCTGTAACAGACCATGCATGCTCATATCATCCATCAGAATGACACTTGGGATAATCAAGTTTGAAATGGTTAAAGCCTACTAGCAAGATATGCTGGCTATGCTTTGAATAAGACAATTACCATTTACATACTTATGGTTGGTGACTAAATTCCCTTTTCTTCACCTATACCTTTGATTAATCTTTCCACTATCTTACTTTCTGTTTTAAGAAACTCTTTTAAGTTTTATTGCACAACTATATTGTTCTTATTTTTTAAATAAAGGAAATTCATTTTTTTAAATAACGGAAACTCTTTTAGCATGCATCCAAGATGTATTTAATACATGTCCCAAATGAAGAAGTTTGTTTTCAAGCCATCAATACATCGAAAAAATATCAGCAGCAGTATCCAAGAGTATTTGGGAGTATTGACACCCAATACGGATGCACAGTGGGTTAAAAGTATATCTTGCTCCCTATTACAATATATAGTTTAGCTTTTACCACTTTAGAATTTTCTAATTAGTTGGATTACCAGCTGAAATGTCCTATTATCGACAGGTTAGAAAACTAATTACCTTGCTGGTCAAGTACGAAGGATCACATACAACTTTCTTGCACTTGGCTGTTTCCCCTTCTGATGTAACACCATTGACCTTTCCTTCCTCATCAAACTCTACCTGGCATTTAAGCAAGACCACTAATGAATGAAAGTTTTTATACGATTTGCCTGGTCTAAAGAGAGCAGATGCGATGGGGGTACCTTGCACTCAGGTTTATTCAACATGTACGTCCCGCCGTAGACAGCACTGAGCCGAGCAAATGCCTGAACGGAAAAAAATGAACAGACTTCAGTAGATAGCAAAACCTTCATAACATGTTTCTCAGAAAAATCAAAAATAAAAAATCAAGAGAAAAGCATCGAGGTTATTAGTTAAAAATAGGAAATGGGAGGAGGGAGGAAGCAGTGAAAGAAGAGATCAAAGGGATGTTAAATTCAAAAGAAAAATAAAAAGAACCTGGGGGAGCTCTCCTAATCCATACAAAGGGTAAATGTACGGTGATCCTCCTTGAAAGCGTGCAAGAGACTCCGCATAAAGCTATCACATAGTTAAAATAAATGTTCTCAGGCAACTAGCAAAGTCTACATAGTATGAAAAATCAAACAAAGAGAATGATGTAATCTATCCATTTTCACCTTCATTCTCTTCACAGTATCCAATGCAGGCTCACTTAAGTAGTGGTCATCTCTGTGTAGTGCCAAGGCATGACCGATAAAGTCCACAGTGTTGTCACTAAGACCATATTTTCTGTCGAAAGTAAATAACATCAAAAGCAGAAAAACTTGAGTGCCGTTTATGAATATTATTAAACAACTATTTTCTTTTCAATATCTTGCTATTTCATATCCACTTGCCCTCAATTTTTTATTTAAAAAAAAATCTATCATCAATTTTTTTAATTCTGTAGACCTGCAGAAAGACTCACTCCTTGACAACTGAAGCTACCGACTTGATATTCAGTACCATTCTCGCACAAGAATAACTATTAAGGCGTCCATGAGAAGAAATGGTACATGAAAACATGACGAAGCACTAACATTTTACATCAGCTAGATCCCATAAATATTATTAATTACAATAGTTCAAAAGTGTATGGTCTAGATCATCTTTTGTAGACAAAAGAAGATTATTTTATTATAAGGGAATAACAAATAAGGAAGGGCAAGACGTCCTCAAACTTCTGGTTAGACAGTTAATAAGTACATCCTTGAAATGAAATGTAGTCATAAACTTGTTTGAAGTTTCATACAAAACTACTTTCTAACAAACAAAAGAATCTAAACCAAATACAACCATATCGAAAAAACATATCAAAACAAGTGAAACCGAGCCAAACGTCTATGATTTATTGTAGATCAAGGAGAGTAAATCATCTGGAACTAAAAGGACGTGATTCTATTTAACTGTGTCACCTACATTCTTTGTTTTCCCCGTAATCTTTCACCATCTAATTCTTTGTATATCTCAACCGTCACTTTGAAATTTGAACTCTTCTGTCATGAGTGGTGAAAACAAGCAGGCAAACATAATCTTTAATTTACTGAAGTTATTCAAGTTGTAAATGACATATACAAAAGCAATAAAATCAGGGCATACGCAATAAGCTCTTTAGTTGTCACTCTAGTCAAATTCACCCCCTCGTGTGTTTTGGGATCAGTTTCCTGGTAATCTTGGACATATTTAATGAATTTACCGGCACGACGCTTTTCAAAAATGCCCATGAGAGGAGATTTGAGGGCCTCCATATCAGTTGCAGGCACCTTGTGCACCTATTGCATAAGGATATCACAAATACAGGTTAAAAGAATTCTTACAACAGGGAGACAACCAATAGAAAACTTTTTCCTGAAAATTAAGGCAACTTGTAAAAGAACTATTGTACCTTTCCCTTATTATAGACAAAGCTGCCATCAACTGCTTTGAAGGACAAATATTTTGTTACATCAGTGTGAATAAGTACTCGTACAAGCTCACCATTTGCCATAATAAACTAACAAAACAATTATCAATCAAAATAACCTAAAGTTAAAGAAGCAAAAGAAAATTAAGAAAATTAAGAATAGTATTTCAAACAAGTTGAAGAAGAGTGGGGAAGATGGAAACCTTGGGTATCATGTCCACATTATAATCCCTACTAGAACCCAGATGAGCTGGGGGCTTATCGCTTCCTCTAAACTTCTTCCAAAACTGTACGTTAATAATTACATAAAGAAAATTAGGAGACTCAACCAAAAATTTTATTTGTTTTGTCGCCAAAGGTTCTGAAGATATAAACCTGAATGAGATTGAGTGAAGTCGACTCCCCTCCATAATAGTCATTTCTATCCATGTGCAGAACCTGGTTCAAAAGATAATGGTGTATAAATGAACAGACAACTGCTTAACTAAATAATATAATATGTTTTGTAGGTTAATGGCACATTTCTCATCTCAAAGAAAGCAAGTTTAGAACAAAATAACCAGCTTCACTGCACTATATTTCAGCAAATGGAAAATCAAATCCAATAAATGTCAAGCGCCACAACAATGAAGAGAAAATCTCAAACTTAGACCAATGTAAAAAGTACAATGCAGAAGGTTCAGCCCAGTTCTCAAAAAATGGTGGGTGCAGTGGCAACCAACACCAATTTAAACCCAGATGATGAAATAAGAAATATGACAGAATAAATAAAAGAGTAAACACTAAAACAAAGATATTGAAATCAAGAGATATCCATTCCAAAATTAGAGGTATTTTTCTATTTTGTCTGTTCTAGATTTAGAGATACATTTCCAATTTTATGTCATCTAAGGGCATGTAGTTTCAAGCCTGCATTACTTTATTTAGTGTAGATTGAATATTATCATGCCATCATTACTACCTTTCTAGCAAATGTTAAGAATATATTTGGAAATATAAAGTTTTCCTAAAAAATAGTCACTTTAGGAATGCATGGATGGAGTACTAAATGAAACTACAAACCTAAAATTGCACATTATTACTAGGATATCAGATTATTTTGACAAAAAATTGACAATAACAATCCAGTGCTACCTCCATAATTGGCTAGCATACATCTACCACTACTCGCACACCACTTAATCTCAATGTCAGATCATTCAAAAATAAGACACTTGTTGCCAACAATTCAGCCACACGTGCACACACAACAGCAATTATCTCAAAGAATTTCCAGAGTGCACTACCGAGCACACAAAAAATACACATATAGCAATAAATAATATACAAATCTAAATCAATAATCTAGAGCAGGACCATGCAGATTAATTGCTAATTGAACATTGAAGGGTCAATTTGCACAAACTTTATGCCACTAAGCTAGAGGATTTCAAAATCATATAATTTAATAAACAGAATCAAACATGTTTCAAAATGAATTTAGCGATCACAAATCCACTGGATCAGCAAACAAACTGTTCCGAACACTACTTCCGATCTCCAAATGAAAACTGAGTGCAAATTGAAGCCAGAAAAATATGCTAGATTTGAGCAAAGACAATCGTGATAAACTGGAGTATAAAAAACACTTAATTAATTGAAAAAATACTGAAAAAATACCTTAAGGCCTTCAACGGAGAGCAGACCGCTGAGGATGCATTCTTTGAGACCAGTACCCAGGACTATGACATCGTACTCTTCATCCATGGTGTGGATCAATTGGACAATTACTTGCTCAATCAAACAGATCAGTAGACAGAGAAAGTAGAAGAATACTAGGGTTTCAGAAGAGAGAGTATGGATGATTTTTATATGTGTACGCAAGGAAATCGTATCTCGCTCGATTAGGATTTCGAATCGATTGTTGTAGGTAGAACAACACTGGCAGAATTCTATAGAGCCTTTTCTTGTGTCTTGTAATGCTAGGTCTTGTTCGGGATTGACTTTTTCTTTTTCTTTTTTTTTTTTTTTTGATTTAAAGTTGAAATTTTAGTTAATTTATAAGTTAAAATTTTAGTGTAAATTTATAAGTAAAAATATTCGGTATCATTTTTACTTATAAGTCGAGAATTATAAGTAATAATTATGAATGTGTTCGGTTAATAATAATTTATAAGTTCAAATAAAATATTAAGATTACTAAAATAACCTTAAAGGAAATAACATACCTTAAAGGAAATAACATGTTAAAATAAAAGAAGGTAAAATAGGCATTTCAATAGGTTTGACCAAAACTTAAAAAGTGACTTATAAGTCAATTTATAAGTTGACTTATAAGTTCCAAACGAACACTTTTTTAGCAAAATTAACTTATAAGTTCGGTTGACCAACTTATAAGTTGGCGCCGAACAGGCCTTTAGAGAATCCCTCTGTTTGAAATGAATGGTGTATTTTATTGGGCCACCTCGTGAGGGACGAGTCTACGCACAACAATCTGGCATATAATATAAATTTTAATGTCATATTTTATGTTTTAATAATGTAAATGAATATAGTGTTTGGTTATTGAATATTTATACTTATTTCCTGATAAATTAGCATGTGCAAGTATGTGATTGAAATATTATCTCAAGTGAAATTTCAAAAATACTCTTAATTATTGAAAGTGATGCTTAAATCATCTTATCCTTCTTGTTGTCAATCCAAATTCCTCAACCATTCTTTATAATAAGTTGTCTTCATAAGTATTGTGTCAAGAAACTCATGGAGGCCCCTCTCAAGTCTTCATATACAAGGTCTTATTGCACAACATCCTTTTCTTTTTCCTTTATTTAGATTCCACGTCGCCCGAATTCATCATCGGAAAGTTCGGAAGACCTCGGCACAACCTTCGGAAGGGCCAAACCTTAGTCGAACCCTAGGTTCGTGCTTCCTTTAATCTTCTTTTGTTTGTCTTTGCCTTTCTTGCTCAATTTTCATACTTTTTTTGTGATTCTTAACACTGTAATCAACTCATCTTGTCACACGAGGCTTCAAGGAAGACCATTCCCAAATCCTCGTCGATTTCTCATATCTTTTCTTGGTTTCAAGTTTATTATTCCGTCATTGCACCACTCAAGGCTCGTCTGGCATGACATTTGGAAATACGAAGAGGTGTGTACCTTTGGAGGCCAACCCCTATGGTGGCCGAACCCTAAGGTGACTAGGGGTCACCCCAGTTTTCTTATTTTTCTTTTGTCCATTCCTTGGTCTTGTCCTTGTTTCGTTCCAGTGGTTCAAATCAATTTCAATCGAAAAAGTTGTTGTCGAAGTTTCTCACAAGGTGAGACCACCTTAGGGGGGCCGAACCCTATGGGGCAAAAACCTTAGGCGTTCCCTCTTTTGTTCATTTATTGTCCGTCTTGTTTATTTAATTTTGACTTTTTCGTTTTTCATTCAATTCTTTAAGTCACATGTGAATCCTAATTAATAATTGGGTCCACAATATGTAAATTACAAAAGATGCTTTTTTTGCTGACAGAGGAAAGTTTCGTGTAATGCAATAGCGACATCGAGAATTTTGACGCCCCAAAATCTAGGTCCCTTGAACCTCAGGTTTGGTGCTCACGATCCAACACTTAAACAACATTCATAACTTAAATATTCAATAACTAGCGAAAAATATATATAGATTCAATTCAAAACATACCATCAATCTCAGATTATACTAACCTTAATTACATTACAACTACCAGATAATACAAAAGGTTTATAGCAACACCAAATATATTAATAACAATAACAATTTCTTCTATGAGTTTTACTAGTCTACCATTCCTTTGCCTTTGTCTTTATATGAGCACTCGAGTTCAGCTGAAAAATATTTATGATATAGCAATGGTGAACAACTACTTTGCTCAGAAAGTTTAAATAAGCAAAAAAAGATATATCATGAATGAAAAAGAATTACACTCTTTGAAACTTCAACAATATATAAGTATTAAGAAGAAATGAAACATGCTGGCTATATTCAACAAGAGATTTTTAGAATATTTACTACTGAGGTTAGCCGCTAAAGACTTAGAACAACTTAGAAGAATTAACAATCATTCAACTGAATTTCATAAAAGTATTTAACAATCACTATAATTGTAAATATTTAAACATGATACTTAAGGGGATCAGTCCTCTTGTACCCAATATATATGCATAACATTCAGACATTTAGTGTGCAAAAATTGGATTCTCGATAAATAATATCCCTTTATAAGGGTTGTTCTACTCCGTCTTATTATAGGGTCCGCACCAACAATTTGGTTTGGATTGGTTTTAAAAATTATGGCTCAATTTGTTGTCTAGCCCAAGCAATATTGTAAGACCCCGACTTTTATGAAATACAAATTAAAATTTTCTTTATATATTTTCTTCTGAAAACGGTAAATGAATAAATTGACAAAAGTAAAAATTAAGAAATGTTTGTACAAATTTTATCTTGTCGGAAAATATTCATTTTGTCGAGAAATATTCGTTCTGTCGGGGAATATTTGATTCGTACGACGGCACCGAAATAACCAAATATTGGTAGACCCCCACAACGAATTATTGTCGGATATAGAAAGCGAATTACGTAACATTTCTAAATAAATATAGTCAACGGTACTATCACTTTTAACTGTTAAAATAACCAGTGGTAAAAGAATAGTAACATACGGTCTTGTACAGGAGCACACGGTATTGCACAGTATTTCATATATTGAACTGATAAAGTGGCTATTGTATTATATTGACTTTATTGAACCAATAATTGTTACATGCATAATAATTTATATTATGTACCTGATAATTGTCATAGTAGCATATGCACAGTAATTCACATTACTGAATCAATAACGTGCTTATTTATTTTCATCATTATTGTTATCTCTTTTATGATGTTGATTAAACTGTTGTATTCTATTATTAGTTAATTTCTCTACTTATCTAACTTAGAAAGCCAACTACACTGTATTTATAACAATTAGTCATAATAATGAATAATTGTGAATTATTGTCGAATAATTGAATTGATAAAATTATTTATTTTTATTATAATAAATTATATAAAGTTATTTATTTTTATATATAAAGTTAATTGATTTATATAAAGTTAGTTATTTTACATATAAAGTAAATTAAATGGTTTAGATTAAGGAAATCTTAAAAGATGAAATGAGTACTATAGATTAAAGATGATCTTTAAATGAATGGTTTAGATTAAGAAAATCTTAAAATATGAAATGAGTGGTATAGATTAAAGATGATCTTTAAATGAATGGTTTAGATTAAGGAAATCTTAAAAGATGAAATGAGTAGTATAGATTAAAGATGATTTTTAAATGAATGGTTTAGATTAAGAAAATCTTAAAATATGAAATGAGTGGTATAGATTAAAGATGATCTTTAAATGAATGGTTTAGATTAAGGAAATCTTAAAAGATGAAATGAGTGGTATAGATTAAAGATGATCTTTAAATGAATGGTTTAGATTAAGGAAATCTTAAAAGATGAAATGAATGGTATAGATTAAACATTATCTTGAAATATACGGTTTGGATTAAATTAGAAAATCTTGGTTTATGATAAGATTTTTGACTATAAATAGAGGCATTAACTTAAGTATTTTTCATAAAAACTTCCTTGCTTATTCTTTCTTTCACTCTCCAAATATTTCTTTATATAAGTTCTATTTGAGTGTGCTAAAGTCATCTTGAGTATTTGTGAAGATCTGTAAGTGTACGAGTACTGACCAAGTAAGTCTTTTTATAAAAGTTATATAAGTAACCACACACATCACACGGTGTTTATAAATCTTCCTTTAGAAGACTCTTCTTTTAGAAGATTCATTTTGAAAAGCTTCCTTTGGAAGATTTATTTTAAAATATTATCTTCTTCAAAAACTATATTGAAGTTATTCTACTTTATTCTATTAAATCACTTTTGAGGATTTCATACGAATTGGTATACACCATGAAATTATATATGGTAGTTACTAATTAAATTACAAAAATATAGGTTAATCAACTTCATATCTAATCACGTGTTAAGGTAAGGGATACCATTTTTTTCATCTTCCACTATTCAAACTTACTACGGAAAGGGATTATTATTCTTTGATTCTCGAAAATAATATCGTTTCTTCCTTACTCGTAAGATGCGTCATTTATTTTCATGTATTAATTTATAGGAATAACCTGACTACGCGGACTACCGCATATTTGGTGAATAACCTTTCTTATTCATTTATGGGAATAACTTGACTACGCGGACTACCGTATGTTTGGTGAATAACCTTTCGTATTCATTCCTTATTAATTTGTGGGAATATCCTGACTACGCGGACTACCGCATGTTTGGTGAATAACCTTTCATATTCATTCCTTATTAATTTCTGAGAATAACCTGACTACGCGGAGTACCACATGTTTGATGAATTACTCTTCATATTTGTCTCTTATCGGTAAAGTTTCCTTAAATGATTATATATTCTTTAATAGTTTGCGCTTCATCTAATATCATTTCAATTGAGCCTTCCTATTTTTCTAAATCTTTCTATTGAACCTTAACCGTTATTCTGAACTGTGAATCTTGAATATCCTTCTTGAATTTGAGTTCACATCATGTTGAGAATTTGGACATTATTTGAATCTGCACAAAGAAAGATCATAAACTTTCTATATTTATTGATCATACTGTTTCTTCTGATTCATCATCTATATCACTATTGTTATTCTAATCATCAAGAACCATGTTGTTGTGAATATCTGTGGCCTAGGGTACAGATGATAGGATAAAGGCGATATAATTGTTGTGTCTTTTAGGGCACGTGGTGAATATTCTCTTTGGCCGGGGGTGTAAGACCCCGAATTTTATGAAATACAAAATTTAATTTTTCTTCATATAGATATTTTTTTAAACAGTAAGTGGTTAAATCGATAAAGTTAAAAGTTAAGGATGTTATGTGCAAATTTTATTTTGTCGGACAATATTCGCTTTGTCGGGAAATATTCGTTTGGTCGGGGAATATTCGTTTGGTCCGACGGCGCCGAAATAACAAATTATTGGTGGACCCCACAACGGAATATTTGTCGGATATAGAAAACGACAGAAATAACCTTTTTAAATAAAAATAGTCAACGGAACTGTTAAAATACCGGTGATAAAAGAATAGTAGCATACGGTAGTTATTGGTATTTTCTGTAGCACTCGGTACTCTACAGTAACACACGGTATTGCATAGTGTCTCATATTATTGGTCTGATAATTGACACCGTAACTGTTACGCATCATTTCATCGATAATTGTCACTGCATAATATTTTATATTATCAATTCAATAATTGTTGTTACACAGTATTTTGCATTATTGATTTAATAATTGTCATTACACTGTATTTTATATCATTGAGTCAATAATTGTTGTTGCACTGTTTTTAAAATTATTGAACCTAATAATTGTCACAGTAACATATGCACAGTAATTCACATTATTGAATCAATAATTGTCATTACACAGTAACGTATGCTTTATTTTACATTATTGTTATCTCTATTATGATGTTATTTAAACAGTTGTATTTCATTAATTTATTGACTTGATATCTAAGAGCTAACTATACTGTATTTATAACAATTAGTCATAATAATTGAATTGATAAAGTTATTTGTTTATAATATAAAGTTAGGTGATTATTAGGTGATATGAAATGAATGGTGTAGATTAAAGTGTGAATTATTGTTGAATAATTGAATTGATTTGTTTATAATATAAAGTTAGGTGATTATTAGGTGATATGAAATGAATGGTGTAGATTAAAGTGTGAATTATTATTGAATAATTAAATTGATTTGTTTATAATATAAAGTTAGGTGATTATTAGGTGATATGAAATGAATGGTGTAGATTAAAGATAATATAATATTTGAAATGGATGGTGTAGATTAAAAGATGATCTTTAAATGAATGGTTTAGATTAAATGAATGATAAGATTTTTGGCTATAAATAGAAGCCTTAACTTAAGGATTTTTCATAAACTTCCTTACTTGTTCTTTCTTTCTCTCTCTAAATACTCTTGTGAAAGTTCTCTCTAAGTGTGCTTAAGTCATCTTGAGTATTTGTGAAGATCTATAAGTATACGTGTACTGTTCAAGTTAATCAACCTCATTTAAATCAATATCCAGTCACGTGTTGAGGTAAGGGATACCATCTTTTTCATCTTCCATTATTCAAACGTACTATGGTAAGGGATTATCATTATTTGATTCTCGATAATAATATTGTTTCTTCCTTACTCATAAGACGTGCCTTTTATTTCCATGTATTAAATTGTGGGAATAACCTTACGAAGCGGATTGCCGCCTGTTGGTGAATAACCTTTCGTATTCATTCATTATTAATCTCTGAGAATAACCTTACGGAGCGGATTGCCGCCTGTTTGGTGAATAACTCTTTGTACTCAAATTCTATTAAATTGTGGGAATAACCTTACGGAGCGGATTGCCGCCTGTTTGGTGAATAACTCTTTGTACTCAAATTCTATTAAATTGTGGGAATAACCTTACGGAGCGGATTGCCGCCTGTTGGTGAATAACCCTTTGTATTAATTTCCTTCACCTTTTGTTAATCAAACCTGCTACGGTAAGGGATATTATTTTCTTTCATACTCCTAAATCGAAATTTATTATGGAACTATTGCTTCTATAATTCCTGAAAATATTATATGTTCCATAATAGTTGAACTTCATTATTTCAACTGAACCTTCCTATTTACGTGAACCTTTCTATTGAATTGTAACCGTTATTCTGAACTGTGGATCTTGAATATCATTTTTAAATTTCACTCCACATCATGTTGACAATTTGGACATTATTTGAATCTGTACAAAGTAAACTTCCGATACTTATTGTTATCCTATTTCTTCTGTTCATCATTTATATCATTCTAATCATCCAAAAATCAAGCTGTTGTGAATATCTGTGGCCGGAGGCACAGATGTGATATATTTGTTGAACAGATGATAGGTTAAAGGCGATATAATAGGTTAAAGGCGATACATCTGTTCGGTGTCTTTTATGGCACGTGGTGAATGTTCTCTTTGGCCCGTAGTGCAAAGATGAACTGTTGTTTGGTATGATTATGACCAAAGGCTGAATCTGGTATAATCATGACCGTTGGTGCTATATTGAATATCTTTGGCCCGTAGTACAAAGATGAACTGTTGATGTGCATGATTATGATCAGGAACTGTGAATTTGTATTATCTTGACTAATGATATTTCAGATGATAAAAGTTGATGATGTTTTTCCTAAAAAGAGAACCGAGTGGACATTATAGTCTGCATTATTCTTCTAATAGATTACTCATTCCGCTGATATTATTGATCTGAACGTTGTTTAAGAATTTAACTGCAGTTTTTGATATAAACCTTGTAGTCTATTGTATTCTATCAAGAACTCAACTGTTGAAGACTAATGATAATTTATTCGTCATTATCTTAGTCATGATATTCTTTACTGGGCTATTTGAGCTCACCCTTTCTTTTGTTCCATTGTTTTTCAACAGGAGATGAAAACATAACAGGGTCTAGCCGGGGAATGGAGTGAGGGTCCGAAGAATAGTTATCATAGTTTTCACGTTTTGTAAAATAGTGTGGCAATAATAGTGAAGACTTAGTTGTGTATTATTATACACTGTATTGTTGTACGTTGTGCTTTGTTGTAATAATTTTGTTGTAGTCTTTTGACGACTCAAGTATGGGCTGTGTGGACCCAGATTTGGGGGCGTCACAGTTGGCATCAGAGCTTAGGGATATGGTCTTTAATGGAGATCTGGGGTAGAACTAGGAGGGGAGAGACGAATAGAATCAGTCACTAGTATGTCCTACCTAAAATAGATTTTATTATCTAATGAGTCTATTTGAATGTAGGAACATGAAGTGATGAGTCAGTTTATTTGAACTAACATTTATTTTGTGACCACAGTTTAGTATGACATCTGGAAATCAAGAGGTTAATTATGGAATGCCTGAAGCAAATGTAGCCGAGAATCAAGAGGCCCCAAACAATCCTCCTGCCAACTCAGGAAATAATGTTCCTGATAACATGATGAACGATGGATTCTTTAGGAATTTCATGCAGTTCATACAGAATCAAGGAAGAGGAAATCCAGTCAATAATAACGGTAGAAACGCTGGCAATTTGAGGATGATCACTGTTAAGCAATTTAAAGAATTAGGACCACCTGAATTCCACGGGAAGCCTGACCCACTCAAAGCGGAGGCATGGCTAAAGCAGACGACAAAAATACTTGATGTCTTACAATGCGCTGATGATCAGAAGGTGTCATTTGCCACTTTTATGTTACGAGGTGAGGCGGACCATTGGTGGGAAGCGGTAAAACGTATCCAACCTTCAGCACTCGAAATGTCTTGGACAGAATTCGAAGAACTGTTTAACGAGAAGTATTTCCCAGAAAGCATCCGCCATATGAAAGAGGTGGAATTCATTAAGCTGGAGCAGGGAAACATGACAGTCTCCCAATATGAAGCCAAGTTTGCCGAGTTATCTCGCTTTGCCACCCATCTTGTGGATGACGAAGCACGAATGAGTCGGATGTTCCTAAGAGGTTTGAGATTCAAAATTCGTCAACAACTTAGCTCTCATAAATTTAGTTTGTATTCAGATGTTGTAGATAGGGCTCAAAGGGTGGAGCAAACAGATGAAACATTGCAGCCAAGAGTTAATGATCAGCATAGAGAAAGGAGTGACAACAACCACAGGAACGAGAACCATCGAGGAGGTAACCAACACTTCGGTGGTAATTCCATACCAAATAACAGAAGAGGAGAATCTAGTGGGAACAATTTCAAAAGAAAGAGATTCCATAATAATTATGGAAGGGCACCAGCACCAGTACCAACACCAGCACCGACCCCAGTTTCAAGGGGAGAAGATCGACCACCAGTGAGATGCTATAGGTGTGGTCAGGAAGGTCACATCAGCCCAAACTGTACACTGCAGTCCAAAAAGTGCTACAGTTGTGGGAAAGAGGGTCATCTTGCGCGGTTTTGTCCTGCCACAAAATCAAGTCCAGCTGCAATGATGATACCAAAAGCTAGCGCGGATAAGGAAAAATCTGTAGTTCAAGGGAGAGCTTTTGTTGTGACATCCCAAATGGCGCGAAACTCGAACGAGGTGATAACCGGTAAGCTATTCATAAATTCTCGTGAAGTCTACGCTTTGTTAGATACTGGCTCTACCCATTCTTTTATCTCACCTGCATGTGCTCAGCGTTTAAACTTAACTCCTAAAAATTTGGACTTTGACTTATCAGTTGAAACCCCATTAGGAGAAATGACCATTACATCTACTGTCTATAAATCTTGCCTAGTTCAAATCAACAACCTCACATTACCTGTTGACCTTATTTCTTTGGAGATGCATGAATTTGATGTGATTTTAGGAATTGATTGGTTGACTACCCATCATGCTAAAATTGATTGTTTTCATAAGATTATTAGTTTTCATATTCCTAATCAACCTGTCATGCAAATTCAAGCAACTAAACCATTGAAATCTATAACTGTTATTTCTAGCCATAAAGCCATTCGTTTATTGAAAAACGGATGTCAAGCCTTTTTAGCTCATGTCACTGATTTGAACAAAAATACGTCAAACTTGAATGATATTCCCATTGTTAATGAGTTTCCTGACGTTTTTCCTGAAGAACTTCCTGGCTTACCCCCAAACCGTGAAATTGATTTTTATATTGATCTTGAACCCGGTACCAAGCCCATTTCCAAAGCTCCCTACCGAATGGCTCCCATTGAACTTCAAGAGTTAAAAGTCCAACTACAGGAATTGTTGGATACCGGTTTCATTCGTCCGAGTGCATCACCTTGGGGTGCTCCTGTTCTATTTGTGAAGAAGAAAGACGGGAGTATGAGATTGTGCATTGACTACCGAGAATTGAACCATGTCACCATCAAGAACAGGTACCCGTTACCTCGGATTGATGACATGTTTGATCAATTGCAAGGCGCTCAACATTTCTCAAAGATTGATCTCCGTTCTGGATATCATCAGTTAAAGGTTAAAGCTGAGGACATTCCAAAGACTGCTTTCAGAACTCGTTATGGGCATTATGAGTTCTTAGTCATGCCTTTTGGACTAACTAATGCTCCTGCAGCTTTCATGGACATGATGAACCGGATATTCAAGGAACATTTGGATCATTTTGTGGTTGTCTTTATTGATGACATCCTCATATACTCCAAGAGTCGCGAGGATCATGAACAACACCTGAGATTGATACTACAAAAGCTCCGTGAAAATAAATTATATGTCAAGTTGAAGAAATGTGAGTTCTGGCTTGAGGAGGTCGCGTTTCTTGGGCATGTGATTTCTAGTCAAGGAATATCAGTCGATCCTGCGAAGATTGAAACGGTACTAAATTGGGAACAACCCAAAACAGTAACCGAAGTCCGAAGTTTTCTGGGTCTAGCTGGTTATTATCGGAGATTCGTAGAAGGATTTTCTCGAATCGCCACTCCATTAACGCAGCTTACTCGGAAAAGCGCAAAATTCATATGGAGCGAGGAATGCGAGAAGAGTTTTCAAGAACTCAAGAGGAGACTTGTTTCAGCTCCTGTTCTGACCATACCATCAGGATCAGGAGAATTTGTTATCTACAGCGATGCTTCTGGCAAAGGTCTAGGCTGTGTCCTTATGCAACATGAAAAGGTTATAGCCTACGCCTCTCGACAACTCAAAGATTATGAGAAAAATTATCCTACTCATGATCTAGAGTTGGCAGCAGTCTTTTTCGCGTTGAAGATCTAGAGACACTACTTGTACGGAGAAAAAGTGGATATCTATACGGATCATAAAAGTCTCAAGTATTTCTTCACCCAGAAGGAACTCAACATGCGACAACGACGTTGACTTGAACTGTTAAAGGATTATGACCACACAATCCAGTATCACCCGGGAAAGGCGAACGTTGTAGCTGACGCTTTGAGCAGAAAATCTTATGCAAGTACAAGTGCACTGCTGACAACACAAAAGTGTATTTTGTACGACTTGCAAAAGATGGAGATAGAGCTAAAGACACCAGGGACCCACTCGAAGATTGCTCACGTGCGAGTAGAACCAACTTTAATCGATAAAATTAAAGCTGCTCAAGCTACCGATCCGGAACTGATAAACATGATAAAGAAAGTACAAGAAGGTGCCATTCCCGAAGCAAGAATCGACGAGAAAGGAATACTTCGAGTCAACTCTCGACTCTGTGTTCCTAACGATCCTGAATTAAAGCATAAAATCATGATGGAGGCACACAACGCGCCGTTTGTAATCCACCCAGGAGGTACCAAGATGTATCGAGATCTTCGACATACATTTTGGTGGAACAATATAAAAAGAGAGATTGCGGAGTTTATCTCAAGGTGCCTAACTTGTCAACGTGTCAAGGCAGAACATCAAGTTCCTAAAGGTCCATTACAATCACTTGAAGTTCCCGAATGGAAGTGGGAACACATCAATATGGACTTCGTGACGGGTCTTCCAAAAGTTTCTCAAGGCTTAGATGCAATTTGGGTGATCGTAGATGGATTGACCAAATCTGCTCATTTCTTGCCTATACGAGAAAACTTTTCACTTGAACGTCTTGCCGGTATGTACATAAATGAGATCGTGAGATTGCATGGCATGCCAGTTTCCATAGTTTCTGATCGAGATCCTAGATTCACTTCACGCTTTTGGATCAGTCTACAAAAAGCTATGGGCACTGAACTACGTTTTAGTTCTGCATACCATCCTCAAACGGACGGACAATCGGAAAGGACGATCCAGACCCTCGAAGATCTTTTGAGACTTTGTGTATTAGACTTCAAAGGAAGTTGGGATAAGTACTTGCCGTTGGTGGAATTTTCTTACAACAACAGTTACCAAGCAAGCATAGGCATGGCTCCATTCGAGGCATTGTATGGAAGGAAGTGTCGCTCTCCAATATGTTGGAATGAGGTAGGAGAAGCAAAATTGTTGGGACCCGAGTTGGTACGCTTTGTAAGACCCCGAATTTTATGAAATACAAAATTTAATTTTTCTTCATATATATATTTTTTTGAAACAGTAAGTGGTTAAATCGATAAAGTTAAAAGTTAAGGATGTTATGTGCAAATTTTATTTTGTCGGACAATATTCGCTTTGTCGGGGAATATTCGTTTGGTCGGGGAATATTCGTGCCGTACGACGGCGCCGAAATAATAAATTATTGGTGGACCCCACAACGGAATATTTGTCGGATATAGAAAACGACAGAAGTAACCTTTTTAAATAAAAATAGTCAACGGAACTGTTAAAATACCGGTGATAAAAGAATAGTAGCATACGGTAGTTTATGGTATTTTCTGTAGCACACGGTACTCTACAGTAACACACGGTATTGCATAGTGTCTCATATTATTGGTCTGATAATTGACACCGTAACTGTTACGCATCATTTCATCGATAATTGTCACTGCATAATATTTTATATTATCAATTCAATAATTGTTGTTACACAGTATTTTGCATTATTGATTTAATAATTGTCATTACACTGTATTTTATATCATTGAGTCAATAATTGTTGTTGCACTGTTTTTAAAATTATTGAACCTAATAATTGTCACAATAACATATGCACAGTAATTCACATTATTGAATCAATAATTGTCATTACACAGTAACGTATGCTTTATTTTACATTATTGTTATCTCTATTATGATGTTATTTAAACAGTTGTATTTCATTAATTTATTGACTTGATATCTAAGAGCTAACTATACTGTATTTATAACAATTAGTCATAATAATTGAATTGATAAAGTTATTTGTTTATAATATAAAGTTAGGTGATTATTAGGTGATATGAAATGAATGGTGTAGATTAAAGTGTGAATTATTGTTGAATAATTGAATTGATTTGTTTATAATATAAAGTTAGGTGATTATTAGGTGATATGAAATGAATGGTGTAGATTAAAGTGTGAATTATTGTTGAATAATTAAATTGATTTGTTTATAATATAAAGTTAGGTGATTATTAGGTGATATGAAATGAATGGTGTAGATTAAAGATAATATAATATTTGAAATGGATGGTGTAGATTAAAAGATGATCTTTAAATGAATGGTTTAGATTAAATGAATGATAAGATTTTTGGCTATAAATAGAAGCCTTAACTTAAGGATTTTTCATAAACTTCCTTACTTGTTCTTTCTTTCTCTCTCTAAATACTTCTTGTGAAAGTTCTCTCTAAGTGTGCTTAAGTCATCTTGAGTATTTGTGAAGATCTATAAGTATACGTGTACTGTTCAAGTTAATCAACCTCATTTAAATCAATATCCAGTCACGTGTTGAGGTAAGGGATACCATCTTTTTCATCTTCCATTATTCAAACGTACTATGGTAAGGGATTATCATTATTTGATTCTCGATAATAATATTGTTTCTTCCTTACTCATAAGACGTGCCTTTTATTTCCATGTATTAAATTGTGGGAATAACCTTACGGAGCGGATTGCCGCCTGTTGGTGAATAACCTTTCGTATTCATTCATTATTAATCTCTGAGAATAACCTTACGGAGCGGATTGCCGCCTGTTTGGTGAATAACTCTTTGTACTCAAATTCTATTAAATTGTGGGAATAACCTTACGGAGCGGATTGCCGCCTGTTTGGTGAATAACTCTTTGTACTCAAATTCTATTAAATTGTGGGAATAACCTTACGGAGCGGATTGCCGCCTGTTGGTGAATAACCCTTTGTATTAATTTCCTTCACCTTTTGTTAATCAAACCTGCTACGGTAAGGGATATTATTTTCTTACATACTCCTAAATCGAAATTTATTATGGAACTATTGCTTCTATAATTCCTGAAAATATTATATGTTCCATAATAGTTGAACTTCATTATTTCAACTGAACCTTCCTATTTACGTGAACCTTTCTATTGAATTGTAACCGTTATTCTGAACTGTGGATCTTGAATATCATTTTTAAATTTCACTCCACATCATGTTGACAATTTGGACATTATTTGAATCTGTACAAAGTAAACTTCCGATACTTATTGTTATCCTATTTCTTCTGTTCATCATTTATATCATTCTAATCATCCAAAAATCAAGCTGTTGTGAATATCTGTGGCCGGGGGCACAGATGTGATATATTTGTTGAACAGATGATAGGTTAAAGGCGATATAATAGGTTAAAGGCGATACATCTGTTCGGTGTCTTTTATGGCACGTGGTGAATGTTCTCTTTGGCCCGTAGTGCAAAGATGAACTGTTGTTTGGTATGATTATGACCAAAGGCTGAATCTGGTATAATCATGACCGTTGGTGCTATATTGAATATCTTTGGCCCGTAGTACAAAGATGAACTGTTGATGTGCATGATTATGATCAGGAACTGTGAATTTGTATTATCTTGACTAATGATATTTCAGATGATAAAAGTTGATGATGTTTTTCCTAAAAAGAGAACCGAGTGGACATTATAGTCTGCATTATTCTTCTAATAGATTACTTATTCCGCTGCTATTATTGATCTGAACGTTGTTTAAGAATTTAACTGCAGTTTTTGATATAAACCTTGTAGTCTATTGTATTCTATCAAGAACTCAACTGTTGAAGACTAATGATAATTTATTCGTCATTATCTTAGTCATGATATTCTTTACTGGGCTATTTGAGCTCACCCTTTCTTTTGTTCCATTGTTTTTCAACAGGAGATGAAAACATAACAGGGTCTAGCCGGGGAATGGAGTGAGGGTCCGAGGAATAGTTATCATAGTCTTCACGTTTTGTAAAATAGTGTGGCAATAATAGTGAAGACTTAGTTGTGTATTATTATACACTGTATTGTTGTACGTTGTGCTTTGTTGTAATAATTTTGTTGTAGTATTTTGACGACTCAAGTTTGGGCTGTGTGGGCCCAGATTTGGGGGCGTCACACGCTTGACGACCGAAAAGATCCAAATGATCCGACAACGAATACAGACCGCACAAGAACGACAAAAGAGTTATGCTGATCTTCATCGGAGAGACGAAAATTTCAACGTCGGAGATCATGTATTCTTACGTGTTTCTCCATGGAAAGGGGTTACGAGATTCGGAAAGAGAGGAAAGCTCAACCCTCGATTTATTGGCCCATTTGAAATCCTCGATCGAATAGGAACCGTAGCCTACAGACTAGCCCTACCACCAAGTATGTCTCGCATCCATAACGTTTTTCACATATCTATGTTACGTAAATATGTGAAGGACCCAAACCACGTCATTGAGTTAGAACCAGACGTTATAGCAGAGGATTTAACATACGAGGAGGTACTTGTTAAGATCCTGGATAAGAAGGAGCAGATCCTACGCTCAAAGGTTATACCTCAAGTTAAGGTTTTATGGAGGAACCAAGATACTGAGGAAATGAACTGGGAGCTAGAATCTGAGATGAAATCTAAGTATCCTTACCTATTCGATATGTCAGGTACGTCAATTTCGGGGACGAAATTTCATAAGGAGGGGAGGTTGTAAGACCCCGAATTTTATGAAATACAAAATTTAATTTTTCTTCATATAGATATTTTTTTAAACAGTAAGTGGTTAAATCGATAAAGTTAAAAGTTAAGGATGTTATGTGCAAATTTTATTTTGTCGGACAATATTCGCTTTGTCGGGGAATATTCGTTTGGTCGGGGAATATTCGTTTGGTCCGACGGCGCCGAAATAACAAATTATTGGTGGACCCCACAACGGAATATTTGTCGGATATAGAAAACGACAGAAATAACCTTTTTAAATAAAAATAGTCAACGGAACTGTTAAAATACCGGTGATAAAAGAATAGTAGCATACGGTAGTTATTGGTATTTTCTGTAGCACTCGGTACTCTACAGTAACACACGGTATTGCATAGTGTCTCATATTTTTGGTCTGATAATTGACACCGTAACTGTTACGCATCATTTCATCGATAATTGTCACTGCATAATATTTTATATTATCAATTCAATAATTGTTGTTACATAGTATTTTGCATTATTGATTTAATAATTGTCATTACACTGTATTTTATATCATTGAGTCAATAATTGTTGTTGCACTGTTTTTAAAATTATTGAACCTAATAATTGTCACAGTAACATATGCATAGTAATTCACATTATTGAATCAATAATTGTCATTACACAGTAACGTATGCTTTATTTTACATTATTGTTATCTCTATTATGATGTTATTTAAACAGTTGTATTTCATTAATTTATTGACTTGATATCTAAGAGCTAACTATACTGTATTTATAACAATTAGTCATAATAATTGAATTGATAAAGTTATTTGTTTATAATATAAAGTTAGGTGATTATTAGGTGATATGAAATGAATGGTGTAGATTAAAGTGTGAATTATTGTTGAATAATTGAATTGATTTGTTTATAATATAAAGTTAGGTGATTATTAGGTGATATGAAATGAATGGTGTAGATTAAAGTGTGAATTATTGTTGAATAATTAAATTGATTTGTTTATAATATAAAGTTAGGTGATATGAAATGAATGGTGTAGATTAAAGATAATATAATATTTGAAATGGATGGTGTAGATTAAAAGATGATCTTTAAATGAATGGTTTAGATTAAATGAATGATAAGATTTTTGGCTATAAATAGAAGCCTTAACTTAAGGATTTTTCATAAACTTCCTTACTTGTTCTTTCTTTCTCTCTCTAAATACTCTTGTGAAAGTTCTCTCTAAGTGTGCTTAAGTCATCTTGAGTATTTGTGAAGATCTATAAGTATACGTGTACTGTTCAAGTTAATCAACCTCATTTAAATCAATATCCAGTCACGTGTTGAGGTAATGGATACCATCTTTTTCATCTTCCATTATTCAAACGTACTATGGTAAGGGATTATCATTATTTGATTCTCGATAATAATATTGTTTCTTCCTTACTCATAAGACGTGCCTTTTATTTCCATGTATTAAATTGTGGGAATAACCTTACGGAGCGGATTGCCGCCTGTTGGTGAATAACCTTTCGTATTCATTCATTATTAATCTCTGAGAATAACCTTACGGAGCGGATTGCCGCCTGTTTGGTGAATAACTCTTTGTACTTAAATTCTATTAAATTGTGGGAATAACCTTACGGAGCGGATTGCCGCCTGTTTGGTGAATAACTCTTTGTACTCAAATTCTATTAAATTGTGGGAATAACCTTACGGAGCGGATTGCCGCCTGTTGGTGAATAACCCTTTGTATTAATTTTCTTCACCTTTTGTTAATCAAACCTACTACGGTAAGGGATATTATTTTCTTTCATACTCCTAAATCGAAATTTATTATGGAACTATTGCTTCTATAATTCCTGAAAATATTATATGTTCCATAATAGTTGAACTTCATTATTTCAACTGAACCTTCCTATTTACGTGAACCTTTCTATTGAATTGTAACCGTTATTCTGAACTGTGGATCTTGAATATCATTTTTAAATTTCACTCCACATCATGTTGACAATTTGGACATTATTTGAATCTGTACAAAGTAAACTTCCGATACTTATTGTTATCCTATTTCTTCTGTTCATCATTTATATCATTCTAATCATCCAAAAATCAAGCTGTTGTGAATATCTGTGGCCGGGGGCACAGATGTGATATATTTGTTGAACAGATGATAGGTTAAAGGCGATATAATAGGTTAAAGGCGATACATCTGTTCGGTGTCTTTTATGGCACGTGGTGAATGTTCTCTTTGGCCCGTAGTGCAAAGATGAACTGTAGTTTGGTATGATTATGACCAAAGGCTGAATCTGGTATAATCATGACCGTTGGTGCTATATTGAATATCTTTGGCCCGTAGTACAAAGATGAACTGTTGATGTGCATGATTATGATCAGGAACTGTGAATTTGTATTATCTTGACTAATGATATTTCAGATGATAAAAGTTGATGATGTTTTTCCTAAAAAGAGAACCGAGTGGACATTATAGTCTGCATTATTCTTCTAATAGATTACTCATTCCGCTGCTATTATTGATCTGAACGTTGTTTAAGAATTTAACTGCAGTTTTTGATATAAACCTTGTAGTCTATTGTATTCTATCAAGAACTCAACTGTTGAAGACTAATGATAATTTATTCGTCATTATCTTAGTCATGATATTCTTTACTGGGCTATTTGAGCTCACCCTTTCTTTTGTTCCATTGTTTTTCAACAGGAGATGAAAACATAACAGGGTCTAGCCGGGGAATGGAGTGAGGGTCCGAGGAATAGTTATCATAGTTTTCACGTTTTGTAAAATAGTGTGGCAATAATAGTGAAGACTTAGTTGTGTATTATTATACACTGTATTGTTGTACGTTGTGCTTTGTTGTAATAATTTTGTTGTAGTCTTTTGACGACTCAAGTATGGGCTGTGTGGACCCAGATTTGGGGGCGTCACAGGGGGCAAAGAAGAACTGTTGTTTGGTATGATTATGACTAAAGGCTGAATACTGGTATAATCATGACCGTTGGTGATATATTGAATATCTTTGGCCCGTAGTGCAATGATGAACTGTTGACTTGCATGATTATGACCAAGAACTGTGAATTTGTATCATCGTGACCAGTTGTGTTTCAGATGATAAAAGTTGATGATATTTTTCTTAAAAAGAGAAGCGAGTGGACATTATAGTCTACATTATTTTTTAATGGATTGCTCATTCCGCTGCTATCATTGATATGAACTTTATTCAAGAATTTAACTGCAGTTCTTGATATAAAGCTTATTGTCTATTATATTCAATTAAGAACTTAACTGTTGCAGGCTAATGCTAATTTATTTGCCATTATCTTAGTCATGGTATTTTCTTACTGGGCTATTTGAGCTTACCCTTTCTTTTGTTCCATTGTTTTTCAAAAAATGAGAGAATAGCTGGGTATAGCAGGGGAATGGAGTGACGGTCCGAAAGATAGTTATTGTAGTCTTCACATGTTGTATATGGTGTGGCAATAATAGTGAAGACTTAGTTGTGTATTATTGAGTTCTGTATTTCTGTTCTATGTACTGTTTGTATTAGAAATTGTGTATTTTATGGCGTCTCAAATTGGGCTATATAGGCCTAGATTTGAGGGCGTCAGAAATATGACTTAGACATACAGTTATAAAACAATTCGTGCAATAATAGAACTGTAAGCACAAACATTTCAAATAAATAAACAATAGATAAAAATGCACACAAATGCGAATTTCAATAACGATATCAATGTAGAATATTTTTTTTAATAATTATACTACCCCAGAATACTTGCAAAATAAATACAAGTTTAAGTTAAGGAACTTGCATAATAAAACGAGTTAAGAGTTATGAAACTTGTCTGTTCCGCTGACTATTACTAATCAACTTAATTTGGATGACTTAACATTAATAACGTTGATCTACCAATCAGTATATCACACACATGTTTATTTCACATTAATAACTTTCTTATACATCACTTAAATCATTTAACACTTAATCTCATCCGTAAACATTTAATCATATATTAAACACTTCATAATATTATCCACATTTGACAATATTTCAATCACTTACAAATATTATTAACCATTTAATAATATTTTCATCCTTTACGAATATTATTAACCATTTAATAATATTTTAATCATTTACGAATATTATTAACCATTTAATAATATCTTAATCACTTAATTATTTTAAACACTTATTAACATTATTAATCATTTAATAATATTTTTCTCTTTTTCTAATATTATTAGTCATTTTATAATATTTCAAACACTTACCAATATTATTAATCATTTAATAATATTAATCACTTACTAATATTATTAACCATTGAATAATATTTTATCCACATTATAATATTATTAATAATTTAACAATATTTTAATCACTTATTAATATTATTAATCATTTAATAATAGTTTAACCCCTTACTAATTTTATTAATCATTTAATAATGTTTTAATACCTAACTAATATTATTACTCATTTCATAATATTTTAATCATTTACTAATATTATTATTTCTGTAATAATATTTTAATTATTTTTTAATATTATTAATTATTTAATAATATTTTATTCATTTACTAATATTATTATTCATTTAATAATATTTTATTTATTTTTAAATATTATTAATCATTTAATTTTATTTTATTCATTTACTAATATTATTAATTATTTAATAATATTTTTTTTAATATTATTAATTATTTAATAATACTTTATTAATTTTATAATATTATTATTCATTTAATAATATTTCATTCATTTTTTAATATTATTAATCATTTAATTGTTAATTAAATATTTAATAATATTTTAATTACTTTAATTGGGTCCCATAATAATATTAATTATTTTTTATATTTTCTGACCTATTTTAGTTTTAAAAGATCCGAACTGATTAAACGACCTGACCCGACCCATTTGGATTTTTTTTTTTTCCTGGACTAGAGTTGTAGTGCCTGGCTTTAAAATGTCAGTCGACGCTGCAGTGCTGTTGGCTAGAATAGGTTTGTTTCATTTTTTTTCCAACTTGTGTTACTTTGATTCGGCTCTTCAATAAAATATGTTATACACATATAAATGACTCTAAATTTGATTTATTATCTTATCTCACTAACTTATTGTTCTTCAATATTTCTTGAATCGATTCACTTTTTGAAACCATTTTTGACACAAAAATTATGATCGAACGACTAGAGTTTTTAAATCAACATGTTTTGGTAAAAAGACCATAACTTACTCATTTCACCACGTTTTTCAATGATTCAAGTTAGGCCATCTTTATAATTTATAGATCTATCAAGTCATAAAAATCACAAAAATAACTTTCACAACTCAAACTATAAATCATTAAACTACACATCTAATTAGGATTTTTACCGGTTAGCATGTTTATATACATATTCACATACATTCTTGCATACATGGACTTTTATTACATCAAATAATCACATAACTTTATATCTACACCAATATATGGATACATAGCCATATAGTTTAAAGAAAATAGGTTTCTATTCATAATATGAACATATATTTAAAAGAAAACTACAAGATTAGAGAAATAACACTTTTAAATTTTTTGGATCTTGAAGCTCTCTTCCTAGCTCCTTGAGATGAATCTAGCTAGAGACTCCACCCTTGCTCCTTGATCTACTCGAAACCTTACTCTTTATTTTTCTAGAACTTTTGCTCTCAACTCTCTAACTCACAATAGCTCTCAAATAAGCTCTCTCTACAACACTTGGTAAAACTAGCAATTTAACTAACAAACTTTACAAGCTTGGTGGCGTACTCTATTTATAGAACCCTATAATTGTATTATTAGTTCTCTTAATCAACTAACACTGGTTGATTAGGAACTCTAATTGCAACAAACAAGATCCACAATTTAAGGGGGGGAAACATAGATCCACAATTTAGGGAAAAAAAGGACTTTGCATGGAGCCTTGTGCAACTTATCTAGCTATTCCTCCCCCCCCCCCCCCCCCCCCCCCCCAATCCCAATTTTCTCCAACACTTAACCCATGCATGGTTAACTATCTACAACTATACTCACATGTGACCATATATCTCCTAATACTTAACTCATGTATAGTTAAGGCTCTAACCCTACTTATAACCTAGGTTAACCAAATTAACCAAACAATGGTTAATTCTCTATAATTCACCAATACCTAAATTATTTGGGCTCCACTTTGGATTGTTAGATTAATTCATTTGGGCTTCCACATTAAATTATTTAGATTCAATTTATTAAATCCTATTGGGCTACTAGTCAATTCCCTTAAGCTTCCAACAATTAAATCAATTGGACTCATTAACTTATATTACATGGACTAGTGCATACTGACTTACAAGACTTAATAATAATAATAAGACTTGGCTAGTTTAAATTAAATTATATATATCATTTAGTAACTTTTTGAGCTACTAATTAAATCATATACAACTTACCACATTGTACTTATTTAATAAACACATTACTTTAAATACATAATTCAATTAGACTTGCTATTTAAAAGTTATTTGGACCACTTAATTAAGTTAGATTATAAACCTTTAACATTTATCAATTCTTGGATTTGTTTTATTAAAACCCTAACACACATACCTACAAGTACTAAGACTTGATTAATTAGACTCAATAAACTACCACATAACATTATATTAGGCTTGTGATACAACTAACCACATTACATACACATGTTCCTTTATTGGTTTAACTTTAATAATTCATTTATTTTATTCTTCTTCATTAATCATACAAGTAATTTCACTTGGTGATTATTAATCTTCTTATTAATCATTCAAGACCAACATTCAAGTTTTATGATTTCATTACATACGCTCCTCTTACATTATTTTCCTTCTTTAGCTATTTCGATTTAATTAAATTAACTAGCTTACACAATTCTTACCACATAACATATACACATACATAACATAACTTCATACATCATATTTCCTCATGAACATAAAAATAAAAATAAAATATTAGGTTCGTAATTTTTTCGGTTATTACAAGAATTATGGGATAGATCATAGATTAAAGAAAAATGTGTTATAATTATACCTTTCTAATTTCCAAAATTTTTTATATATATATATATATATATATATATATATATATGTTTAAATATGTTTTTGAAATAAATTTACTAAATTTTATAATTTATTTTAGGCATTGGGATCACAAAGTTGATCTAAAGGGGGTTGAATAGATATTTAAATTTACCAAGAGTTTATTAATTAATTAATCACAATTAATAATTATTGCAGCGGAAATGTATTTTTGCAAAATCTTATTTTCTAAACACAAATATGATAACAACAAACTAACAAAATGAGAAATAATAGATATAAACATAAAGTAATTAAAGAACACAACAAGTTTTAAGTGGTTTAAGGTATAAACGATCCCTAGTCCACCCTTCTTACTGATGAGAAGGGATCCTCCAGTAAGTAGGAAACGATACCATGATCACAAATAATCATTCAGTTCAAATGTAATTGTATAAGTGTAAGTGATGAGCATATATTTTATACATTTATTTTCCCTTTAAATAGATTTGTTAACTTAGTTTTATATTAATTTTATTCTAATTTGACTTATTTTTATGCACAGGTTTTGAGAATTAAAGAGTCCGTTTTTGGATCAAATTGTAAGTGCAAGTGAATGCAAATACCTAAAGAGTTATAACTAAAAAAAAAGATAAGAATGAAAAAGAGTTTTAAATTATTGCACAAGTCAAAGAGATAAGAAAGAAAAGAGTTTGAAGGAGAAAAGGAAATTGAAGCTACTAATTATAAAAGAAGAGGAGGCGCATCATGTGGAAGAATATATACTGAAGCAACAAAGCAAAAGGAACATAACCTTTAAATCACTTGGCACGAAAATCGAGGGAGCATAAGCAGCAGCCATCACGTTGCAAGGAACAAAAAGAGGCAGCAGCTTGGCATCATAAGCAAAAAGTAGCATCAACCAAAAACAACAAGGAACAGAACGCATAGCAGCGACAGTACAATATAATGATGGTTTATTATTCTGCTTTTGATTTAATTATGTGTTGCTAAAATTATTTCTGAGGTGTAGGATGAAACATTATTAATTATGTAATGTTCTAAAATTTATTATAAATTCTTAAATTGGTTTTAATGTTAATAATTCTTATTTATTTGGTTGATTTAAATTAAATTGTTTCATTCATAATATCATGTATTTTGAATAGTTTTAATTAGTTTAATTTAATCCGAGTTGTAGTTTAAACGTTTTAATTAAGAACTAAGATTATTTGTTTTTCAAAATAATGGATACATATAATGCTTTGGTCTTATACATTAAGCCTTGAAAATAAGAATTTACAAAATGAATATTTTTATGAACTTAAATGAATAATCTTGAGAAAGCATTGAATTGATTTTCAAATTATTACTCCGAATTGATAATAAATAGTAAGATATACATAATTAATGTTGTGGATTCCAAACCTCATAATTTTCTTCCATTGATTAAAAGTTTAGTTATTTTATTAGTCTTGATTTTTATTATATTTAGTTTTTAGTTTTAATTATTCCAAAAATCACTTTTTGTTAACTAGATTATAATTGAATATAATTTGAATTTTATTAATTATTGAATAATCCTTGTGGGATCGACCTCGTACTTCGCATTAAACTATTTTACAATAGATTCGTACGTTTGCGAGTATTTTATAAAATTTAAGCACAACAAATTTTTTGCGCCATTGCCAGGGAATATTAGAAATATTAATTAATTTAAATTTTATTTAATTCTTCTACTATTTGTAGTTTAGTTTATTATTTAAAAATTAATTGTTGCATTCATGCATTCACTCACATAGTGCACATCCTGCTTAGGTTTAATTTAATTTAATTTTATTTAAATATAAACTGTGGTGATTGCTAGAGGATTGAGGTAAGTCAAATTTCTCTTTCTTTCATAATTCACATAGTTTTAGGATATTTTATGTGTTTAACATTTTTTTTAATTGTGCATTTTTAATTTTAATCTAACATTAAGGGCAAAACCCATAACAAGATAAGGTGGGGATTTCATCACTCTTCCTTGGCCCACAAACAACCACACTTTGCATAACTAACCAAATAAAATCAAGTAGACGTTGGCCCCTAGGACTCTCGAGCTCAATTAGGATAAGTGAATCTAAGAGGAGTCTGAATTTTAAATTAATCAAACTACTGATGTCTAGGCAAGTGGTTCATAAGGTAAACACCTAAAGAACACGTTGTTATTTAATTACTCACCGTATTTACGGAGAGACTCACCCATTCTTACACTTACCTGACTAGTGGTTGATTAATTTCGAATTTGGTGGACCTTAAAGAGAAACTTGAAACAGTTATGAGCTGTCTATATTTTATTTAGGTTGACCTTATAATTAATTTTATTTTGTTTTATTTATTTATCTTTGTGTGATTATTTGTTTATTTGCTCACATAATTAAAATTAAAATGGTTGATGATAGTGATAACAATGTAGTACTGGAGCCTTTAGAACGTGAGGAGAGATCACTTAGGGAATACTTTATACCCGTCACACCTAATCACCCTTCTTGCATTGTGTTACCACAAACTCGAGCGACACACTTTGAGTTTAAACCTAGTGTAATACAACTCATTCCATCATTCCATGGGTTAGATAGAGAGGACCCCTACAATCATGTCAAGGAATTTTTAGACATATGCACAACCTTCCGATTTCAAAAATTTTCAGATGAATTTGTGAGGCTTCGTCTATTTCCATTTTCTCTAAAATATAGGGCTAAAGCATGGTTGAACTCACTTCCTTCTAATTCAATCAATAGTTGAGACCAATTAACTAGTAAATTCTTGTCAAAATTCTTCCCAATGTCTAAAACAAATACCCTTAGAAGAGAAATTGTAAATTTTCGTCAAACCGAGAGTGAACAATTTTATTTGTGTTGGGAGAGATTTAAGGACTTACTTTTAAGGTGTCCACATCATGGTTTCGAATTATGGAGACTCGTACAATATTTTTATAACGCTTTGACCATGTCAAATCGTCACATGATTGAGTTTATGAATAAATGAGAATTCTTAAATTTAAGTAGCACTGATGCCTGACGATTCCTTGAAACCTTGTTCAAAAATTCTCAACAATGAGATTTTTCTAATGAGATAGAGAAGCCTAGGAAAGGGGGGTTATATGAGATAAATGACGATTTTGATGTAAAAAATGCCTTAGGAAACCTTACTAAGAAAGTAGAAGCCCTAGCCTTGAGTCAAACTTTGAATTCCGCAATGAGTGCTAGGAATGAAGGGTGTGCATCATTTGTCAATTCACCATATACCTCTCCAGAGAGCTATGTTGACCAAGCAAATGCTCTAAATTCTTATGGAAGATCATCTGATAGTCCATTTTCTACCACATACAATCCTAATTGGAAGAATCACCCAAACTTTTCTTGGAGACAAAACCAGTCTCCAGTGAATTATGGAGGGCAATAATATGCAGCCCCAAATCCATCACATCCTCCAGGTTTCTAATCACAATCGCAGTTTGTTGCCCCTCAAAGAAAACCTTCTTTAGAAGACACTTTGCAACAATTTATGCAAACCACTCAGCAATCTTTTCTTGGTACCCAGCAGTCTATCTTGAAGCTTGAAACCCAAATGGGGTAATTAGACATCGCCTTAGGTGAGAGAGAGAAAGGGAAGTTGCCTAGTCAACCCGTTCCTAACCCTAAAGGTCAGTATGAAGTCGCAAATCCTGATAGGAGTTTTGAGGAAGCGAAGTCCATCATTACCCTTAGGTTTGGTCAGAAAATAGATAATCGTGCGAATGGGTCTAGTGATAAAGAAATAGATGAGAAACCTACTCCTAAAGAATCAAAAGAGCCTGAAACACCTATTACGCCTTATGTCCCTAAGGCTCATTTTCCACATAGACCTGACCCAGTAAAGAAATGCACTCCATATAGTGATATTTTAGAAGTGTTTAAGCAAGTTCACATAAACATCTCATTCCTTGATGTCATTCAGCAAGTGCACTCTTATGCTAAATTCTTAAAAGATCTATGTACACATAAAAGAAAAACAAATGTCCCTAAAACAGCATGCTTGACCGAGCAAGTTAGTTCAATAATTCAAATGAAAACTCATGTCAAGTATAAGGACCCGGATGTCCTACCATTTCTTGTGTTATAGGTGACCATGTGATCGATAGGGCCTTACTTGATTTAGGTGCGAGTGTCAATCTATTGTCATATTCCGTGTATGCGCAATTAGGACTAGGAGAACTTAGACCCACTTATGTGAGACTTCAGTTAGCTGATAGGTCTGTCAAAGTTCCTAGGGGTACCATAGAGTATGTCTTGATTAAGGTTGATAAGTTTTACTTTTCCGTGGACTTTATTGTCATAGATACTCAACCTGTAGAGAATATTAATGCCCAGATTCCTGTGATTTTAGGCCGACCTTTCTTAGCCACATCCAACGCGATAATCAATTGTCGCAATGGGATTATGAAATTGTCTTTTGAAAATATGACTGTAGAACTCAATGTGTTTAGCGTTTGTCAACAACCTCCTGATCAAGACGATCTTTGTGAGGTTAATTTTATTGAGAGTGTTTTTCATAATTCCTTCAGTTAGTTATCCTACGATGATCCGTTAGAGAGTTGTTTAGCTCATTTTGGCATGGGTTTTAATGATGATACTGCAATTAGTGAGGTAAACTCTCTGTTAGAATTTGCTCCATTAATGAATACTATAAAGTGGAAAGCTAAAATTGAACCTCTCTCACCTTCTGAATGAATCCATACCACTTTCATCTGTTGATAAACCACCAAAGCTTGATTTGAAACCTCTTCCCGAGACACTAAAATACTCGTTTTTAGGTCAATTTGAACCTTGCCTGTTATCATAGCATCCAAATTAGATAAATAGCAAGAAAATAAACTCGTTAGTGTGCTTTAGGGAACATAGAGAAGCTATAGGTTGGACAATTGCAGACATTAAGAGTATTAGTCCATCAGTATGCATGGATAGAATACACCTAGAAGATAATGTCAAACCCTCTTGTGAGTCCCAAAGGAGACTCAACCCTACCATGAAAGAGGATGTAAGAGCTTATGTGATTAAGCTTTTAGATGTAGGAGTCATTTACCCAATCTCTGATAATTCCTGGGTTAGTCCTGTTCATGTAGTCCCTAAAAAGTCAAGAATCACGGTAGTTAAGAATGATAATAACGAGTTAGTTCCCACCCGAATGCAAACGGGTTAGCGTGTGTGCATCGATTACTGTAAGTTGAATGTCTCCACTAGGAAATACCATTTTCCACTTCCTTTCATCGACCAGATGTTAGAAAGGTTAGCCGGACTTGCATATTATTATTTTCTTGATGGTTATTTCGGGTACAACCAAATTCCCATAGCACCTGAGGACCAAGAGAAAACAACATTCACCTGTCTTTTTGGTACTTTTGCCTACCGTCGTTTGTCCTTTAGGTTGTGTAATACACCTACTACTTTTCAGCGGTGTATGATGAACATATTTTCTGACATGGTAAACATAGTAGCTGGATGACCAATTACTCTTCCTCTTCTCCCCTATTGAATTTGGAATTGTCATTAATTTTGTCCAAATTCTTCGACGCCATACTCTTTCATTACCCATAAATCCAATCACAACACCTCGAAACAAACTAGACAAAGCAACCCTTCTAAAACACAAACGTGGTTTCCTCCATTGTTGTTGTTAGCAGGTAATGGTACAAGCTTGAATTTCTCCTTTGCTAGATCAAAAGATACAATGTCTTCACCTTTGCCCCCTGTAAGATACATTGACCAGTGTAAAAATCATACTACGGTCAATGGTAAGGGCCCCCCAAGAACTTGGGAATATCTGGAGAAACTTTTTTCCAATAATTTGTTTTCTGCGGGTAGATTTGAAAATATTTACAAGCACTAAATCCTATCAAAATCTTGTAGTCAGTCGTTTGCTTATCGGATCAAAACCAAGACCAGAAAGTATGATCACTTAGTTGGATCGAATAAGCTCGCGGTTTTGGTAATTCCATGGATTCCCTTGTGGTAGATGGGGTTCCATGAAAGGAGGCAGTGGCCGTACGTTTTTCAATTTATCTAGCAATATAAATCCATCACAAGATCCCCCGAATGGTTCCGGCGGGATGGGGGTGGTGTATGGTTTTGTATAATTGATGTGGGAAAATTGATCCATGTTTCATCAAAATCGATGAATTTAAAGTGTTTTGATGGATAAATGGATGATATCATTATTTGACGGCGACGACGGCGGTGAAAACTTTAAAAAGTGGGATCTGTAAGCAAAGTGTACCCTGTTTTGGAAACGCAACGCAATCGGACTACATATCTAAGGGATAATAATAAAAGTTTATGGAAAACGATATCATCGGGAAGGGTTGAGGCTGTTGATTGTTGCTGATTTTGCCGTTGTTTTTTTAGTGCTCCTCATGTCATAGAAGCAACTGCATGCTAGAGATATTTAATTTTCGGATAAATATATATACATAAAAATCAAAAATAAAACCAAACACAATATTGATTTTAGTCATTAAAAGTGTGTGCATGACACGAATTTTAATGTAAGCACACACTTTTTAATGGCTAAAATTAGTATAATGTTTGATTTTTGTGTACCTAGACTTATTATTAATTTTCTATGAAATAATCTATCCATTTGGACTATGTTGGATATATTTTAATAAAATAAAAATATTTATAATTATTTATTGAGATTTATTTTGTTTAAATATGGAGGTTACAAATTTCATTATAATGAGATGCATCTTCGGATTTATGTTTACGGTAATGATATATATTATAAATATTTTAGGTTGACTTTTGATTGTTAGTTTAGTGATAATATTTTTTAAAAAATGTATAAAAACTGGGATATTTTTTAATAATTTTTACTAATTTTATATATTGATAAACTTTATAATTATAATTTAATATAAATTTATTGCAACAAGTAACTGTTATGTTTATAGTTGGTCCATTGTTAATTTGGAGAGAGTTGGTTAACATATATGGAGGAGAAACAAGTACAAGAAAACTAGCCTGTATATTCTACTCCTATACTTATTTTATTTCGTAGTTTGATATATACGTGTATTATAATATTTATGTGTTATGGCCCTTGTCAGCAACATGACAATGACGGATCTATTAGCTTCCTTATGGACGTACACATAGTAAGAGGCAAAACTGTAATAAGTACGTAATCTTTATTTAGCTGCAAAGTAATTGTAGAAAAATAATAAGGATCAAGTGATATGTAATACATCAAATGAAATTGTAGAGACATATTATGTGACAGTAGAATTCAACTTGGGATCGTATGGTACTACATATTGATGGATACATGAATTGTGTCGTAAGAGCAGAGACGACCTAAACCGGATAAAAATGCCAAATTAGTTTAAGAACAACGTGCTTTTCAATTAGAACAACAACTGCCACGATGACCAAAAAGGGGATCAAGCAAAAACTGCAACAATTATTATAGTATTTTTGCTTCTTGTTGTTGGAGGGATTAATGGTAAACATGTTAAGTCAACTTGCAAAATGTGAAGTACCGTACGTTGTAATTACGAATATATAAATATGATTATTGTTCTCTTGGCAGATAATGTATAGGTCATGTTAGACCTGACAAAAAGACCCAAGATCCGCGGGTCGGGTCGGGCTGATTCAAAAAAATTGCATTTGGGCCTCAAAAATATAGTCCAAAAAAAGCTAGGACATTTTTGGCCCGGCCTGCGGGTTAATTTTTTATTTTATTTTTTATATTACTTGATATTGTTGACAAAAAAAAAAAAAAACTTAGAAAATGAATTAAATAGAAAATTATGAAGAATATAAAAAATAATGTGTTATAATTGTAAATAATTAGTGTTAATATTTATTTCGAATATAAAGAATTAATCAGTTATGTATGCTTCTTCCCGTGCTTTTTCGTGGGTTGGAAAAAGAAATCATGATACACATGAAGAAGATTTCATGTCTTACTTAATATTTTAAATTATAAGCCATAATAAAAAAAAATTACATAAATGGTCCGCGGGCCGGGCCGGCCCGTACAGGACACGGGCCAAGCATTTCGTAGCCCGCAAAAAGCCGGGCCGTTTTTAGCCCGGCCCGCCCATTTGCCAGGTCTAGGTCCTGTTTGAAAAATACTTATAAGTTGGTAGACTCAATTTATAAATAATTAAGCTAAAAAAAGAGTTCGGGACTAATTTTTTTTTGGCTTATAAGTTCAAAAAAAAGTAAAAAAAAATAAGTAATTAATTGTTACTTAAAAAACATGACTTATAAGTCATTTTTTTAAGTCGGTCAATCATTACGAAATGACAGAAATGTCGTCTTTTATTTTTTTAATATTCTTCTTACTAGAAGAATATTTTATTAATCTTTACATTTTATTTAACTTATAAGTCACTATTAGTTAAACGCATCCACAATTATTACTTATAATTTCTGATTTATAAGTAAAAATAATGTCGAACACTTTTACTTATAAATTTACTAAAATTGTTACTTATAAATTTATTAAAATTTTAATTCTAAGTCAAAAAAATAAGTCATTTTCGAACGGACCCATAATATCATGTTATGAATGGAAGGAAGCATATTGAACATATAATTAATTCTAATCTATATATATGGGCCACAACCAACCTCCGAATGTGTTTGGCCTTTATTCTATGTAAAAGGATTAGGTTATGTTTGTTTGTTATAATTTATAATGATGTGAGGAATAACACTCCTAATTAATTATTTATAAATATTATATAATGTATGTAACTAAAATTGTTTATAATCACTTTTTTGTAGTTATTTGTAAAATCTAATAATTAGGTTTGACCGAATATATTAGTACTAATCTAACACTTTTTATTTTAATAATTCCACCCATTACCTATATTTACTTTTCCAAACTTTCCTTTTTAGTAATTTAAAATTGAAATAAGTGATGATCAATTTTTTTTATACCAAATACTTTTACTTTTTATTAGTTTAAGTAATTTTTTTACAAATGCAAACAACTTTTTAAAAACTATTATAAGCATAAACATTAATCAAAATCACTAATAACCAACCTTCTCTAATACGAATTATATTCTTGCATGTGGTTCTATGCATTTTACTCAAAAAATAATATCATAAAAATGCGATCCCAACATTCTCTAAAACAAATTTGTATGTGGTTCTATATATGCATTTTCCTCTAAAAATAAAATAAAATCATATGACAAAGAAAAACTATAGAAATTGACAAATTATATAATTTGAGTAGTCTCCCTAAACACAGTCGAATCAAGCTGAAACTCGGTACTTTCCACTAGAGTTTTGAATTCCTCTGCTTTTGCTTTTGGGTCGTACCTAACAATTTTCTCCTTAGAAACTTGTATTAATTATAATTCCGCCAGTATGCATGGGCAAAGCACAGTAGTTGGATGACCGTTCTTCCTTTTCTCCCCATTGAATTTAGAATTGTCATTAATTTTGTCCAAGATTCTTTGATGCATGACCCATAAATCCCATCTCAACCCCCAAAAACAAGCTAGACAAATTAAGTAAATCTAAAGCATGCATGCACGTACAAACGCGGATTGCTGAATTTTTTTAATTGTTTGGTAAAGGTAATGGTACAAGTTTGAATTTCCAATAATTTGTTTTTCGCGTGTAAATTTTCAACCACTAAATCGTATCAAGATCTTGTAGTTGTTGCTTATAGAATCAAAACCAAGACCAGAAAATATGATTATATTCATATCATTGGAATAAGCTCACGATTTTGGTAATTTCATGGATGCCTGCTATGAAACTAATAATTTGCAGAAGAGGAAATGAAGCTTGCTAGAAAAGAAAAATTAACTGAAAACAAGTTCATTTCTTCCATACCTAGAATTACAATCAATTTGCTATATATAACTCTCCTTTCTAACAAGCTCCTAGCTGACCCAATACTCTCATGACACCTAGCTAACTAATTCTAACGCTAACAATATTTTATTTACTTAACTAAACAACTGTGTTTTGCTTATGATTCCTTTTCTTGGCAACAACTATCTTCCCTTTTACAGAGTTTAGTGGTTCGACTCCTAATCTTGACAATTTCCCTTCCTTTGAGAGTATCCTTGTCCAAGGGATTAAAGTCTGGAAAATTATTGCTTAATTGACTCCATTCCCCCCAAGTAGCATCCTCGGGTATACTGTTTAACCATTGTAGCTAGTCTTTGGCCTTTTTGACAAGCCTTCTATCCAGAACTAATATGGGCGTAGGTCTTGTCTTTCCTTCTGTAGTGAATTAATGGGGGCAAGTCTGATTGTATGACCTTATTCCTGCCTATCTTCCTTTTCAATTGTGATACATGGAACACATTGTGGATTTTGACAAACAAGGGTAACTGCAACTTATACGCTACCTTTCCAATTCTTTGGATTACCTTATAAGGTCCGTAGTACCTGGCTATAAGTTTAAAGTTCCTTCTGTGGGATACACAGTCATCTGTCTATATGGTTGCAGTTTAAGGAATACTCCATCTCCCTCTTGGAACTCCCTTTCTATCCTTCTCTTATCTGCATACAACTTCATCATCTCCTATGATTTCTGTAAATTCTCCTTAAGTATCTGTTGCATGGTTTTCCTTTCCTTCACAAATTCTGCAACTAGGGGATTCTTACTTCTAGTTTCTTGATGAGAGTTGAGCACTAGGGGATGTATACCACAGAGGCCTTGAATGGGATCATTCCAATAGCTGTATGAAATGAAGTATTGTACCACTATTCTACTAAAGGCAACCACTTGTTCCACTGAGTTTGTTTTTGTCCTGTCATGCACCTTAAGTACATCTCTACGCACTGGTTCACTCTTTCAGTCTACATATCTGTTTGTGGGTGATATGCAGTACTTAATTTCACTTGAGTCCCCAAAGTTTTGAATAGCTCTTTCTAAAAATTGCTCACAAAAATTCTATCTCATCTGTCTAAAATAATAGTATTAGGTGGACTATGTAATTTCACTACTGAATCCAATATCATCTATGCAACTTGTGTAGCTGTATAGGGGTGAGTTAAGGCCATCAAATGGCATCCTTTAGTATAATTATCCACCACCGCCAATATAGTATCTTTTCCTTCAGACCTGGGTAATCCTTCCACAAAATCTATCGTTATAACTTCCCAGACTTGTTCTGGAATGGGTTGCAGTAAACCTAGTGCCTACACATGCTCAGTTTTGTTCTTTTGGTAGACCTCATAATTCTTGATAAAGTCAGTTAATTCATTTCTCAAGGTGGGCCAATAGAATAGTACTTAAGCACTTTTGATAGATGCCCCAATGCCTAAGTGTCCCTTTTATGGACTGACATGTATGAGTTTCAATACATTTCCCTTTATAGTTCCAGCATTTCCCATAATAAATTCTTCTTTGTCTTTAATTCTCAACACTTCATCCTACAACTAAAAGTCAGGCAAGCTAGAGGGATCCAACAACAATTGTGCCATTATTTCCTGGACTTCATTATCTCCATTTAAACTTTTATGAATTTCAACCTTCCATGCTGGAACTACCTCAGTTATATTAACCCCATTATACTCCATTTATGGCCTCCTTGAGAGTGTATCTACAACAAAGTTCTCCCTCCCCTTTTTATACCATATACTATAATCAAACCCCAACATCCTGGAAACCCATTTTTATTGCACCAGTGTAGTAAGTTTCTGCTCCATAAAGTACTTTAGAGCTTCATGATCTATCTTAATGATAAATTTATGTCCTAACAATTAGGTCCTCCATTTCTGCACAACCATAATTATATATAGTAGCTATTTTTTCTCATAAGTAGACATACCCAAATGCCTAACAAATAAGGCATCACTTAAGAATAACAATGGTCTCATTTCTTGTATCAAAATAGCTCATATCCCTGTCTTTGAAAAATCTGATAGTCCTAGCACAAGAGTTGAAGATAGTGCTTCTTTTAGTTGGTTGAAAGTTATCTCAGGCTCATCTGACCATTTAAAGTTTCTCTTCTGCAAAAGATTGGTCAAGGGTTTACTAATGATCTCATAGTGCTTGACAAACCTCCTATAGTAGCCTACAAGCCCCATAAATCCTCTTAAATACTTAAGGCAGTTATGGCTAGGCCATTTCTTAATTCACAGCTTTAATCTTCTTCTTATCCACTACCACCCCTTCAACATTGATTATGTGTCCCAAATACTCCACATGTTCTTGTGAGAATGCACACTTAGATCTCTTGACAATTAATTGATTTTCCCTTAGTATATTAAACACCTGCTGGAGGTGTTGTTGATTTTCTTGCACGGAGGGGCTATACACTAAGATGTCATCAAAAAATACCAAGACAAATCTTCTCAGATATGGACCAAAAATCTCATTCATGATGCATTGGAAAGTAGCAAGGGCATTGGTTAACCCAAAGGGCATAACCATTCTTTTGGTAAGTTTTAAAGGTTGTTTTGTGTGTATCCTCATCCTTAACCCTAATTTGATGATATCCACTCCATATCCAACTTGGTATAGACCTTGCTTCCTTTTAACTTACCAAGAAGTTCTTCTATAATTGGAATGGGAAACTTATTTTTGACTGTTATGTTATTTAGAGCTCTATAATCAACACAAAACCTCCATGAATTATCCTTCTTCTTGACCAATAAAACTGGTGAGGCATAAGGTGAGGTGTTGTGTTTAATTATTCTACTGTCTAACATTTTCCTGACCATTTTCTCAGTTTTTTGGATATAGAGATACCTGTAGGGATTAGAGTTCATTGGTTGACATCTAATCATAATTGGAATGTAATGATCCTGAACTCTTGGTGGGGGGAGTCCTTAAGGCTCCATAAACACATTTGCATACTCTTTTAATAATTCTTAAACGCCTGTAAGAATGTTCTTTTCAACGTGAGGTGCAGTTTCTATAGTTTTTAGTTGAACTAAGAAGTATGTTTCTTCTTTAGACTTCCATTAAAATTCTTCTTCCACGTAGACTGAATAAAAATGCTTGGAATCTTCTTGATCACCTAGGGACCTTCTTACCCTTTTAGTGTATAATGACTTGCCTGTTGTCAAAGTCAAATATCACTGGGTTAATTATCCTCATAACCCCTAAAGGTATCACATACATAGGTGTCTAAAATTCTCCTTGCTTCATTTGCCACTTATACTGGGCCAACATCCTATCACATTTAATAACCTCCCTAGTGGCCACAGTTACTTTGATAGGTGAGCAGGTTCAGTCTGTAGTTGATGTTTTTTTACCAGTGTGTGGATATAAAGTTATAGGTGAAACCACTGTCTAATAACATATTGATTGGGTTATTTTTAACCCTTTCTTTCAACTTCACTATGTATTCCATTGGTGTCAGTCAAGGCATGAATAGAGATTGCACATGTATTGTCCACTTGGAGTATTTTATATTATTCCCCTTGTAAAACTAGGGCTAACTCCTGATTTATAAATTCAGGTGGATGTTCTTCATCTTCTTTAGTGATCATTAAGTAGATATATTTACTTTTGCACTTATGTCCAGCTATAAATACCTTATCACAGTTATAACAGAGCCATTTTCCCTTTTTTGCTGCCATTTCAGCCATGGTCAACCTCTTGAATGGGCATGTCTTCTATCCAACCCCAGCTTTTCCAGGGTTAACATTCTTCTTAGATGTTATTGTTATAGGCCTATTCTTCTACATTGCTACACCAACTCCTTCTCTTGGAAATGTTAGGTTCCTTTTATCCAAAGATTCCAAGTAAACTTCCAATGCCCTTGCTTAATTAATGGCTTCTCTTAGTGTAGTAGGTTTGGTGATGTATAATGCATTAGTTATTTCTTCCTTTAATCCACTTAAAAAACTTTTAATGAAATAATATTCAGTATAAAACCTATTTTGAGATAATATATAATTTTTGAGCTCTTTAAATTTTCTTATATAATCATCCACTTTACCTTTTTGCATCCATTTATTAAACTGCCCTTATAAATTCTCTCTACCTCCCTTAGCAAAATGATTACATAAATGCTGTATAAATTCCTCCCATAATAACCATGGATATTCATCTTGTAAGGACTGATACCAAACATCGACATCTCCCTCCAGATACAGTGCATCATACAAAACCTAGCTTAGATCTAAGGTCAAGCAGTGGATTCAACTGGAAGAACATTTCACATTTTTAAACCATCCTCTAGGGTATTTTCCATCAAATCTAGGGAAATCCCTTTTAAGTAGGGAAAATGGAAGGATGGAGTGTTGTGTAATCTGGAATATCCTCCCTCCATATTATCTGATACTGTGAGTGATCCACTGAAGTTTGAGAACTAGGGGTAAGCTGTAGTAGTAGAATTATATGAGTTCATTGTTTGGGTAAAAAAGGAATTATAGTTGGTAAATTAAATTAGGTGTAGGAGAGGTGGTTGTTGGACCTCCAGATGCATACTAGGACATGAAGGTACATGGAGTTGTCATAGTTATGGATGTTGAGTGAGGATCTGTGTACTGGTACCCCCTATCATAGGAGTAGCCAAAGTGAGAACTCTTTGGGGCCCAGAACGTGAAATTCCCAAGGGGTAGGGTCGGACCATGGGTTCAGGCATAGTATAATTAGCAGGGATATGTGTAAATGGGGTTGTATGTTGAACCAGTAGAGCTACATAATACGATTTAGGTGCAGGATTTAAAGTAGAATCAATCAAACTGGATATTATGGGTAAACTGGTGTGGGTGTGAATTGGAATAGGTGTATTGCTCAGTTGGGGCTGGGGAGAGTCCTAGTTGTAGGAGTTAGGTTATGAGGGGCTTCAACTATCGTAGTAATCGGTGAACTTACCCCAACTGTAGATGTCATCCTTGTCTCAGATTGCTTGAAGGCAGTTAGGATCTCCGATAGTTTTTGAGTTAACTCTTTATTTGAATTGTGCAACTTCTGATTCAAGCTTGTAAGCTACTATTTCACCCTATTAAACTTCTCCCTCGACTAATCTTGGGTTATTTGCAGCAGCTCTTAAACCTGATCCAATCGTCCATTCATCACCTTGAGGTCCTTCTCGTGTCTTTGTAGACTGGGTTTAAAGGCAGTGTCCTCCATGAATGGCCCAGGGGAGCTCTGATACTAAATTTGTTATGAAACAAATAATTTGCAGAAGAGAAAATGAAGCTTATTGGGGAAAAAAATTTAACTAAAAACTGAGTTCATTTCATCCATGCCTCGAATTACAATCAAGTTGCTATATATAACTCTCCTTTCTAACAAACTCTTAACTGGCCCAATATTCTCATGACACCTGGCTAACCAATTCTAACGCTAACAATCTGTTATTTACTTAACTAAACGATTGCGTTTTGCTTATGACTCTTTTTCCTATCAACGACTATCTTCTCTTCTACAGAGTTTAGTGGTTCTACTCTTGATCTTGACAATGCCCAGCTTGTAGTAGGGTTACATTGAAAGAGGCGGCCACCGTGTTTCGATTTATCTAGCAATATAAATCTATCACAAGATAGCCGAAAGGTTCCGACAAGATGGGGTGGTGAGTGGTTTTGAATAGTTGTTGGAACATTGATCTATGTTTCGTCAAAATCTGTGAATTCAAAGTGATGTGATGTATAACTGGATGTTATCATTGTCATTATTTGACGGCAACAACGGCGGTGAAACTTTAAAAAGTGGGAATCTGTAATCAAAGTCATGTTCCATGTTTTGGAAACGCACCGCAATCGGACTACATATCTAAGTGGTAATAATAAAAGTATATGGAAGACGATATCATCCGAAAAGGTTGAGATAGTTGATTGTTGCTAATTTTGCCATCCTATTTTTTGTGTTGTTGTCATTGAAATTGTTTAGCGGCTCTAGCCCTAGATTAATCTGTATGAAGTAAGAACTTACTAAATACTACAAAGATGAGGACCAATTAGCTAATTTTATATTGTAGGAGAACTTACCAAATACTACAAGGATGAGGGTTATTTATTTGTAAAATAAACAACAGAGTAATCGAATGTGATAAAAATTAGGTAAATTTATAGTTATATAAAAAACTAGGTAATTAAAAGACATATTTGATATTTGTTAAAGATAAAATTTATCACAAGTTCCAAAATTTTCTTTTAAGAAAAAATAAATTTAAAATTTTGCGGTTTCCAATTTCGTTTAAAATCAATGTAATAAAAGTGACTACTAGATATATTTAATTTGCTATGAAAGAATTTATTAATTTGGACTATATTGGATATATTTTAATAAAATAAGAATATTTACAATTATTTATTGAAATTTATTATGTTTAAACATGGAGTTACAAATTTAATTATGATGAAATGTTACAATTCATAGTAAAGAGATTATGGATGATTTTTATGTGTAAATTACAAAAGATGCTTTGTTTACTGCCTGACGAAGATGCAAAAATAGCTAGAACTGAATGTGAAAAGTATGAAAAAACATCTTGTTCTTCAAGTAATGTAGCCGTGACAACAAAAATTATGGGATAGAATAAAAGAAAGGCTAAAAAGGAGGTGATGACTATCTCACGCTTTTGCGTGAGGTAACCCTCAAAACGACGTCGTTTTGTATAATTAAATATACTCCTTCCCATATTATGTATAAAATGGTATTTTTATAATTTTTCAAAATATAGTTATTATAAAGGGATACTTCATGCAAGAGCGTGAGGTAACCCTCACCTTTCATGCCCTTTTAAAGAAAAATGTGTATAATTTTTAAAATTATATATATATAAACTTTTTGAATTAAATTTGCAAAATTTTACTCCCTCCATCCTCAAAAGGACGGCTTAAATCGATATTTCACATAAACTAAGAAAAGTAAAGTAGAAGAAGTATAATTAAAAAAATTCTAAATTTATTTTTAGTGGCCACATAAGATACATAAAGTGATGAGTGCTTTTATCTTTTTAATTTTACTGAACCCCACTGAATAACATACTTATCCTTACTTTATGTACCTTAGGCCATCTTTTTTAGGAAAAAAATTGTACCTTAAACTATATTTTTAAGAATGAAAAGAGTATAATTTAATATTGTTGGACTTGGACTTAAGTTTTGTCATTTTAACATAACAAATATAATAGTTAATAGTATTTTTAATTAATTTATGGCAATTACAATTATTGGTATTAAAATCTAAATGTTTCCTCTCGACTTTAAAATTTTAAGATTTTGTAAGTTGATAAAAATGTATCCTTAATCGTTTTCTATATATGACCACATTTTTTTGTCGATTTGTAAATATCAACATATATGTTAATGTGGGTAAAAATAACTCACCAATGACAAGTTACCACGTGCTATTTCTAGAACCCTATTAATAAAGGGTAATATAATATTTTGCTCACTGAGTATTCTAAAAGCATGTTAAATCTAGTAAAGGATAGAATTGCTAGCTAAGAAGTTTAACCAACTAAGAAATGACAACCTAGAAGGTCTTTAAAATCCATGCATGATTCTTATTCCTAACTCATGGCGGAGAGGACTTTCATGCTATAAATAAGAAATGTTCCAACACATTCAAGGTACGCTATTGACTCTGATAATAATTCTCTCTATTCATATCAGTATTCTGACTTAAGCATCGGAGAGTCCTCCTTGAGCCCCCCAACTCCTGTGGACTTTTTGTAGGATTTTCAGCGAGATCAAGGCGGCAAAGCAGTGGTCAAAGTCAAGGTTCATAGGTTGACCAAAATCCTAATTTGAAGGTTACTGATTAACACATTAGATTGACCTCATTTGTGAAAACCGAACAAAAAGTCATATTCTCTTTCTCACAATCCAAAAAATCATAGTGAATACTTGCACTTTAGTACCAAATTAATCGACTACCATGATCATTTTTTTGTTATGAAAACCCTTTCATTATACAACATAATCCTTGGTAGGATATGACTGAATAAATTTAAAGTTATCCCATCTACATATTATATGAAATTGAAGTTCCCAATAACAAGTGGAGTAGAGGAAGTCAGGGGTGATCAGAAAGTAGTTAGAAGTTGCTACTAATTATTAGCCATGAAGCACAATAGTGTTAGGAGGCAAGTCTTGCCTATTAATTCTTTAGATGTGAGGGATGAGGATAAAGAGCAAAAAGGATAACCTACAAATAAGCTAGTCCAAATTTTATTGGTATATGCAGATCCTGAGAAAATTACCTATGTGGGTTCTGGTTTGAAAGAGAAGATTAAAGACAAATTAAACTAACTCGTCCAATTCTTAAGGAACAATAAGGATGCATTTGCTTGGACAACAACTGATATGTCAAGAATTGATCCCCAATTTATAAGTTATCATTCACAAGAAAAGGAGACCCATAAAAAAAATAAAGGAGCTTTACACCACAATTAAAGCCATGAAGGCTAAAATCAAGGCCATAGAGCACATAATTAAAGTCATAGAGGCCAGAATCAAGGCCATGAGGGCCCATAATTAAGGCAATGGAGGCCCATAATTAAGGTTATGGAGGTCCAAGATCAAGGTCATGGAGGCCAAGAATTAAGGTCATTGAGGCTAGAATTAAAGTCATGGAGGCCAAAATCAAGGTTATGAAGATCTAGAATTAAAATTATAGATGCCAGAATTAAAGTCATAGAGGCCCATAATCAGGGTCATGGAGGCCTAGAATTAAGGCCATGGAGGGCCAAAATTAGCGCCATGGGCACCAAGAATTAAAGCCATGAAAGGCAAAATCAAGGCCATGGAGGCCAAAATTTAGCGCTATGAGCGCGAAGAATTAGAGGCATAGGAGCCAAGAATTAAGACTATGGATGCCAAAATTAAGGTCATAGGGGCTTTGAATTAGCACTATGGCTCAGAGAAAAAACTGTATTATTATTTATTAACTACTAATTTGAAAATATATTTTTAAGGAGTATGAGGGGGGGGGGGGGGGCAAATGATGTGAGTAAAAATAACCCTCCAATGGCAAGTTGTCATGTGTTATTTTTAGAACTCTATAATTAATAAAAGGTAATATAATAATTTTGTTCACTGAGTATTCTAGAAGTATATTAAATCTAATAAATGATAAAATTTCTAGGAATTTTAACAAGAATTGAAAACCTAGAAAGTCTCTAAATCCATGCAAGATTCTTATTCCCAACTCTTAAAGGAGAGGACTCACAAGCTATAAATAAGGGATATTCTAGTACACTCAAGGTATATAACTTTTTACTCCCATAATAATTCTCTCTCCTAGTATCAGCGTTCTGACTTAAGCATCAGAAAGTCATCCCGAACCCCCCAACTCAGTGGACCTTTTGCAAGTTTTTCGGCGAGATCAAGGGCATTACGTGGTGATCAAAGTCAAAATTCGTGGGTTGATCGAAACCCTAATTTGAAGGTTATTAATTGACGCATCATATGTATATATCTGATAAGAGAGAATAAAAAATGATCAAATTTTAATTTATTCTATCTTATCATTTAGAACTTCGCGTAAGCCACAATTTACCCTCGTCGTAGATTTTTTGTCATAAATGATCTCCCACGAAAATACCCCATTTTCCCCCTTCATATTTGTGTTGTGTTTGGCAAAGTTTTTGAAGTAAAAGAAACTTATTTTTTTGGTTCAAACTGAAAGGAAAATATCTTCTTTGTACTTTGTTTAGATTCATAGAGATATTCTTTCAAATAAGTCCTTTTTAAAAAAAACTATAAAAAAATGGAATTGAATTATTTATTTTTTATTGTATCCTTTTTCGTTCATCGTTTTTGTGCAAACCTAATTGACTCGGTCCATAGACAGACATCCTAAACTTCAACTACCTCAAATAGAACTGTAAATGAATCGGGTTGTCCACGAGTTTGGCCCGACTCAACTCGACTTAGCCCGCTCGAGCTTATTAACGAGTCGAGCTTGAACAAGACCTTTAGTCCATTTAGTTAAACGAGTCAAGCTCGAACAATGTGGTATTCGACTCGAGCCCGACCCGTTTACGCCCAACTCGTTTAATAATTATTTAATTAAAATTGCATTTTATTTATGTAACATATACAATACAAATAAATTATTTTATTAATATTTTTTTCCCAAAAGAAGGTGAAAAATGAAATAAAAATTAAAAAAAAAAATAAGCAAGTTAAGCTTAAGCTCGAGCTTAACTCAACTCACTTAAGCTATAAATGAGCCGAGTTTGTATACAAGATTCCAAGCTCCTTTAAAGCCTGACCGTACTCAGACCATTTAACTTTTAAATGACCTCAATCTCGACAAGTCAAAACCCAGCTCTGCTCGTATACAACCCTAACCTTAAAGGAGATTGTGCCTTCATGAAGCTTGATCCCTCATCACTTGTATATAATAAAGGTACTTCTTTATGCCCAAATTTTTTTAATTTTACATTATTCTTTATAATTCTCTTGTCTTTTGCATTCATGGAAAACACAATATATATATATATATATATATATATATATCTTCTCATTTTTGTTCAAATTTGATTTGTCAAGCACACCACTAACTTACAAAAAGAAAAATGATATATATTGAGGATGTTAGATCAATTTTTTAAGTACAAGTTACGTTAATAAGTATTTCATGAATAAATTTAATTTGATAAAGTGGAAAGTAGGCTCAAATTTCTTTTTTATATTAGTTTTTATTTTTATTTTTTATGTTAGTTTTTTACTATATAAGAAACAAAAATACACCTATTTTGGAGGAATAATCTCAAAATTTTATGAAGCTGTCAACAAGTATACTTCACATTGAGTGAACAATTAAAAAACACTTAACAAGCAACCTAATTGTTATAAAATTTCAGTCATAGCCATCAGATTATGACATTGTTGACATCTTTTATGTGAGCCTTCTTTCATTCTTTATATAAAGTTAGTGACTATATAACAATTTTAACCATATAAGTTATAAAGACAATTAATTTTACATTTTATAATAGAGAAAATATTATACAAGTTAAATACCCGTTCTGGCATTCTAGCGCCTATTTTTCTTTCCACTTAATTGTACTCCTTTATCTTAGGATAAAATTTTTAATTGACTTTTTAAATATATTAAAAAAGAAAAAATAATAATAAAATTGTTCATATTTAAAAAGAATTGATATTTTCATAAGAAAAATTGATATTTTTACAAGACTTTATTCACATGAATAGTAAGTGGAGCCCACCACATGTAAGTGAGACTTTATGAAAGTATTAATTTTTTTTGTGAAAATATCAATTTCCTATTTAAATTCTCATTTAATTGCATATTTTTTTGTAAATAACTAATAATACTCTATAAATATACATAAAAAATAAAAATATAATAATTAATATTAAAAATATTATAAACAAATCATTATAAAAAATAAATTATTTAAAATAAATAAATATTTAATTTAAAATTATTTAAAATAATAATAAAAACTTTTATTAGAGTAATATTTAATAGACTAAAAACTTTATTCTTAAATTAGTTTTATATATTTTGTTGCTCTTGAATTAGGTGTAATATGGCAGCAAAGAGGACAAGTGTTTTGGGACATTGAATGTAAACAAACAAAAAGGGTTGTTTTAAAATGATTAATCATTGCATTGAAGAAGGGAGTGATGTGGGACCCATTCGAAGGGGGCTACCGGCAACTTTTATGTGGTGCTTTGTGGTGTTGCGAAGAATCTCACTTTCATGATTCAAGTCCTGTCTATTTTTGGGACTTGACACCTCTCAATTACTCTTTTCTTTTCAAAATATATAATTATTTCTTATTTTATTCTTAATTAAAGATAAAATAATTAAGAGAAAAAAAAAATAATTAATTAGTGTATATCTATTAATGAAATTTTAAACTAATATTAACTGCTTAATATTAGCATTGATAAAATTTCTTAATATGTATAATTATGTTGTAAACGATCTATATAATAAAAATGAGTGAGTATATTTTAATAAATTGCATTTAATATATTATATTTTTATAATTTTAAATAGTATAATTAAAATCAAAACTAATCAACTAATTTATAATAGTAAATTATATAATTATCTAAAAATGAAAGTAATCCAACACTTTTTACCATTTGATGAACATATAGATTTTTTATCAAAATTTCAATGACTAAAATTCTTTTAAACTTTTAATTTTCAAAGTATTTTTAATGATTCTAAGTTTTGGTAGAATTGACATTAATGTTATCAACTATCTATTAATATATTTTGATCATTGCTAACAAACTTCTTAAGATCAAATAATTGGTGTATTGAATGAAATTTGGGGGGAAAATATAAGGGAGAAAAGTTAATGATAAAACAATTACTCATCAAACTTTGAGTACATAAGATCTTAAAATTCATCTTGTCAATGTTAAAATTCTGCTCAAACTAGCAACAACAAAAAAGCCTATTTTTGCAAATGAATGTGCTCACTGTAAATTATAGTTCTCTCTATTATACTTAAAATGTATTCGTTGGTAATTTCCGAAAGAATAATACTACTTGCACAAGTTATACATAAAAAATTGTGTACAAAAAATAAGACTCATGTATCGTGTACCAATAAAAATATTTAAACATCTAATAGTTTTCTAATTTTTATCTTTTTTATGTAGTTGGTGCACAAATTTTTCTGTATAATTTGTGTCAATAACATTACCCTCTTCCAAAACCTGAAGCAGCAAATATTTTGAGGCATGGGGTAAATGATAATATTTAAAGAAGAGTTTTACTATGTTTCGTGATAAATTTATCATGAATTATAATTATAAAATATATTAATATATGAGATGAAATAAAATTATTAAAAAATTCTATAATTATTACATATATTTTTAAAATAATTATCACTGTTTAATATTTATTTATATTACTCCTAATCAAAAAATCAACATAATCAATATATCATTTTCTTTTTAAGAATATAATCTCAGTACCAATTCTATTAAGAGTTATGGAGGAGGGGGTTGAGAGTCGAACCCCAGTTACCTTTATAAGTGGTTGGGTCACTATCATCATTGCTATTAGCCAGATTTTCAATTAATTAATAATTTTTTTATTAAAAAAATCTCACTTAATAAATTGTAATTAATTAACTCAATATTTTTAAATATATAATTTACTTCAATACATAAAAGTGACAAAAATAATTATAACTTTATAGTTTAGCGTAGTTATTAAATTTTCAAAATTTTATATTTATTTTCTAAAATCAAGTTCCTAAATATGTATCAATTACCGATATATTTGGACATGATTTGAGACGTAATTTATTTTTTTTCACTTTTGTAAGTAGTTGATAAAAAGAAAAATATTTATTTAAATACGAGAGTTATAGTCTTACTTTAAATATTTTATTTTATATACAAAATTTTCATATTTTATATAATGTGTACGAAAGTATAAATTGATAAAAAAAAAATTAATAATTTTTTTACTTCAATTTTATTTGTATAAATTTTGTTAGAAATTTTATTTTGCAAGTCTATAAATAATTTAATGATCGTAAAAATTAGTAAACTCATGTCAAGTTATCAAAAAAGATGAATAATTATTTTTTGACACTAAAATTGTTGAAATAGTAAATAATTGCCAAAAATATGAAATTTTAATCATTAATTAAATTAATAAGTTTATTAAATATAAAATTATAAAAAAAGAAAAGAAAAATAAAAGGTGGGGAGAGAAGCCAGTTTTGACGCCAAAATACTCGAGGCCCATCCAGGGTCTCAATCTCTCTCTCTCTCTCTCTCACACACTTTCTCCCCCACTAAAATTAATCAAATCAGGTTTGCTCTCATTCTCTCTCATCACTCTATATTTTGTTGTGGTTTCTATATTCTTGCATTCATTTTCGTAGTTTGGTCGGTTGATTCCTCTAATTTATATTATTATTAGGATTAAAAAAAAATCTTTAAATTTGTTGCAGGCAGATTATTTGTACCTACCGATTGATTAATTTTTTGTCCTTTTCTTTTGTTTGATGCATATTTAAGTGTGTGTTGATGATGATTGACCTATGTAATTGGTGGTCAAGGCTAGGAAAGGATCAGTTTTGATGAATTTGCTTTCAGGAGGGGTTTTACGGTTTCTCTCAAGGATGATGGTGTGATGGAGCTGTGTTTGCCTGCTTTGTATTGGGAGTTCATACATATATATTGGTAAAAGCTTGTATTTTGATTTATCTGTGGTGGGTTTATTGCTAATTTCATCATTTTAATGTCCTTCCCGCAATAGATTTATCCAAGGTTTTTGCTTTTCTGGCTTTGTCAATTGAAAAGGAAAGCATCATATTTTAGATTTTTTTCTTTGGGGTTTTCTGTGATCTGGTGGAAAGAATTTGAGTTTGTTGAAAATGAGTTTTTTGGGCTTTTCCTCTCTGCTTACAAAATAAACATGGCCTTGGATTGAGCTTATTATGATCCCCCATAGTACTTGGAAGAATTGACTGTGTAATTTGGGAGGAAAGTTTGGAAGACAAATGGAGGATAAGAAAGTTTCGATGATGGCAAGCGATTGTGAGCTTAGTTTGGGAAATGAAACTAATCCTGTTGATGAAACTCAGTGTACTGAGATGGAAACCGATGAGATTGAAACTGGTAGTGCAAAGAATGAGGTTGTAGTTTATAATTCGGAAAAAGGTGAGGCAAGCAATGACAACGTAATGTTCTCAAGGGAAGGTCCCCTGGTGACTGAAGAATACGCAGGAATGACTGCGGATGGTTGTATTTACGGTGCTGCCAAAAAACTGAAATCCAGACTGGCCACATCAGAATCCGAACTCATCAATAATGAGAAAATTGGCCATGAGAAGAAACTTAGCAGGCAAGACAGGATTGAGTTGGGGCGATTGTTTCAGGGTGCTGTGAGTTCCCATGATTGGGAACTTGCAGAGAGTCTTATCTTGCTGGCAGATCCGCAGACTCTTAATGATGCCTTGTGCATTTCGCTCGATTCAATATGGTTTTTGAGCACACAGCAGGAGCTGTATGGGATAACAGGACTAATTAATAAAATTATTGCTAATGGTGCTTATGACTTCACAAGAGCTGCTCTCAGAACTTCGTTCCTTGCATCCTGTGTCTCTGCTTGCCAAAGTCGAACAATGAGCCTAGCAGATACTGTGTCCGTGATGGCGCAACGGTAATTCTTTGTTTATTTTTTTGTCGGTTCCTTTCCCCCCTTTTCATATGGCTTGTTCATGTGATTTTCATTTCTTCTCTTACCATTACTTTATATGTAAAAATGAATCAAGTTCAAGAGAGTGATGTTAGAAATCCATTTCTAGTGACAGTGTTCTATTCATTGTGGGATTATACAGTGGTGATGAAGACGGTTTACTTGTTGCATGTTTTTATGATTTCATCCTTTAGTTGTTAACCTGGATCACCTTGGCAACTGAACATGTTTGATAGCCTTCATTGACTACCTTTGAAGTTTAGTTTCTGGTTGCAGCTTTGTGGTTGTTTTTAGGATTGCAGTTGGTGGGTTTATGTTTTACTACGTAATAAACTTTAGTGATTTCTAAACTTTTGCCATGAAAGACTACCATTGTATTTGTCAATACTTTAGATGTGTACCATTTGATAAATGAATTTCTTTAGATTGATTAGCTGCTTCTTTTATCCTTCTTTTTTCTTGGCGCGTCTGGAGAAATATTCCCTCTTCCATACAGTAAATTCTTCATTTTGATGGTCTCTCAGACATGACTGTGTAACTTTTAACTAATAAAAAATAAAGATAAAAGTGATGCTGCTTAACTTTTTCATTAAGTGTTTAAAAAGGTAGTAAAGGTTGTCAGATATCTCTTGCAATATTGTATCTTTTGCTCATTTAGGAATATCTTCTGTTAATTTGTGGTGTATGGACTTGTATGTGTAGGGTATTCTCTAAATTGAGTGACGTCGATATTGGAATAATGTGTTGTTAATATAAAATTCCCAGACTTGATCACTTGTTGAATTTTCAAGTAAGACATTTTGGACCTATATCTCATTTGGCCTTTCAGCACTCACTTGTAATGTATATGACATGCATTTCATGCATCAAGGAGAGTTTATATTGGGTAGTATTCCCTTTGTCCCGCAAAAACTGGCTTAGTTTAACTTTTTCAGTCAAATTGTGTATTTTATAATCAAAATTTAGACTATTTTCTTGTAGAGGTAGGTGGAGAAACTCTAACCATAAGAAAATATGTTGAATTTACTATCACCTCCAATTTTCATTGGTTTGAAAATACAAATAAATATACTTGATTCTTAATTTGGTCAATTTGACCAAAAAAGTCGAACTAAGCCAGTTTTTTTAGGGACGGAGGGAGTATTTGACTTGTGCATTGTACTGTTAATTTCTGCTCTTACCTACGAGTATATTCTGTACATGGTACACAACTTGCTTGAGGTCAAGTGTCATTTTAGTGGAGCTTCGTATAACTCTTAGCACAACTACTCTATGAACTTAACATCACTATATATAGTAACATGTGGGTCACCTATTTACCTTTCTGTGATTAAGACCCAATAGAACTGAAGTGAAAGTTGTTGTCTCCTCTCCCCCCCCCCCCCCCCCCCCCCCTCCCCTCCTTTCTCTCTTTGTTCTTCTTTTAGTTATATATTTCTGTCTGTTTTCTAATTTGTTGCACGAACCAATTCATTAGTTATGTGTAGTTACTCAACAACTCTTCCTGTAAATGATAGGGCAACTTGAAAGGTCAGTTTTTTGCTATATAGGTTGCCCTTTCTATGTGCTTCTTTAAGTTTTTATACAAGTGGATCACCAACTCTTACTGTAATTATAAGGATAACTTGAAATGTTAGTTGTTTGCCATATAGCTAACACTTTCGTTGTTCTTCTTTTAGTTACATTTGTATGAATGTTAACTTGAAATGTTAGTTGTTTGCCATATAGCTAACACTTTCGTTGTTCTTCTTTTAGTTACATTTGTATGAATGTTGCATGTTGTTAGGTGTTTATTTCTTGAAGTTGATGTGCCAGTTTGCCTTGTCCTTATAGCAGGTTGCACGAGCGTCTGCAAGAGTGCAATGGGGATGAGGTTTTGAAGGCTGAAGCTGGTGCCAAGGTTCAGAAGTTCACTGAATGGGCTCTGAAATGTATAGGTTTTCATTCTCGTTGTCAAGGGAATAGGGATGATGGCATCAATCAGAACTCGTCCGTCCAGATTCAACTGCAGTTATCTGCATTCAAGTCATTTCTGGATCTTGCTGGCAACCATCTTACAGGAAAGGACTTTACGGAGGCCTTTGATGCAGCTTGTTTTCCCCTTACCCTTTTCTCTAGTTCATTTGATCCTGGTTGGGCATCAGGTATATCAGCAACTGCAATCCAAGGGTTGCTGGGCATGTTGGTAGAGGGCGGTGCAGACAATGTCAATCAATGTTTTCTCGAAGCCTCGCGTTTTGGAAGCACAGAGCTTGTTCGCATCTTGTTGCAGGTAAAGTAACTTACCATGGCCATTATAAAGTCATATGTTATGTTTTTTCTTTAAAAGTCAATTAGAACCTTGGATGAACAGTGGTAAATGTTGGTTGGCTTTTAAATTGATGGATAATTTTGGAAATCGTTCTTGAACTGTATTTTGTCCCTGTGCTCGATTATCTTCCCCTTCTGCATCATTCTTTTGCCAAACATGTCCTGCGCCGCAACCCAAAGTCTAGTGGTACTTCGGTTTTGGTCATCTTAGTTGCCGCAACTTGATCAATTTTTTTCTGCGTTTAGCATGTACCTTGATTGATTTATATTCTGCATAGTTGGGTCATTGTTACTTTTGAGCAGAAAATATCAAAACTCAACAATATAGAAAACCTAGGGAATGGGACTGAACTCGGTCTAGGTAAAATGACCTGGTTTCATAAGATTTACTTGTTGGCCTGCCTTATTGATAAGGGTGATCAATATTGAATGCTGTAATAAAGAAAGATGAAATTCTTTCCTCATTTCTTAATAATTCATACTAATTTCTTTTTCACATTCATGGAAAATCAGTACCATCCAAAATGAGAGGGATGTTGGAAGCATAATACTGACTTTCTTGTTGACTATTTATTTTTCATTGTAGAGTAAATTACAAGGGAAATAACTTAAATCCCCTGGTCTTGTTATTTGAATACATGAAGTTGTTATATTTATCAAATCTGAAACACATCTTCTCCTTTTCCCCCATATTTGATTTCCTACTGTTTTTAGGCTCAAGTTCTGTGGCAATACTGCTTATGTTTGTTTGGTTATTTGGGATGCATTTTTGTAGATTGCTCAAAGGAACAGCTTGGATATTGATGTTGATCTGGCTTTGGGCTTTGCTTCCCATTATGGCAAGATTGGAACTATGGAATGCCTAGTTGAAGAAGGGAACGCGATGGTTTTCTTGGGTCCCTTAATGAGAGCTGCTGAGAGGGGTTGCCTACAGGTTGTTCAGTGGTTTGTGAAGAGAGGCTGCCGAGACATGGAACTTTGTCTAGCTCTCACAGCTGCCACTTCCAGCAGTAAAGTTGAGATTGCTGCCTATCTCCTTCCTCATGTCCCTCATCATGTTCTTGCAGCTCTTAGCATTGAGATTCTCAAGGCTGCTGGTGAACGAAGTGGTGGGTCCCTTGACGGTGTAGCATTTCTCCTTCAGTCCAACTTTCTTGGAGATCCTGCTGCTACTTATGCTGTGGCAGACAGCATTTCTAGGTCTGATGATGAGGCCGTTGCTCCTCAGCTCAGGGATTTTCTTCGGGAACACTGGTCGGAAGTAGCTTTCTTGAAAGGGTTGACGCAAGGACAAGAGCACTACTTAAACTTGACGAGGATTTTGAAGTGGGGTGAATCTCCTATTTGCTTGAGGGATCTCCCAGCCCCTTTAAGGGTGGCAATAGCGTACTTGCCGCTGTATAGAGAATCTGTCAAGGCAGGTGGCTGTTTGTTATCACAAAGACTAAGGGGACAACTTGTGGAAGCGGCAAGAAGGCTTGGAGGTAAGACATTGGAAGAGGCAGGGCAGCGAAGAGAACTTTTGGCTGTTTTGGAACATCATCTTCCTCCATTTTTGCTTTATTCGCCAAGCGTTGCTTAGCCAAGATATATAATGTCTGAAAATTTTGAACTCTTTACGTCTCTCTCTTCCTCCTTCATGTCTCTCACCCTTGTCATGGATGATAATAACAAAATAGCAGGGCTTTAAGGTGATGGAGCTCCCAAGGCTTACCTATAGAGCCTGTTGATTGAAAATGTACCTTAAGGCTTCTCTGCGTTTAATGTGTAACCTAATGTTCATTGCATATGCATGTTAAATCTATTATGTAATAAGATATACAACAGCGTTCACCAAGGCTTCTGAGATGTAAACTTTAGACTCAACAGCATGAAGTATTTTTGGCCGGTTGCTTTTTCTTCCGGTTTCATTCTACAACTTAAATAGTAAGAACCTTATTATACCAGGTAGAGTTGCATACAAAGAATGATGAATGTACAGCTGTAAGAAAATAACCCTTAATAGGTTCATCACACCTGGTAAAAGTTGCATACAAGGAGTAATGTATGTACAACTGTAAGACATTAAATCTGACAAGTTAACCAGAGCCAGGACTAATGAAAGCCGATACATTGAACTTAACTTGCATTGAAGTATTTTCAAAATAATAAATATAAAGTAAAATTAACCCTAATGTCATGTTGCAAAAGACTTAGTTTCTGTGGCTTCTGCTTTTTGATCTTTTCAGATTGTTGTCACATAAGATACCATGCCAAGTCTGTTACAATGTCAATGGAAAAAATAAACAAGAGGGGGGGTATTCAGAATGTAGAAGAAAATATTTTAATTTTAACTTTTAATATATGATAATATGAGCTTACAATGTGTCACAACACTAATGCACCAACCTATATTGGTTTGGATATCATAACTACACAAATGCTACAACATTGCCTTGAAACTCAACTACTAAGAAATGAAAGAACCTGTAATTTCCTTTAAATCAGAGAAAACAAGAATTGTAGTGTGTGGGGTGCAAGCTTCTATCTGCTTAACACCCCCATTTACACTTGTGTATAAGTAACATCTCGGATGTTAGAGGGCATGAATGCTAAGAATAAGAGAACTACTAGTAAACAAATTGGAAGCAGCAGCAGCATGAAAGGCGGGGGCGGCAATGGGGGGAGTATCAGCGGCAGAACCAGCAATGAAGCCGTCAGACAGATTAGTATAAATAATGACTCTAAGCTAAAATAGCTTTTGGAGGAGAACATTTTCCTGCCATGCCCTTGTGAGAAAGACCTTTGATACTCTATCTTTCTACTTTCAACAAATGTAGTTGCAGTATGAGGACCCTTTCTCGGAAATGGAGGAGAATCGGAATTGTTCTTCATTGTTCTAACATTCATCATTGCACTTCTTGAATGGTGGTCTTGCAGACTACTCGAACGTTTTGGCAATCGTAATTGTTCTGCTTCAAGGGTTTCAAAGCACATTTAAGCGACGAATTGGAATGAAAGTTTTAGCTCAAATCCTTTTGAGGTAATTAAAAGGGTCGCGAACCTCAAAAAACTTGCAGCAGATGTGCAGTCGAGATTATACTTGATTACGGAGTATTTGCAAATTGTGCAATGGGAAGAATATCTAGTATGCAATCCAAAATTTACAAATCGAAATCTTTTTAAACACCCAATACTCATAAATTCCTTTGACTTACAGATGAAGCAATAATAGAGATCTTGTGCAAACTCTTCAGACCAATGTAAGTACACAAATCCTATAATGTGGGTTCCAAGAAATATGAACCAGGTTCAAACCCATATTTGGAAGAACAATATACAACTCCTAAGCCACGAAACAAAGCCGAATCTATTTCCAAGAATAATGTAAATTCAATTCTGGGTTTGTGTCAACAAATTTAGGGATGTCTTCAAATGAACCTAAGCAAGCACATTGTCCTCAAATTATACAACTGTTGCAAAATACATAACAATTTGGAAGATCAGATTCAATTTCAGCAATACAAAATATAATGTTCAATTCATATAATTAAAAATTAAAAATGTTTTTTAAACAAGAAGCACCCCACAACATGAGAGGAAGTAAGAGAGGGAAAACTGAGGAATCACTATAATCTTTACATTAACATCAAATTTAAACCTCAAAAACTACAAAAAAGATATATTAATGGACATCAAATCACCAAAACACATATAGCACCTATTTACAATCTAAATGGTGCAAAACTTTACCAGGGCTCATTAAGATTCAAACTTTTGAAGACCTTAATTATATTCGAACACTGCCTAGTGGTATTTGCTTAGTTAGCGTAATCAATTCTCAAACATAAGAAATAATAAAAGGAGATTAATTAATACCCAGTTCTTAAACAAAGCTTATTATTTGGGATCAAGAAATTTAACAGTTAAAGAAGATCAAACAAATAAAAAAGGCTTGATATTTAGGTGGATTATGACCTGCGATTTTGTTGATAAAGATGCTGCAGGCTTTGATGGGTACGCTTCAATTCTTTGGTTTCTGGCTTTTCACTTGAAAAAAGGCAAGAAAATAGAAAAAAAGAAACGGGTTTGTTTGTTTTCGAGATTTGCTCAAAGAAAAGGGGTTTTCGATGATGAATGAATGAAGAGGTTTTGATGGTGATGTTTGATTTTGGTATTTTTTAGGTCGGTGTCGGTTTCCTTGATATGAATGAAATTGATTTCTGCAGGAATGAAATTAGTGGGAGTTAAATATGGAAATGAAATGAGAAAGAGGGGTTGGATTCAGTGAATAGGTTTATCAAGTGGGGCTGCTGTCTGCTGACCAGGCAAAGGCAAGTTGATGTTTTTGGAAAAATATAGTATGGAAAGGCGTTGTGTTCCCCAAGGTTCTTCACCCCTGCCCAACTCTTCTCTTCACCCCTGCCCAACTCTTCTCTCTCTCTCTAGAATGGCCTAACCAGTCAAAACAAGCATCTTCCCCCTCCCCAACCCTTACTCTCGGCAACTTTTTTGTTCCAAAACTTAGAACGCATTTCCATTTTTTTATTTTATCAAAATAAAATCTCCATTCAAAGTATAATTAAAAGCAAAATATTTGATTTCATATTTACGCAAAGTATATTGTATGTTGAGATTCTCCCAAAGAAGAATATTATTATTTATATGAAGATAAATCGCGTTGATATTATTATGTGGATATATGAATTAAAAAATATTTTATTTTATCGATTGTAATTTTATATCTTAATTCTTATTCAACATAAAATTAATAAATATATAAATTATTTTTATAAAAGAAAGTGTTATTTGAGAAATTAAAGTAAAATGAACCTATTGGAGAATTGTAAAAAAATAAGTATCTTATTTGATTGCATATGTTTGCTTGTAATAAACTAATAAAATTATGCTTAAAATTTTAGTTAGAAAGAAAATTTTGATACATACGACCCTTATCTATTTATCTTGGCAAATAAAGATTAACTAAAGTCTAAAGCTTTATGGTAATTCATTCATTCACACGGCTTCTTCATTATGATGTACTTTGTGTGTGTGTGTGTGTGTGTGTGTGTATATATATATATATATATATATATATATATATATATCAACATCAAATTCAGACCAAACATATGAGGAATTGCTACACGTACTTTGCCGCGGGCTTTTGGCTACCACGACCGTGACACCTTGTTGTTCGGTAGTATAATAGGCAAGAGTACGTGATATGGATATCTTATGAAGTATTTGTTCCTCTTTCTATAGGTTGAAAACAAATTAAAGTAAGACTAAAACATAAAATAACATAAAATTTCATGCAAGCAGCAGCAGCAACCTTTAATTTATACAATTAATAAAGTCATGTGTTAGAGCAAGGATTAATTTCATGCTTGTTAGTTTTGTGGTGAGGTCAAAATATTGACTTTAAGGCAATACTGTTATCCATCTCCAAATAGTTAAGTTTGATATATATTTGATGAATTATCTGAAAAATCAATAAATCATATATGTAATGCCAAATTTCATATAGCAATGATGAAAATTCTCTTCAAGGTTTAACAAGCAAATTTGTATTTATACAACTTAGAAGAATGAGAAAAAAGAGGGCCGCCGATAATGACAAATCAATAATTATGATATTAAAAAATATATATAATTAACGATATTTTTATATTTTTTTTAATAATATTTATTGTTTTAACAACATAATTATTACACTGGTATTATCAAAGGTCGACATTTTTTTAACTTTTTCAATAATATTTATTATTTTAATAACATAATTATTATTCTGGTATTATCAACGGCTGAAATGAGAGGCCGAAATTATAAACTTCTAATTAATACTCCTACATTTGTAAGTAAGTTTAGCCATTTAGATTTAGTACACATTTTTCATATGAACTTATTTATTATGTAATAATGTAAGGGAATCCGAGAATATGTAAATTATGACCCGTTTCTTAAGTCTTACTTTTCTCTTAAAAAGTTAGTAATGTAATAGTAATTCTTATTCCTTGACCTAAAATAGGGTAGAACAATAGAACATCATGTTTTCTCAAGATTTTAAAAAGCAAAAGAATATCACTAAAGCTTATTATTTTAATTGAATTAGGTGTGGATGTAGCCAATCGGAAAGTGCCGATTTACGACATGCATTTTCTTGATGTTGGGAAGGAGAGTTGCAGTTGGTCAATATCTCATGTGATTTTTCCTCATCTGGCCATGACGTCTAATGGGTTCGTGGACCAAGTTGATGTCCTCGACGTATGACATATACAGATAGAGTTATTGTGGGGAATTAAATAGATGCCGAGGACGTATGACATATACAGTCGTATAGAGTTATTGTGGGGAATTAAATAGATGCTAATTATGTTTCAAAAAAAAAAAAAAAAATAGATGCTAATTAACTATAAAAGAAAGTGAGAGAAAATAATATAATATTTGACGCGAATTTTTTTAAAAAAAAATTACAAATTACAAATTGAATTTTAAATTTTATTATATTAAAATAATTAGCTTACAATAATTCTTTTAAATTTTATGTCCTGAAACTTAATATTACACAATTTTTGTATGAAATATTAAAATTACAAAAATCATCTCTCTCATATAAATACAAAATTCACTCACATCATTTCTCAATTATTAGGATGTTACATGACATTTGGTTGTTCTACACTCTTTTCTTCCTATTTAAAATAGAACGCTTGCAAAATAATACTCCTACCAAAAATAAGATTTTTTCTCATAATAGAACTCCAATATAAAAACAAATATCTTATTAAAAATAGGATATTTTCCTTTTCATTAAATCAATCCTTTTCTGAATAAGATCCTCCTTCGACTCAAATCCACACTTACTTCAACTTCATCCTTGAATATGATTTGAGCAGTATTCCAACAATTTCTTACTCGACTAGAATCCCTAAATACTTAAATTTCATCATTGTTACTATTGTTGTAACCGCACGCCATCATCATCCATGTTATCTGCATCATCCACATCCGCAATATCTATATTATCTGTATTATTCGCGTTATCTGTGATAACCGTATCATCTACATTATCCGTATTCTCCACATCATCTGTACTATTTGCATCATCATCTTCATCTCTCTTTTTTCTTCGTCAACATCTCCATCATCTAATAATGGCAATGATGATTCTTTGTAAGCACAAAATCTTTTATTCATCAACTTCATCACAAACATTTCTAACTCCTTTAATCTTTGCTTTCTTTATTTGTCACACTAATGCGATTAATTTCCCTCTACTTGAGATCTAATTAACCTAGCTCATAATACTATTTGTTGGGATGTAAGTTGACACAAACTAAATAATAAAATAAAGAAAGATAAAATAACAATATATTTAACGTGTAAAACAAAATTACTAATCGAACTCCGAATCTCCACTATATCCCAATAATGAGTTTACAATAATTATCTTAAATTTTACGCTCTAAAACTTGAGGTACACAATATTTCATTATCCGCTACACAAAATTTTGCATAGGATAAAAACTGTAAAACCTATACTCTTATGATACAACTTTTTTGCACAGTATATAAAAGCTAAAAAACCATCTCTCACACAAATACGATATCACTTGTAGCGAAATTGTATGATCCATCTCACATCAATTCATCACAAATGTAGCACACATCTATGTAGATTGACCCAACAAGTATGTTAGCACACTGTTATATGATGTTATTGCTAGCAAGTTTTTCCTCGAGAATTATTATGATGGCTTTATAACAACAATGGCGTCGTCATGAAAGTTTTTGACAGAATTGATTAAAAAAATCTTAGCTAAATATTAGAAAGTCCTACTTCTAGCGTCAATGTTAATTAACGCTCGAATTTGTCTGCACGTTTAACCATCGACTTATACATGAACCTACACAGAAAAAACCACTAGAAAGTACTTGACTGCTTGTGCCGTCGGGGGATACCTCTGGTATTAGAGTAAATACAGGTTTCAAGATATATTAACAATGAAAGTGACAAATATTTAGTAAGTTAGAATATTGTGTGTGTATCTCTATTATTCACTTTGTATTTATAGATCTGTTTTGCTCAACATGATCATGATTCCTAATGAAAATCATGTCATGTAACTGTTATGCGAATTTGTACTCGATGTGGTAACTCTCATATCAACTAATGTTGGATATGATAAATTGATAATTAGTTAGTATCCGAAGTGATAAGATAACGAACCTATGTCTATCGAATTTAGGAGTCTTCTTTTGGTCGTACTAGGCCTAATATGATGTGGGAATAATGCCCAATACGAACAACCCATTTGCGTTATTAAATATGCCATCCAATAATATATATATATATATATATATATATATATATATATATATATATATATATATAGGGAGTGAGTCATAGCATGTATTTGTTATGGATCCTTATAGGGCATACATTATTCATACCCTTCAAAACAAGAGTAAACAGTTAGGATTATAAATTGAAAATCTACGTCCGTTATTATTAATAGCGAATATTTAAAAAATTCGCTAGTAATAATAGCGGATGTCTCTTTGAAAGTCAAATCCTAAATCAAATCTTAAAAATGCGTCCGCTATTATTATTAACAGATAATTTAATTATTTTTTTAAATGTCCGTCGTAATAGACGTCTATTTTCAGTTTTTAATCTTAATCGTTTATTTTTATTTAAAAAAGTATAAATGATATATGTCCTATATAGATCTATAATAATTATTTATTATGCATCCGCCCCATAAATGTGTGTGTGTGTGTGTGTGTGTGTGTGTGTGTGTGGGGGGGGGGGGGGGGGGGGGGGGGGAAGAAAGTTAAAAAATTAGACAAATTGAGCTGAGCATGTCATGTGGACCTTTCTGCTCGAATTCAATGAATTTCCATGCATACTTGCGTGTTTTAAATTCCTCGTACAACTTTCTGCCAGAATTTTAAAGATTAAAGGTAATGATTTTGATAAGATTCATGAATATGGCAGAATGACTTTTGTGGTGCACTGGTTACGAGACAGAGATCAGGATTCTCTAGTCAAATAATGGATCTTGTTTTGTTCTAATTTCTTGATTTAAAATCAACTTGCGTAATCCACAGGCAAGTTCTGATCACATACGTTTTTGAAAATTTTGTTAGTTTCAGAATGTACAAAAATAAAACAATGGAGTGGCGTGCTTGAACAAGGATGGTGCTGCGCTACACACGGAGTTTCCTTCCCGTTACACCTAAACGAATTTAACTTACGTCCAGTACACTTTTTCTCCAAGTTTATTCAATACACCAACTTTTTATATTTATTAATATCATAAGTAAAATTGACAACCACCACTTGATCTTGTTATAGGGTTATATAATAATTATGCCAAATTTAAGTGTAAATCGAACATCGTTTAATTATTTGATAAACAGGCGCACAATTTATCAAAAAATTAATGCTACATTTAAATACAAAATTAAATATTACGTTTATCTTAATTATTAAAAAGTGAAGTGTGACACGAATTTCAATGTTATGTCTAACAATTTAATGGTTATGATAGATGTAGTGTTTGAATATTGTGTACTTATATTTATTTATTTTTAATTAACTTTTAACGAAATTTTTTAATGATTGTAATCTTTTTGCATAATTGAATTATCTATGAACATTTTTAAATCATTATTAAAAAATTTATTATGATAAAAAATTTAATTATCAAATAAAATTACAGAAAAAATGTATCAGAGGAGAACCAAGTCCCGGTTCTTTTAACATACAAAGTGTGACAATGGTTTTAATATTTACAGGCCATATCTACCTTGGAGTTGCACTTAAATCTCCACTTGTGATCCAAGAACAAAATCAAATGCTGTAGAATCAAGAAAGATAGAGAAGGTGATTTGGTGTTTATTTTGTTTGGGTTATTTATTGTTAAACCATGATCTAAATATTGATTTTGTTGCATCAATCAACCTGCCTACCAGAACCATCTACCATTTCTTATTAAGATCAGTCCAAACAAGCCCTAACTTTTTTCTTCTACTTGGATCTTAAATCTTCTTCTTTTAATGGAGTCACCCAAATAGTAGTGGTTTAATTTTCTCATCCCATCTACCAAATATTGAAAGAGAATCAGAAAATATAATTTGTTCAAACTTCAACCACCAAATAACCTTGTCAATATCAAAACGAAATTATTATTATTATTATTTTTTTGAGAATAAAATGGAAATGTTGAATATACTCGAGTTCTATAATTATGCTTTTTTACTTCATGACAAATAATGGATCTTCTGTTTTAGTCTAAAGTTTAAGTTGGAAATGATCACCGGAAAAATAAAATAACATGTAAACAAAAATAAATAGTTAAATAGAATTCTCGTTTGAAAACGAATATAAATTAGGAAAACACCTCAAAATAAGAAGGAAAGAAAATCCCATACTAAAGAAGAAAAGAAAATCTCACAAAGGGCATGCACCGGATAATAAAGAGGCAATGGGAATAATTCGTAACAAATGTTTGTTATGACACTACTCAGATAAACACATTCCTAACAGTCCGTATGAGATGGGCGGTGTAGATTAAAAACATTTAATCCTTCCATACTAGTAGTAGCAGATAACCTGTACTAATAGTAGCAGATAACCTTCTTTTTTAAATATGAACAACTTATTTCTTTTATGAATGGTTAGATATGTATTTATCCGAATAGCGTCATAAGCATTTATTATGAATCACTTCCTATACATTATATAGAAGGGAGGGAGAGAGTTGATGAATAATTTTATATAACCACAAGTTGTTGAAGGATTGTTGTTACCTATTTCATAAAAAAGGAATTTCATGGTAAAGAGAGTCAGAATTGAGGGGTGGAAGAACCCAAAAGAAGACTGAAAATTAAGTCGTCTGTATAATACAACTGATCGATCCTCAGGTGCTTCCAAAGTCCCCATCATACTAAAAGGCTTTGTACATCCGATTCTAAGGTGTTACCTAAATTCTCACGATACTAAAAAGCTTGATAAGAAGTTTTCCCACTTATTTTTAAGGTGCAGTCATAGTCACATTTTCACTGAAGTTTCTAACCAATTATTTCCGTTGAAGCTCTTTCTAGAATCTAACATATTCAAAACCCCCCAAAAAAGGTTAATTTAGTGATGTGAGCCCAATGAATAAGTATATAAGAAGGCATAGGTCTTAAATTCAATACTACACAAAGGCAATGACCTTATTTTTAGAGTCACCCAAAGATAATTTACTACGACTTTACCTATTGAGCCTGAGAGTTGGCAATGACCTTATTTAGAGTTACCCAAAAATAGTTTACTACGACTTGACAATAACTTTATTTAAAATCACTAAAAAATAGTTTACTACGACTTTACCTATTGTACCGAGAGTTGGTCATTGCACGTCGCTTTTGTGCCTTAGGGTTGGCCATTGCACGTCACTTTTGTGCCCGAGGGTTGGTCATTGCACGTCAGTGACAACGTGGGGAGGGGGGGGGGGGGGGGGGATCTAACAATAGGGAAATAAAAAAAGACCTAAATTTATGTATAACATATCGCAGATTTCATATGAGAGCGTTCGCCAACCATATACACGAGCTTCATTTAACTGTATTTTATCTGTCACGTAGAATCACGAATAATTATTATTATGGAATAACATAACCATCGGCATAATACTTGATGTTATTATGGAATAACATAACCATTCATTTGTAACACCAAAATGGCTACTTGACAAAACACAAGTGCCAATTCCCTTATCAACCACACAACACACATATTAAACACATAAATATAATAACCTAAACTTTTGTCCTAATTGACATTATTTATCATCTGAAACTGATACCCCAAGCTTAAATTCCTCTAATACATTTAAGGTCTTGAACGTCCACCAACCAAAGATAAACAATAACCATCTAGTCACAGCAACAGTCCCGCCAAGTACTGATCTCTAGTCCTGCATCGGTGAACGTGGAATATTGAATTACTAGCAAATAAATATAATAGCTAATATAAAAACTATATATGATAATAACGGTAGTAAATGTTGCTGAACAAGGACCATTGTTCATTTTAGCCATACCATTAAAGGTGCGTATGGCAAGCATGTATACAGTAATAATATAAGTAGATATTAAGTTTAGTAAAGGGAGAGATAATGGAGTATTTATAAAGCCAATGACTTGGGAATTTCACTTTACTCATCTATTCTCATCAGATTGATATGTAGAAGGAATCAAACGAATGTAACCTTGCACAACACCTAGTGTTAGGGAAGAAGCACAACTACTTTCCATGAATATCCCTATTCCTTTCCAAGACATAACCTTATCCAATCACCAGCTTCAAGCCAAGCATCATGTCAAACAATAAACAAGCTAATTTGTTTTTACTCAAAAATTAAATGTACTCTAATATGGCATGTTTAGCATTAAACAAACTATTTTTTTTATACTCATTAACTAGACTGTTCTTTGATGCTCATAATTTTCTTGACTTGATGCATGAAAATCATACAATGCTCTTAAACATTTACACTGATAGTGCTCTGATATCCTCAACTTCAAGATATTTATAACACCCGCCCAAGGCCAAAACACACACACACACACACACAAAACATGCACAAGAAAAGATGGGGAATATATATAAATATATATATCACAAACGTAAAGCCATCTCCCTCCAATATGGGTTAAAAGGTCCAAGGTCTACCCTCGGTCCAGTACGTATAGCCTAAACATATTATTACTAATATATTTATCCTTAATCGTACATTAACAAAAGACCTTTACCATTATTTTAAGCAATGTATGGAAAACAAAGTGTAAAATGCAAGACAGTAAGCCACCATAAAAGAATGAGCACAGGATAATTGTGCATCAGATTCTCACCAATTCCCATGGTGAAATGATGATTGGGAATTTTTTTTATTGCTAATACCTAATTCAATTCGTTAGCCACATTATAGAACTCAAAAATGATTACATGATTAACAGACAGCTCAAATAGTAAGAAAGCAGCATGGTCAGTGTACCTCATCATCATCATCATCATCGCCCCTGTCTTCTTTATTCTTTTTGAGGCGTGTTGTACCACCCTCCTTGCTGATGGGTAACTTCATTGCTCCAAAGGGTGTGTCCACGTCAATGTTTCCTTTCATGGTGTAACCAGTACCTTTTCCTCTCATCATATCCCAAAGAGCTGACCCCAAATCCTTGGGCCTGAAGGTAATGGGAAGATCAATGTAAGTGATGCCACTTTTCTCAATCTTAGCAGATTTGGAGAGTTCTGCACCTCCGATGCACACATCAGAGAGCCAAACCTCATAGTCTAGTGCATTGAGCGCCAAGTCAAAGTCATTTTTGTTCTCCAATTTCAAATGAAGAGTTGCAACAGTTTCTTCAAAAGAGAATCTTTCAAATTTGATTTTCTCAAGATCAATATCAGGTTTATAAGGTATGGGGATCTCTCCTGTTTTCTCAAGCGGCAAAGTTAGCCTACCAAAGACGGGCACATCCACAATGAGGTCAACCTTGATCTTGTAAGGAATGATTCTTCCAGGATGTATATCATCATAAGTATTCTTAATGTCATCATATATAAGACAAATTGGTATCTTGACAGTCTCCGAACCATGCGCATGGATAGTTCCAGCATCGGGTATCAAACCAGAAACTAACTTCCTTCCATCACTCTCAACTAAGTAGTTTATGTCAATGAGAGGGATTGGAATCGGATTTGGATTCTTTACGAGCACATCAACAATGATATCGGCCTTTTCAAGATTAATTTTCGGAATGTGAATTGCTGTAACATCTGCAGTTGGCTTCCCAAATCCTATCGTTTCCTCAATCTTTTCTCCTATATCGTGGATAAAATCCTTCACCTTGTCAATGAATCCACCCTTTCCTTCATCTTTGTCCTCTTCATTGTCCTTCACACCCCTTTCAACTATCTCTGGCTTATCAGATGACGACATAACTTACTGGCAACACATCCAGAAGATTAAAAAAAATCAGTGATAAAACAAGTGGTGTCATTTAAAAAATATTATTACTCAAACACAGTGAAGAAAACAGACCCAGATGCCTATAAGAACCAGATTCACAAGCTGCGATCTTATAAACAGATACTCCAACTACCACGCTTTCATTTGCAAGGAATAAATAGAATTTCTATCATATGTGCAATATATATATTACTAACAGATAGACTGATAGAGGTGTTATAACCTGCTTATTCCATCTTTCTCAATCACTTAAATGAGAGTGAAATTTCTACATCCGTGTTCTCTCAATTTGTTCAAGAAAAAGATGAGTTGAATCTGGATTGTATATATCATTATACTTTTTGGTGTTGAGGATTAAGAATCTATGCAAAAAAGAACAGTGAAACTAAAATTTCTTGCAATAAGACTAGACAAACCATGAGAGTTAACCCTGTCAGCAGAAAAGAGATAAAATTGATACTCCTCCATTATAAGATCATTATTGATTTTTGAAAGTTAATTTCAGATATTTTAAAAAATTAGTAGCACTTTCTAAATAGTATACAATATTAGATATTTTAAAAAATTAGTAGCACTTTCTAAATAGTATACAATATTGATCATTGTGTATTCACTAAAATTGAATGAACCTAATTCAATTTTGATTTGAACGTCTTAAATCGACTTCAAGTCAATAATGATCATATATTATTGACTTCAAGTTTCTAATTATATTATATTTTGGAGCGGAGGGAGTATTTAAAATTAATTTTTCCACAAGGTCCTCCCTCACACATGAGTGTGTACCCACGTACTAATCATGCAAAGAAGACTTTGTGGAAAAATCAATTATAAGAAAAATTAGTTCCATAGAAGTAAAAGTGTCTATTAAACAACTAAAATTTGAAAAGAAAAAAAAAATCACAGAGACAACTTAAAAGGTCAAATTATCATTCTCATGCAACAAATCAATCTAATCTACGAACTCCAAATCAGTAAAGTTATGGTGAAATTTGGACTCAATAGTTAGAGTTAAGATCCCTATTGGCTATGGGTCAGGAACAAGAAAATTAAAATTTTATTGTTATTATTGAAATCTGAAAATTGGAGTCATTGAGTAAGGTAAACTCAGATCAGCCTGAAACAGAAAGATCAACTGATATACATCTAATTTCATTTCTTTCACATAAGTTCAACATAACCTACAAGGACATTAGCTAAATCAGCACTTTTTGCAATTTTCTACTTGATGCTCATGAAATTTTTAAACAAGAAAATCAAAAATTTCTTTTTCTTCTGGAAATCAGGAAATTAGAATGACTAGGTGAGTTGAACTTAGATCAACCTGAAAGAGAAAGATCAATTGATATACTTATAATTTCATTTCAATCACATAAACTAAAATGAGATAAGCGAAATGAGCAAAAAATTAGCAAATTTCCTACCAGATATGATGGAGAAGCAAAAAACCCAAAATTCGTTTGTCGTTCTTTGAGAGAAAATCGGAGCTAAACAAGGGTTCTGAAGAGTGAAATGAGTGAGCCTAAAGAAGATAAAATTCAGTGGATAATCAATAGGACGTTTAAATCGAGGGAAAGGCTTCAACTGTCTTGTTATCATTTATGATTATTGGGTTTTTATTTTATTATTATTAGATTGCCTTTTATAAAATTTATATTTTTTAAATTTATATATTATATAAAAATCAATATAAATATATAAATTATATCAAAATTTTGAATTATTATTTTAATATATAGTATGTATTTATTATTGATTAATAAATTTTATAAGATTAATTTAGAGTTAATGTATAATTTTATTCATTTTTGATGGTAAATAATTAATTTTTTTAATTAAAAAAAATTTAATCATAAAAGTCATGTGCAAAAGAAATATATATATATATATATATATATATATATATTGAATAATATGTAATATGTTAGACTGAAAATTCATATAATTAATTATGTATGAATACTTGCTATAATATAAAAATTAGTAGTCTATGGTTTTAATGTTCAGTAGAAAAAATTTACTCCAAAATATTCTTAAAGATTTAAAAAAAAATAATAATATTATATTAAAAATTTTATGACTTTTTTTTTATTGTGAGATTCTCATGTATGCATATATATATATATATATATATATATATATATATATATATATATATTAAATTATAATTATATTTATTATATTTAAAAATATATTATTACTATTATATAATTTATATTTAAAAATTATAGATTAATGACTAAATCACTTTTAAAATAATTAATTAAAATAATTTGAATAAAATTCTTAATGAATTATTATATATAGTTATAAATATTGTACCTATTGACCAATAATAACGTGCCACCGACATAATGGATAGACGGTGGCCAATTTTGTGGAAGACACGTCTCACAAGTTAATCAAACTCTTTTTTAAAATAATATAAAACTTGCAAAGAAATTATTTTTAAAATATATATATAAATGTTGTGAGTAAATTAAATATAAAATTTTAAGTGATGTAAATAAATTACGATAATATGAGAGAAATTAAATATAAAAAAATTCAAGTTATATATGTAGGGAAATTAAATTTAAAAATTTTAAATGGAAAATAAAATTTGTTGGAGGATTGAAGGAAGATTATTTGAAATAAATTTATATTTAATCACACAAATCTTTTTTTTGTTCTATTTTAAAATTCAACACTTTCATACTTTCCCTATTATATGGATATAAGTCAACTCTCCTCCTCCTCTTTACGTCATGTCTAAATCAGACGTTGAAGGCGCTATAGATAGGAGGGTATGATTGTTGTTCAAATCCAAAGTTCTCATTCCTTTTTTCAATCAAGCCTGAGTGAAGGTTACTTCCGTGACAACGATTTTAAATGAAACTGATAATCACAAATTGTCAATTTTATTTTTTCTTAAAAGAAAATTTTGAAACTTGTGAATTGTGATAAATCTTTTAATATTTAAATTTGTTGTATTATGTATTGCAATTAATTTGTGTATAATTATAATTAATTATAAAATATATTAAAATGTGGACGATCTCACCTAATATATATATTTTCAAAAAAATACTACTAATTAATACTTATTCACATAACTGAAAATCAATATAAATATTCATGATATATATTATTTTCTTATATAATTTGCCTAATTAGGTAATACTTGATTTCTATAGTTTTTCTTTGTCACATGATATTAATCTAAGGACAGTGATAATTCAAGACAATTTGAGATCCAAAGGGATACTTCTAAATGAGGTCTTCTATGTTTGGTACGTCATTCATTAATTTTTATGGTCAAATTAATTATTTTTCAAATTAATATATCTTATTATTATTTAATATATATACGTAAAAAACCTATAATTTGAATTTGCATTTTTGTTTCACTATACATGTATGATAATATGTATATAAATATATTATGCGTGTAAACTGCAGCAGAAAGCAAAAAAAAAAAAAAACTAGAGCCTTGACTCAATAGTTATCTCTATAAATTTTTACTGTGACAAAATGGTGTATATGAATTTAAATTATGTACTAAATTTGCAAAAAAAAATCAATTATAATCAAGCGTAAAAGCTAGCTAGCCAACATTATAATTAAGTCGTATAATTTCATTATATTACATTAAAAAGAATTGTAAATGCGTTCATGAAATCTACGTGAAGAGTACAGGCGTGGGAGCGATCCTAGTCAGGGAAGGCTAAGACGTTTTGTGATATAAATAATGATAAACACAAATTGGATCAGATATGAAATTTTGAAATCCTTGTATTTGGCTTTGCATGCTGCTTTTCAAATTGGAAACGAAATTTATATAACACTAATAAGCAGTAAATGGATGCTGCTACTTTGAACAAAGCTATCTCAGTCAAATGCCATCAAGAAATGATATATATCTTCACATGCATTGTACCTCTTGATAGATATCAGAAATGCTCGATTATGGCCCTATCTCCAACCCTTGTCCTCAGACTAAGTACTGAACCTTTGATGTGTGCATTCAGCTTTAAAAAAGACGAAAGATAATTAATATAAAAAATAATGGGAAAATAAATATGCCCAAAGCATTCATGATATATAAATGCGATGTATTTTGCTCTTTAGTCTACAGATTATAGAAAACAAAGTGTGTATCATTCAGTGTATACGAAGGATGATAAAAGCTAGCAACCATCACCAATAATACAATCTGTTATTGCAGTTGCCATCAGTTATTAGAGTTATTACCTGATTTTTTAACCTGAAAATTGAAGTTTAAAGCTTTCCATGATATCAACCTCATTTGCTTGTCTACCAAATTACCAGAAGAGTATAGTATAAGGGAGAGTTGTAGCTGAGGAAAAGGAAGTAATCCCTCCATTCCAAAGTATAGATACATTCTAAAACGACGACTTTTGAGTACAATTCATGGTATATAAGGAATTTTCACCGACTTTATAGTCTAAAAGTAGAAATGTATATATATTTTCGAAACATACTAAAACGGAAAAGTCTCTTTAATTTTGGAATGGAATGAGTAAAAACTTACTGATACGGAATTCATTGGTGTTTCTCTTGGTTTTTCCTTAATAACTTGATTCTCCTTATCTACTCCAAAACTACCATAAGCCGGATCTTTGCTTCTCGTGCTGCTCAAGACCGCAACAGTTATATCAGCGGTGTTATTGCAGTGGGCCTCTATAAGTTTCTGGTAGTCCATCTTGTATAGATGGTCACCAGGAAGAACCAGAAACTCAGCTACAGGGTATTCTTCTAAAACCCACAAACATCTTCGTAAAAGCATCCGCAGTTCCCTACAAAATGGAAGAATATGGCTGAAGTACTTGGAATTTGTTGATATGTCGAATTAACTATATATGATTACACTAAGATACAGTCTCCAATCTTATATGAACTTGTATATGTTGCTATAAAGAATACAAGAACCTGGCCAATGAGGTCTTAACCTAGTGCTTAAGACCAAGGCTTTGTAACCTTTAGGTCTCTTGTTCATTCTCACTTGTTTGAGTAATTCTTCCTTTATGTGAAGTGTGTTCACTCCTTATGTGAGACTTGATTGGTTATTAATATTGTGACAATGATTACATACTTGATTATGAGATTATATTATACTCTCAAAATGGGGCTTCCAAAAAAGAAAAGAAAGAAATAATTCAAGAACCTGAAACCAGCAATTGTCTTTAGGACTCTGATAAGCTGCAATCACTTCAACAAATCCCTCATTGGAAAGTCGCACTCCAGAATAAGCTCGTGAGAGGTGGGAATTCAGAGATGTGGAGTTGTTTTGTGTTAAAGCAGCATATATATTGGTTATGTTACTGTTAAGGCAGTTGCTCACAACTCCATCAATAAGTCTGTAGTTTCCTGCTATAGGAATGGCCCCTTCAGATCTTCTCTTTGTCAATGGGTAAAGCCTCAACTGTGATGCATCGCCAAAAACTATTGCTCCAACACTCTGATCCACATAAACATGTACTCCGAGGTTCCATTTTTCTTCCTAAAATAAAAGAAGTTTAATAATAATTTTAAAAAGGAGCATATAAGTAAACACCTGACTTGCTGGAGGAAATAGTGAAATTGGATTTTCAGGTTGCTGTGGAATTGGTTATGAATGAGCTTGAAGGAAAAGTAGAAGTAAGCTTCAATGGAGGTTTGTCGAGATAATGAGGCGGCTTTGATTTGATATTCAAAGAAGTGGGAACCGAAACCTGCAATACTACCATGACCAAGAAGATCAAAATGGTGAGTATGACATTTAGTTTTACTCTTTTTGTGTACTTCGATATGGTAATGTAGTTGACTTTGCTTAATTTTCCTCCTAGTATTTGGCGGTTCGAAGAATTTAATGACAATTTTAGAACAGAATATTTAGGTTCCTTCTTCATGGAAATAGTAAAGGTTCTTCCTTGCATGAGTGGCAAGGGCATGACACTGCTAATCAGATTCTATGCTGCTTCAACACACCCCTGATTAGGCTTTTCAATTATACATAATATTACGGATGCAAAGTGAAGTTAATATATTCATTTGATATGAAATAATAAATCTTTAAGCTTGTACTTATGTTTAACTCTGATTGTAAGCTTGTCTTCGCCTTTCTTCTTTATTCTTTCGATTGGAGATTTTATGCACTTTGTTTGATATATGGGACTGCAAGGACAACTAATCAGCAGATTCATGAGATAGCACTGGACAGGTGATTTGTTTAATTTATGCCATCCCTGTAAAATGTCCACTTTATCCCCCAGAACTTTGTGTATCTTTCTTTTTTCTATTTGAAGGAGGATGGATGAATAGGAGTTGGGAAATCAAATTGATGCAAAATAATTAGGGGTAGTTTTGTCCCAATCGGTGTAAAAGTCTGTGGAGTGCTACCAAAAGCAAGGCATTGTCTTAGCTCTGCTCCTTCCTTTGTTAATCAAGAAAGTTTCAAGCATTATTATACTATATAGGTTATGCTAATTTGCCTGGCGGTCATTTACAGTTATACCCTTGAGCATTCTCCTACCCATATGCAAAATTCTTGGACTTTACTCTTCTCATTCGTGTCATGTTTAATGCCTGTGGCATTCCACTACTGCACTAATATCGTTGCTTCATTTGTTGTTATTTGGAATCAAGCACGAGCTTTACGAAGAAATAAAAAGAATTACTTACAAGAATATCAAATATGGTTGCATGATTTTTGAATACTAATGGTGTAAAATAATTAAATCTAATTATTTTATGTTGTTATAACTATCGTATTAGACAAACTTAAATCAAATAAAACTTTATATATTTTCATATTTTTGCATACTCCATCCGTGACATTAAATTGTCGAATGATGATTAAAGTCATTTTGTATTTAATGTGACGTTAGATAAATTATGTAAAGTCAATTTTAAATAAATTTACTCTCTCTCTATATATGTATATATGTATATAATATGTTATACGATAATTGATATTTTTATTTTAAAAAATAATTGTTTCACAAGATTTTTTTTATATGTAGTAAATAAAATCCACGCTCGTGTGAGAGTGAGTTGGTGAAAATATCAAGAGGAATTGATTTTCACTTTTATGAATGGATTTAGGAATGGAACTGCTATTATATTATGCACCCCCTTTTCCCTGTTATGTGGAATCCTTTTTAAGTTTTTACCCATATCCACGCCAAATGAAACGATTAAAGTTGGGCCACTTCACCCAACAATCGCTCTACACAATAACACTGTTTCAGTTTGTACTTGTACAATTCGGATAATATGTTACAAATCACCATTAACCCCTACTTAAAACTTATTATTTATAGCTCATTTTTAGGGATTATAATTATTTAGTATTTCTAACTTGCTAAAATTAATTTTTTCATGAACTTATTAAATATGAAGGTCATTAAATTTTTAATCTTCAAATTCATATTTGTATTATTTTTTATATTTCTAACTCAACTATATTTAATATATATTTTTCATTATTTACTCAACGAATGACTGCGATTAAAAGGAGAAACAAAACGTTCGCTAAAAATTCTAGCAGACAAAATAATACCAATTGCAGGACCAACTTGTCCCTAAAGTTAACAAATTCCAGTCCGCTAGAATTACTAGCGGACACAAATCACAAATCAGATTCACGTAGTATAGTATAGCTGATAGTATTCATGTGTATTTTTCTTTCCACCTTCTCTTTATGCTTATATCCAACTATCGTAAAATACAACATCAAATGCTAATCCATCCTTCTCTAATTTAGAAACTAACTCATACAACGCATCAATTCTACCTAGCCTATAATAAGCAGTCAAAAGAGCTGTATAAGTTACAATATTGGGATATAAAGCATCAAACTTTGCAGCATTCTCATAAAAGCCAACTGCAAGTTTAGGTTTCCCATAAATTACTGAACTAAATACAAAATTATGGAATGGGAACTTGGTTTTCTCATCAGTCATCATATCCAAAACTTCAATTGCTCTATCCATCTTTCCGCAGGAGCTAAAACTATGAATAATTGAAAAATAAGTAAAAGGAGAAGGCAAGATACCATCAATCCTCAAGCATTGCTGCAACAGTGAAAGCACCCTTTCTGGGTCTTTGCCATGATTACATGTGCTTTGAATTGAAGATCCCAGAAACGATTATGTCAAAAAATTGAAGTTTTTTCCATCTGGGTATTCATGAACTGCACTGCAGCTTCATACTTGTGGTCTTGGAGGAGAGCCCTTGTGAAGATCGAATGTGTGAAAGAGTCCCCGTTGAATTGGTTTGATTGATATTAGGGGCAAACTGGTCTGATAATTGATATTATTCTGTCCACTAGAATTTCTAGCGGACGCCGTGTTTCTCCCTTTAATCACAGCCGTTCGTTATAATGATCAACGTATTACAAGGTATTTGTTCATTTTTGATTCATAGCAAATACTTATATGAATCGCATCCCATATATATTTATATATATTGATATATAAACTTATTAAATAATAGCGCTGGACCTGCGTTAAACCGATTGATCATTGAACTCTGTTCTCTCCTCTCAAGTATTTCTATCTTTTAAGGTGGTTTGGCAAAGAATGAAATGGGATTTCATTCTTTGCCAAGCCACCTTGAGCAAATTTTTACATCTATATGTTTGGATTGTTCACCAAGTAAAGCTGTGAAGGGGAAAAAGAAATGAAAGGGCAGAAAAAACCCATCTTCAAAACTTATTTCTTTATTTTTCCTACTTTAGACTGATTTCTGGCTCCAATCACACTTGTAATTTATAAGATGAGTACAAACTAAAAACCAAATAAATAAACTAAGAAAAAAGAAGAAGAAGAAGAAGAAGAAGAAGAAGAGAGAGAGAGAATCTGTTTTACTTCTACTTCTAATTTAATAGTATTAAGAAACTTCATTACTGCTGCAGGCGTAATGGTGCTGCTGCTGCTACTGCCACTTTTAAACTCAAAAACAAAAATTAAGCCATCACTTATCACCAGATAACTACCTCCAGTTAAATAAATATTGCAGCAATCTTGCAAGGTGTCCCAAGGTACATTTCAAATACAGAAATAAGTTTTATTGAACAAGTGCACTTGCACATAAGGATTTCGTTGCATATATTGAACAGGCTCTCTTCCAGTTTGTTTCAAGACTATGTAAAGTTTCACACTAACCAAGCAACAAGCAGTTGATCATACTGTTACACATCCCTACTTCTCCAGCTCCAAAAAATTCTCGAGAAAGAGATAAACTACCACCCCCACCCTCCCCCCCCCTTCCGGCGCGCAACTCGTAGTAAATATGATATCGACCAATTTCTGGAAAAGATGGTAGACTGATAAATGACCCTCTACCTGGTTAAACAAAATTACTGCTTCAGATGGTGCTCAAACAATGATGCCATCTCAATCTGTAAAATAAATGGGAAAAAGAATAAAAATTAATAATCCATTTTAACCAAATATTTAACTACTGATACTCAAAAGTTTTATTGTAATATTCATCGTTTAGTTAATCTTATCAGTGATTTAATAATTCCAGCAATATTGACAACAAAAAAACTATTGATCTTAGCTACATGCGCCCAAATCACGGAAGGCAATCATATTAGCAAGATTGAGTCTACTGCAGCAACCTTTCGAGAAGAAAGATAACTAAGGGGTCACCATTGGTTTTATTTCTTTTGATACTCATACTTGTTTTGCATAAAAGGGTCATATAAGGTTTGTTCGTCAGATTTATTTAGTGTGCAAAATTGGCGGAAGTGCCAAAATGAGAACTCTATATTTATGCACATGTTGATGAAGTGGTACTTACAGGGCCAAACTTCCTACAAAAAGTCTAGGCCCAAATCGCTGTCCCCAAAGGTGCTGTGCTTTAAAGCTATTTAAGAATGACAATAGTTAAGTGTGAGATATCTACATACTACAGTCAACTTACAGCAGTCAGAGCTGTTTCAGAGCCTTTATTTCCCGACTTACCACCAGCTCGATCCAAAGCCTGAAATACAATGGAGGAAACATTAAAAAATGTATGCCACCCAATAACAGAAAAGAAGATAATGTGTTTCTTACTCGGCAATCCTTGACAGCAAGAAAAAGGGATAATCCTTTTTTCTTTCTATTTTTATAAGCGGAAAAAGGGCAGATACTCGAATGCTAAGGTATCAAAAGAGACACTAACAAACTACACAGATGAGACATAATAACATAACCAACCTAAGTATAGTCACAAGTCAATTTACAAATTTACCTGCTCCATGTTTTCACAGGTCAAGACGCCAAATATGTAAGGACACCTGCAGTGTCATAATATGATGAAAGACTTCAGTGCATGAACAACAACAAGAAGCAGAAACTATAGTTGATGAAAGCAGGTGAATCTAACCGAACAATGATGCTGGTGACGGCTCACCTTGTAATTAGCGAGTTATGTGTGTTGAGGAAATCAAGAAGTTACGAGGACTGATAATTTTTGTCATGCTATTGAATGAGCTAATATACTCACAAATTATGTATGGGGTAACAAACATACCTTACTATCAAATAATTGCAAGCATATGCATTTGCAAGTACATTCCTATGCATGTATGGAATTATGGATGAATTTTAATTTAGCAAAAAAAATAAAATTATGGATGAATAAATCTTTTTGATCTACAAAGGAGTAGTTTGTATTAGGAGTTATATATACTTCTAAGATGGAAATATTGGAATAACCTCTTGGGATTCAATTATTTTAAGGCACTGGAATGTGTCAAAGAACATTTGCTAGCAATTGTCAACATTATCTGTAGATGGGACATAAAGTTTTTAGTAGCAATAGAGATGATTTATTCATCACCAATATTAGAGGCCAGTAGTCATAATAGGATAAAGATATCATTTCGCAGGAGGATGAAGTTAAGTTGCAAATGACAGTAAAACACTATATGAACCTGAATTAAGACCAGCTGAGAGTACTCCAGAAGCAGCCGAATTAGCAACAGCATCATAGTGGGAAGTGTCACCTCTAACCTACTAACCAAAAAAACTTTCACCAATTATGCTGTCCATCAATGACAATCACACAGCATATAAACTGCCAAGGTAATAAAATGCTAATAAGTTCTAACATGCTAGAGCCAAGAAGTTTCATCTTAGAAGGTCTCTTAAGCTGAGAGAAAAGACGAAAAAAAGCTGCTTCTATAAAGCAACTTATGTACACAAGCAACAAACTAATTCAATGGGATCATCACGGTACTGAAGAGCATGGAATTAAAACCAATTAAGCCAGCACAGAACCTTAGAACAACGTAATTATTTAGTCACAAAAAAAATAACTAAAAAAATTATGCCTGATACATAACTATCACTCAAGTAAAAGTGTAACAGCAGGTCAAAATTATTGGAAGGGGAAAACTGTTTTGAGATGCACTCACGTAAGTGAATCATGTTTAACATGGTGATACCCCAAAAGAAAAACTCTAATCATCATTGCAGGACTATGCCAGTATATGTTAATATTATTTATCTACTTAGCTGTTCCATGAGATGAATAATTTCTGAACTGAACAGGAATATCCAGCCCGTCATTCTTAGAATTCATTAGGGATATATTGAATAGCAGCAATTGACAGTAAAAGCTTAAAATTATAAGTAAAAACATCTATAACTGATGGATGATAAATATAACACGAATGGCCAAGTTTTACAAAACTACCAAACACTAATGAGAGTTTTACAGTAGGAATTTGTAGGTTTACTACTGCACACACTAATACTACATCCATGAGCTATCCTACAGAACATCATTCTTGGTAAAAGTTCAATATATGTGTCGTTCCAAGATATCTCTAGTATAATTTGAATGATAAAGTTGAAACGAGTGCCAGATGTTCAAACAAGCCTCTTATACTACAAAGATAAGAGTGGGGGGGCAGAGAATAAGTATTAAACTAATGCGTCAGAAAGAGAAGTGTGAAAGCAGGAAACAGATTCTCTTGGACCCGAAGATTCATGGATTCACGTGATGCAAAAGTTCATTCCATAGCAATCAACAATTACCTTCAATACCAACATTTTCCAAGTCAAACATTGGTAGTTGGGTTATATCTTATATAGTACTAAAGCATCTTATATATATGTATAAGCAATCTAAGAGGGAAAAAGGAAAGGAAATTGCTACATACATCAATATCTCCTTCGTTAACTGAATATCTCTTGAAGGTGTCCAAAGCTCCATCCAATAGCGGCCTTGTCACAATCTCATTGAATCGTGCTACCACCTTTTGAAGTAGAAACAAACAAGGAAATGTAAAATCACAAATTAGACATACCTTCTAATCTTAGAACTTAAAATAATTATAGATGCTTTATAATTTAAAATATACAACAAGCAAAATTAATTATTTGATTGATTCACTGTTTATAGTTTAAAATTAGAAATAATCACAATTCACAGACTGCGCAACCCCAAAAAATTATTAAGAGTCACAAAATTTCTACAACAGATAAACTAAATCAAAAGAAGCAGATACAGAAATACCCTAATCCCATATACATAATCAAACGGTCCCAGCAACCCCTACAATCAAATTACTACATTAGAATATGAGCTCCAGTAATGATCTCTAGTTCTAGTTTCAAGCCTCAGACTAGAGTCTATTAGTATCTAAAGCCGGCTTTTCTTTTGTCCGTTCCACTCCCATAAAAGAACCGATCTCAAGGTAGACACAGATGAAACAGAAAGGGGGAGGGGGAATTGTAAGATTTTCTCAAATAATAAGACATCACTTACTACCGTCAGCTGACATTACCACCAATAGAACAATAGATTACAGCATTACATAATTGAAACCCAGATCAATTGCAAGCACAAACAATACCGCTCAGCTAAAAATTAGTGCTCTAAATTCCAAGTAAATATACCCCCAAATATGTATGGGACATACACTAAAAATATAGAGAAAGAGGGAGATGGTCTACATACAACAGCAAAGCGAAACCCGGCAGCAGAGGTAAGGGAACCAGTCAAGTGTCGAACAGCTTCAGTTTGTGCAAATGCCGAACGATCTTTCCACTTCCTCTCAATCCCAACTCCACCAAAGAGTGAACTTTCTAGACCTGCCCATTAACGAAGTACCATTACCACCCACTACAAAATATCGTAATTTATGCAATGGAAAGAAATGGGTAATTGCTGGAAAGTGGATAAAAGCTGAAAACTCACCTGGGTTTTCAGGTTGGATCGATGATAAAGAAGAAGGGACGAATTGGATTGATTTTTTGGGAGAAATGGAAACATAAATGAAGGGCCGGTGCTTGTGAACATTGCCCATTTTGCGCCATGAGGAAGGAGAATTATGAATAGAGCAGAGATCGCTGAATGAACCAGACGCCATTTTTAGTGATGGAAAGATCACTCTCGCCGGAGAAATTATGTGATGCACCATGAGTAAATGAAAAGTTTACTCTCGTCTCTCACATAATATGGGAACCACGAGAATCCATTATTTGTGAACTCTACCATGTAAGACAAAAGAGAACTATTTATTTGCTCCCGTGCATCCCATAATTTTTCCTCTTGCCGTCTCGGGTCAACTGTAGGTTCTGATTTTGATGACAATGAGTGTCAAATCAAGAAAAATGACTGCTATATTAAGAAACATTTTCCTTTAGTGTTTTTTGGTAAATTGTGCTTTTACCTTATAGTTTGAGTTTTTGCAATTAGATCCTAGCACTTCTATTTTGTTGTTATTATTTTTTCTAAACCCACAATTTTAGCCTGCATAATTTATATGCTAATTTAGTTAGTAAATAATCGCACCAAACTGGTCCGAACCGAACCAGATCAGGTATCGAATTTACATAAGATCGCATATCGAAATCGATACCGGTTTGACCGATATACCAAACTGGTTAATCAATTCGGTACCGAAATAAATATCGAATAGTTTTTTGAGTTTTAGTATCTAGTTCATTTGTCCTGATTCGAATTCTCAAAAAAAAAATGTACCCGTCATTTCCAAATTTTGTGTTGTATTAACTTGCATGTCTGTTTCCACTTGTAAATTTTTTTACCAAAGCCAGATAGTTCAATAGGTACAACTCAGGGAGCAAATTGTTATTTCCTTCTTAAAAGAACGTAATCACCTCTTCAGCAACTGATTTTGGACATAATGTCAAGCTTAGGGAAAGAGGTGATAAAGCAGGGGCATATACACAGGGGATCCCAAAATTCTTCACCACTAGATGGCTTATAACTGCCTCCACTCCGGCCAAATGATCTATTCCCTGCAGAATAAGCAGCATAATATAGTAGAAAAATAATAAGGTTCAATGGCTATAGTATAACAAGGTTCAATAGCTTAGTCCTGTACTGCTATAGAGAAATAAGAGAGAGAACATTTTTGAATAGTGCGGATTAGCAGAATTTGGGGGGGGGGGGGGGGGGGGGGGGGCGAGTAAAAAAACTAGTACAACGGGTTTGACATTTATACCACTTACCATAACTTATCCCAAAAAATTAGTATATACCAATTTCTTTTTATCAAAATCGAGCTAGCGGTTATTTTTATACCCCCCTAAATTTAGTGATTTATATTCTTTGTCCTTTCATCTCATAACGGTAAGGGCACATTTAATCTTTTAAATTTCAAAATATAACACTACAATAACATTGAAAATACATCTTTAACTCTTAATAATAACATATTTTAAAATAAACTTTTCTCATTTATGTTAATAAAATGGAGTTCTATTTTCATATGTATTCCTAATATTTTTATATGATCATTTTTTATATAAAAATGAGACTTATTTTATACTCATGTAAAAAAAAAAATTGTAAAAATATTAAAACTACATCAAAAAATATCAATCCCCTTAATAAATTTTTATAAGAAACAAATTCTTATAAATAATTGTAGCTACCATAGAGTATGTGACTAGGTATTTTTTAATAAAAAAACATGTCCTTGAAATCAACTTTGAACCTTGGGAGTTCTTCCTTGGATCTAATGGTTGATATGTTACAAGTCTTGCATTGTCCTTTTCACTTTTTATGTAGCCAAAGTGAAATTTATTTAGAAATTGTTATCAAACAAAACTAAGTTTTATTTTCAATTATTACAATTGTGAGTTTTATTTCTAAAAATTATTCGAAGAGAAAAAAATTATTTTAATGAAACTTCCATACATTTTCATAAGTTAAACCTCTTTGCCATTATCATTATAATTTTTATTCCAAGTTTATATAACTCCCAAGAATAAAAGTTTATTCAATTTTATATTATTCAAACAAGAATTTTCTTAGAATGTATTCTTAGGGTATATACTAAGTGTGAAATTTAATACATAATATTATTTATTTATATGTTTACATTAAATTTAATACATAAAAAAATACTATATTAATAGATCCGTGTATTAAATTTAATATAAATATATAAAAAAATAAGCGCACATTAAGCCCTTCAAACAATATAACGAAAAATTTGCAACTTTTCAGTTCCTCCCTTACCTTTTAGAGAGAAGATGGAGAATCGGAAGGACTTGAAGTCCATATTGAGGTATCTACCGGTGGTACTCCGATCATCGGCACTTTTCTGGCCACCGCAAGTTGTTCAAGCACTGAAAGCACTATCCGGAGGCCCTAATTTAAGCAACGTCAACTCCGGCGAGCTTCTTTTCCTCGCTATTTCCGATATCAGAAATTCCCTCAACCTCAGCTCCGAACGATTAGCTTCTTTCACCGGAGACGGTTACGCCCTTTTCTTCGACGATGTACGTTGTAGTAATTAGCAGAATCTGTACTTCCATTTGTAGTTTTAATGATTTTGGTGCACCAATTTATGTGAATTATTTTGTGTATTTTGTGAGAAGCTATTGTCGCGTGCTGAAGCGGCGAAATGGTTTGGAGAGGTGGTGCCGGAATTGGCAAAATTGGTGTTGAGGCTGCCTTTGCTGTTAGAGGCTCACTATAAGAATGCAGAAGAAACTGGTCTGCGATTGTTGGAGTCGCAAGAACCAGGAATGGTGGTTCTCAGTCAGGTTGGTTGGGACTTGGGATGAATTTTTAAAATGTGTAATGCCCTATTTGGAATTATCTAACTAGAAATGCACACCCAATTGCTATGTCTATTTCTTCATATAACTTAAAGGGACTAGTTGCAATATCACATGTAATTGGAGGTTATAATTTTATGCTTGGATTACTAGCATTGCAGGATAATATATATTACCATTAAAGTTCATTTAGCTCCTTATGTTAAATGAGGATTTTGGATGAAGTGAGATAGAAAGAGTATGTTGTCATTGACATGGGTTTGGGGGAGGCGCTTCTAAATCTTCACCCCTGCTAACAGATTAATAAACCTTTACTTGAGATAATATAAGCAATCAAAAACCAGTAAACCCTAAAGAGGCAATTTTGAGATGGATGATTGATATATTTGGTAGAGGGCATTCAGATAAAGGAAAACATGAACTGCAATGGGAAGTAAGAAATGGTAACAACAGAGACCAAGATTTTGTGGAGTTGAAGAATGTGTCTCGTCTTTCTTTGGACCAAACAAGTCTGCTTTGGAGATGTGTAATACTTGTCTTTGGTTTTCAAAGTGGATGTGTTTTTCCTTATTATCGAGAGTTCCAACTCCAACCTAGTTAGCTATATGTTTTTTTTTTGGTCAAAGCAAGCTTGATAGCATTGTTATCTTCAATTTATCATTTTGTAATGTCTGCTTATGTATTTAATTGGGCCTTTGAATGTATGTTTTTCAGTTCCCATAGTTGTCATGTCTATTAGGCTGTCATGGACTATTTAGTATTTACAATTTTTTTTTAATTGAATATAAAAAGTAGGAAGAAATCCAAATTTGCGCTTTCACATTGTAGAGTTTGTGTTGTCCTTTGCTTTGCTTCTTCCTCCGTCTTTAATCATCATCGCCATCTTCTCTCTATTTAATACATGCTTGTAAAGTTTCGTTTACTTTTTTCTCTTTAATACATTTTTATCTTTTATGTAAGTTTTTAATTAGCAAGAACCTCATATCATCTCTTTGACATTCGAGAGTTTGAATTTTTCTGATATGTGTCGTGGGGAGTGTGATTTGTATCTTAACTTTGTTGTTGTTCTATTTTTGATTGAGATTGTTATGGCGTCTCTTAGACACAATCCACCATATATTTCTGTCATTTACGTGTTAATTACAAATATCTACTTACTCAAGTAATCTTCTAAAAATGAGAATGCATTGGTTAATTATGCATGTACGTGTAAATAATTTTACATTTTAACCCCACTCGAGATTTTTTCCTCACTTGTGCAACATTTTTATGTTTTAACAATATGATTAATTAATTTTGAATCAGGAATTGATTGGTGCTCTTCTCGCATGCTCTCTCCTTTGTTTGTTTCCAACCACGATTAGAGGTGCCAAACATCTTCCAACAATCAACTTTGATCAATTATTTGCGTACGTGATTTTTTGTGGTCTTTTATGATTTTTATTTTGTTATACTTTGTATTATATATGCATTTGAACAACTATGCGAGATATAGATCACAGTTTTGTGCTTCTTTCATACATGTTTTCCTCTTCTTACCTTTTAGGCTTTTACTTTACTTCTCTTTTTGATCCAATTTGTATGAATTTATCTCACCAAAAGGTATGGAGGTCCCTAAATCTAGATTTTAGGTCTTCATGGAGTGTTTAACATTTTTTTCATTAATAGGTTGTTTAACTTTTTCTCTTGAACCAGTGGAGTGGATACATTTAATACTTTTATGCTTTTCAGGAGTCTCTACGACGGTTACAATGAAAATCAGGAAAACAAAATAAATTGCATTATTCACTATTTTGAGAGAATATGCTCACATATGCCTGAGGGAAATGTGTCATTTGAGCGGAAAGTTCTTCCATGGGAACAGAGTTCTTTAGCCATTTCTTATCCTAAGGCTAGTCTTTGGGGAAAGTCTCTTGTTTCCCTTTGCCCGTTTCTGGTAATGAAGAGATATTTTGCTCATCTATTAAAATATCATAAAATTCAACTCTCACAGGATCAAATTTTACAATTTGGTTTTGTTTATAAATATAGTCATTATATTAAGATGATATTGTTTATCTTATTCTTTGTAGGTCTACAGTTCAGGCTTAATAGAAGATCAATCCGGTGAAGCTCTTGAAGTGGATTTTGCAAATAAGTATTTAGGTGGTGGTTCTCTCCGTAGGGGTTGTGTGCAGGTATGTCTTGTCACCTTTTCACCTAAATGTTCTAAAAAAATTCCTTAGGAAGACCTAATGTAAGATATGAACTACTTGCAATGGCTGTTTTGCATTTGTGCGTCCTTTGGGATCCCTGTATTTTGTGTTTCTAACCTGGGTGTTGGAAGTAATCTGTAAGAACTTCCTGTATGGTTCCTAACATAAACAAAGTAATCGTCCCCTCAATAGATTCCCCAGTGCTAATAAAGCTTAAATATGCTCAAAATTCAAGAACTTAATTACTTTATTGCATTGTTATGTCTTCATTATAATATTAGGTTTTGATATAAGAAGAATATTTTAGTCGAAAGAGGGAATGAAGACTATAAAAAACAGCCACAATGCTACAGATCTAACCATCCGTAGTCTCCCCCTCCACTCTCCCCGCACGCCCACTTACACATTTCGAAAACCATAAATTTAGACAAGTAGAACGTTCTCAATTGCCCGAGGACAAAGCCAAAACTCCTCCAACAGTCCAAACAGATAACACAAAAGCTACCAAGCTAGAGGGCAGTGAAGGGCTGAAGGTAATATACAAATCACATAAATTAGATATTCGACGAGGCTAACAGAAAGCCTTGTAACATCTATGCGGCTGAAGAAAGTAATTAGTATTACGTGTTAATTTAACAAATTTAAACTATTGGGATATAAGTTTTAGCACTCGAAATAGGTTTTTAAGCTTATAGTTAGACCAATTGAGATTGGTTCGGATTGCCAATACTATATAACACAATGACAGAGAAAACAAACTCACATTTGTTTACTCTTCATTCTTCCACATTGTCACTTTGCTGCACCTAATGGATAATTGCTATCTATCTCAATCTGTCAATTCTAGAAACTTCAGACCAGGTCATGATGTCGGGCCTGTACAAGAGAATCATGGTATGTCAAAAATACTAGAGCGGTGAATGAAACTTCGTCATAAGAATATGTTTGCACCCGTGTTCTCTTTGCAATTGACTCCACATCCCTTCCTACCATCAGAGTATGTAAGGTGATGAGTGAAGGAAAAAGCTTTTCTTTTTCAATATATCTCATAAAAGTTATTATCTAGGATACAAACACGATCCTCCAGATCGTGAGAAGCTTACTTCAATTTGAACATCGTGTTGATTTTCCTGATCAATACATTGATTATGAAATTTGTTTTCTCAAGTTACTTATCTATATATATAAAGAAGTGATTTCTGTAGTTAATGTCTCTTGACTCTCTGTTCTTTTTCATTTTCATATATGTGCAACCTTTTTGTTAGTCACATTGACCATTATACTTTAAATGATTTCTAACCTTCAATTGTCTTGATTATCTTGTTTAGGAAGAGATTCGTTTCATGATCAATCCAGAGTTAATTGCAGGCATGCTCTTCTTGACTTCCATGGCAAAGAATGAGGCTATAGAAATTGTTGGTGCAGAAAGGTTTTCAAATTATACAGGGCAAGTATGACTCAAGTGCATTATATTTTTTAAACTTTTACTCAAGGACTAGTGATGACTTCTTTTGAGTTTTACTTCAGCGTGGGTATTTATTGTAGGAATATAGACTCCAATTTCCATAATATCTATTTACATTTGAAATAAAATCATTTGGAATCGTCTTTTTATATGCATGTTATTTGTCAACTATCTGGATCAAGCTAACTTGCTAGACTCTATTTTCTCTTATTTCATTCCTTTATAACATTACGTTTCATAGAACATTCCTCGTTGATGTTTTTATCATAAAATTACTCTTCTAATTTGTCTGAGTGGTTTAGGTATGCTTCTTCCTTCCAGTTTTCTGGTGACTACGTGGACAAAAGGGATATTGATATTTTAGGAAGGAGGAAAACGAGAATTATAGCAATAGACGCAAAGAGCAGCCCAGGAAAGAGACAATATGAAGTTGGATACCTTCTCAGGTATGAAATTTTCAGTTTTAGCACTTCATATATGTTTATTTGCATGATAAAATCCTATGTGTAAATTTTCACATTTACTTGATTCAACTCAGAATCTAGATACAACATTTTGTATGCAGTAGGCACACTAAGAATTGGGTCTTACCTAGTAAGGTTACTTTAGATGCATTATTAGGTTGCTTTAGATGCATTATTACTTTTACGGAAGCCATGAATTTCAGATCTGAGTCGTCAAACTCAAAGAATAACCATGCTCAAGGGCCCCATGTTTCATGCACTACGTATATTTTCTTTAGCGATCTCATAGTTGCTATAAAGCCTGTAATGGTACGCTTCATGATTCAATTCAGTTTGGATTCAAAACCAAGAGAGGGGAGGCGGATATGTATGAATCGGGCAAGGACCGTAGAATCCAAAAGAAGAAAATAATTTGACTTAATAAATTAAGTGCATGGTATGCAGAGTTCTAGGATCTGTAGAATGAATATAGACCTAACATTTGGCATTAGAACTTGCGAAAGGAACAAAAGAAACATTTGGCATAAGTAGCTTTAGCAAACCTAAACCCACAAACAGGTATGCTTTACCATTTTCCCGTTGACAGTCCTCCATTGAACCTATGCAAGGTGCAAGGAGATGTAGACTGAAAATGGACCTGACATTTGGCATAAGTGGCTCTAACCCAGGTAATGCCGACATCAGGTGCACTTTACCATTAGGCCTTTCATAAATCCTTAAATCTAACCTTTGGCCCAAAATTGAATTTGTTACTTGAGAGGCAAAATAGGAGTCGGGTAGTTTAAGATTTTTTCTTAAAAGAAGTGATTTATTCAAAACCTTATAAAGAACATTACTTTTGGTAGTCAGCTCATATTTCAACCCTAGAGTATTATGAGTCAACTTTCTTAGGTTTTATCCAGAGGTACTATGTAAAAATCATCTGTGTTCTCTCTGTCCACGTCCTTGTCTTATTTAGTTGCTGAGTTGCTGCTGTCAGTAATATACTAACAAACCAACTTGTTTTATCAGGGAGATCAACAAGGCATTCTGTGGCTTTATTGATCAATGTAAATATCAGCTGTATCATAAACTGTTTTCTGATGATGGATTTTATGGAGGTCAGCCTGGTCAGGAAGTTGAAATTCACAATAGCATGTCTGAGAATAATCATTTGGTATGAGTTAAATTAATATTTTAATATCTTTCTCTCTGTCTATCTCTCGCAAACATGCAGACTCACTCTCACACCCTTTCCACCCTCTCACAAGCACAGTAACACACACACATTTACTTTAGAACTAGAAACAATGGTTCAATTTGTTGGATAAGATACCTCATTGTCTTTGTTGGGTTCTTTTAAGAGAAAGAAATTGTAGATACTTTGAGGATAAGGAAAAAGGTCCACTTTGCATAACAAGTTCCTTTTCTGAGCATATTTTTGTTTTGGCAGAAGGAGGTGTTTTCTGGATCACTTTTGGGCTTTATTGATTTTTTCTTAGTTTAATCGAGAGACAGGATTTAGTGTTGCATGTCTAGGTGGCTCAGGGTTGTTCCTGTTTTTTGGTGGCTCTGATGCACATTGGGCAGTGGCACCTCCTTGGTGTCTTTTTGAATATGTTCCAAAAGAAAAAAGAAAAAGAAAAACAATGACGCAAAATTGTTTTTGCATGTTTCTAATTTCTTAAAATCTTTTGGGGTATCACAAATTGTTAGTTGGCTTGGCTGCATGAGCTTTAACAGGCATGACAGGCTCTCCACCATTGGCATTGACCTAAGTTTTTTCTTCCTACTTTTGCTTTTATCTCTCTATTGAACCCCATCTTGTCCTCCTATCAAGTAATGTTTTATGCGTAAAATCTTCTTTACTTATTTGTGAATATGTTGGTTGACGTTGGGAAATCAGATAGCTTCTTTCACTTGTGTAAGGCATTATCTGGAAAAAAAAATTTATCAAGAAAAGGAACTCAACTTATTGGTAATATAACTTGCGAAAAATAAAAAATATTGGAAAAATAATTTTTCTAAAGCTACTGTATATGGGTTCATAGGCTACTCAACTTATTGGCGTTATATTTTTGGGTTAGATGCTCTAGCAGGTATAACATTTTTCTTAAATTTTTGGATTTTTTAGTCAAACAAATGGAATACTTCTTTGAGCGTCATAACTCTAGCTACCCAGCTTAGTTGCATCTTTTCATAGAACCCTGTTCTATCATTTTGAATTAATGGCTAAATGCAGGAACTAGAACAAGGAAAGAGGGAATTAGGGTTAATTTGAGGAAACCCTAGGCTCCAAATTGGGTTGTATTGAGGAAACTCTAACCTCTAAGTGCTAAATACAATGTTAGCAATATCCTTGCCTGAAGATTAGATTTGGCTAATAGTTATATAGCTGCATTGTGCACTCGCAATTGAATCTCCATAATTAGTCCTCAATATATTCCCTATAATTAAGACTACTTTTATCCATCTCAATTCCTAAAATACAGCCCTAATGAAAATGCTAAAGTTTTCAATTGATTTAACGAAGTCTTAAATTAGAGTCCTAACGTTTTTATTGTTTGTATTCTATTTTTCCTCAGTTAAATGAAACTCCAACATCTTTTGAAGAAAATGTGGAAAATATGAGTTATAAACTGATCAAAAACTTCCGGGAAAAGGGTAGTCAGTATATGGGCCATCAAGATAAAATTGGAATTGTGACAGGGAATTGGGGTTGTGGTGCTTTTGGTGGAGATCCTGAACTAAAGGCCATAATTCAATGGCTTGCTGCTTCTCAGGTGATTACTCTTCTGATCATTTGTTAGCAGCTTTGCTTTTATGTCATCTGTTCAACTGATTGTTAGAATCATCCAATCTTGTGCATGATCATGTCCATGAATTTCATTATATACAGTATTATTGTTATCATTATTGTACATCATTCTTGTTGCTAACACGATCTGTTTTTATTCGGTTTGTTTGCCAGTTAATTTTTTAAATGCCTCAATTAGCATATAATTTATATACCAAAAGATGTCTAAAGCACTGAAATAAGCTCATTTATCATCCAATGCATCCCAGATTATTATAAGCTCTCCAATAATAAAAGCTATACATTCAATTAATGGTCATTACAACATGCTAATAGTGACTTCTGTACTTTTCAAAAGATAAAAAAGCAGCAGCTAACATTGTTGAATTATTGTTTGCTGAAAGGATCATTTTTTTTTGCTGGTTTGTAACAAGAACTTTGGTCTGACTCTATTCTAGACATGGATTTTGGACTCTGGATTAGACCAGTGCTTGGTTGTGTGCCGCTCATGTACTGTTATTCTTAGATTTTCGGCAGGGTATGCGACGTGCTCTAAGCTACCCGGGATATTTGACATTCTTGAGGATTAATAATTTTGCATTAAATAACCACTGATGTGCAATTTCATGCTTATATCTCACCCTCCAATTTTCGATTTGCTTGGATTGATTCTCTGTCATTTTCCTACATCTTTGCAGGCATTAAGACCTTTCATCTCATATTACTCATTTGGGATAGAGGAGCTGCGGTCTCTTGACCAGGTAATGATCTTTCCTACTGTTCCATGAACTTCATTACAAATGATTCTATTCATAGCTATAGCACCTCCATCTATATACTATTGGTTGTGCCTTTATGTTATTCTGGAATATTATACCAACTCCCAACCCAGAATTAAATAAAATGATGTCATCCCACTTCTCAAACCAGAATCTGTTCATTTGTATTGGATTTTCAATGAGAAATGGCCTTCTCCAGGAAGCTACTGTGACCTACTAAGGGGCTATTTGATAGCATCTGAATAGGATTGAATGGTTGAATAACTGAATCAGTCAGTCATTCAGTGCGTTTATTTATAGCTGAATGTGGCTGAATGACTGAATCGGTCAGATTTTTTGGCTGAATGGCTAAGTCTAATTTTTTTATATGAATGGTCAAGTCTCGGCTGAATGAAGTAAAAAAAAAATTTGAAATTTAAATATTATATTAAGTAATATTAAATAAATTTACAACAACTTTGAATTTTTTTAGAGAGATAAAATAGTAAAAATATGTTATTCAGATGTTTTAGACATGTCATTTATCAAATAATTTTTTTCATTCAATATTCAAAAATTTACTTCATTCTGCTAATTCAGATTACTTAAACATTCAGAATTATTTCATTCAGTTTTTATCAAACAACTTCTTAGTTTCATACAGTAGATCTGATTCATCTGAAATAATCTTGAACATTTGGTTTCTCAGAATCAAATGTATGTGAGGTCTAGGAATCACCATATTTTATTTCATAGAACATCTCTTCAATTCCTTCTTCACAGCTATTGAATTTGTTGGTAGGTGACGCAGTGGATTACATCCCAAAAATGGAATGTTGGAGACCTTTGGAACATGTTGGTAGAGTACTCATCTCAAAAATCGAAGGGAGAAACTAATGTTGGTTTCTACAATTGGCTGCTTCCGTCATTATCCGCAAATGATCCCATGGACTGGTCTTGAATTTTTTTGTATCCTTGATTCTTTTCTTAGGCAATTTGTTGTAGGGGTGAGTAAGAAACTGAATTGCCCTCGAAATCGCACCAAAAATTGCACAAACCGCACCAATGAAAATCGCACCAACGGCTTCGGTGTATGTGACGGCTTTAGGTGGTTAAAAAATCGCAAATGCGGTTTAGGTTTGATTTCTGGGCAAAACTGCATCAAAGAAACTGTACTGCACCATGCACTATGAAAATGGAGCATATCAAGAAGTATTATTATAATGTACTAATATTTAGAATTATCCCAAATTGTAATTATCTCTGATTAGAATTTTCATATGTAAGGATATATCATTATTTATGTTTTAAGGTTCTATTTTGCTTTTGTTTAGACAAAATATTATAAGTAAAATTGAGTGTTATCCAAAGTGGTATTTAATATTGTGTGATACTAAATTGTTAATTTAAATTGTATAAAATTTAATTATTTCAATTGGTTTTGAAACTGAAACCGTGCCAAATGAAATTTCACTGCAAGGTTCAAAATTGCATTGCACCAATTATAAGCGATTTTATGTGCGGTTTTAAATTTGTCAAATTGTATTTAAGCGGTTTTATGTGTAATTTAGGTTTCAAATCGCATCAAATCGAACAATGTTTATTCCTAGTTTGTTGTATCTATTAACATGGAGTTTAAGTTGCATGAAAAAATAGAAGAGAAATCAAAGGCTAGTTTTGCTGTTGTGAAATGACCATTTTGTGTTTTGCTTGGATGAGTTTAAATTAAAGAAAAAAAATCTTTTACTCAAATTATTGAGCTACTAGTTATGATTTGGAAACTATGCCTCAAGTTTCAAACAGAATCGATTAACGATTTTTAGCTCAACACTGTTAATTTTTGCGATTAAATTAATTTTTGTGATCAAAGACTATTTTACCCTTTACATGCTTGTCACGTGAGCAAATGAATATGTTTGACCTTATTTTTATTTGTGGACTTTTTAAAATAACTACACATCTGTATAAAACAAATTAAAATGATAACATTTTTTTTAATAAAAAAAGTAAGGAAAAAAAATAAATCATTAATACCTTTATCTCTCTAAAGTATCCACTAACATTCATTCACACAACAATCAGTAGCATACTACCATTCTATCCAAATCTTAACCCACACCATTGCAGATAATTTTAGAGCTTAATATTTTAATGAATATTATTATTGACTTTCAGCATATAATTTTAATTAAACTTAAATAATTTTTTTAAAGATTACTAGACACTTTTTTTAAACTTGAAAAAGAAAGAATTTTATAAGCTTACAGATGAGAAAAATATATAGTAAGAGTGACGCACAAAAACCCAGGTGGGTGGTTGATATAATTATATACAACGATTTAAGACTATTTTTGACAATTAGTGTGTGAATATGATTGGTAGAAATCACTTGGTTCGTTTTTTGACGAGTGAACTCCACTTGCAAAATTTGATAAAATGAGATAACTTGGCATTTGACGTGATGAATCGATAGTTTTCGAACCAGTGATTTTTTGAATTTTACTCTGATTTTAATGCAGGATGATGGTTTCATTGGTTTGTGTGGCTTATGAACACATATTTGTGGAATCTGTTGTTTGTTCAAAGATGTTTATATTGTTAAGTAAATGATTTTATAATCATCAATATTTTAATACTATCATTTGTTGGAACTTCGTTCAAGGTTCAACTTGGTCAGCTTTGGAAGAGAAACGAAACACACTTTGCCACAAATAAATGAAGTCCAATTATACTCCCTCCATTCTAAAATTAAATATATTATTATTTTTAATTTTAAATTATAAAATTATAATTAATTTTTTATCACTAAAATTAAATTAATATAAACTAATTTCATTTTAGTCAATAAATAATCAATATTATAAATTATTTAGAAAATACAATTCATTATAAGATAAAAAAAAAAAAAAAAAAAAGAGGGGTATATACTGCGTATCACATATAATTAAATGAGTTATGCAATATATAAAATGGTGTTTTAAATTTTTTTTAGGTAATATTTTTTGGGAAGACTGCACACACACATATATAAAATGTCTTTTACTTCCCATATTCTCGTCTAAATTATAAAATTTATTGTTAAGTATCTGTTGATGTAAAATTTATTATTTCATCTCTCTTAATAAATGAATTAATAAAAAAATATTAATAATAAAACAAATTTATAATTTAAATAAAATGTTAATAGCAGACGAATTCTAGTAAATGTGACTCTAATCTAGTACCAATAGTATATAATCTACTGAGGAGGCAAATTTAGTCATGTAATTCTTAGCCGCGTGGTACAGGTGGGGAAAGGATGATACATCGGGGAATTGGACAAGTTCCTTGAGATCGCTAAAGAGAAAACAAATGACAAGGGCATTCTTGTCTTTTAAAGCTAAAAGATATACACGCAACCACATGCATATTTAGTCCATCACGTGAACGACTAGAACAGATTCTAACTCAATATTTCTAGTCCAGTCCAAGCACATGCTATTGCGCAAACATATAACAAAGAATTACCCTCTTAAGAGGACCCTATTGTCAACTTCAAGTTTGGCTATGGCTGCTGCTAGTAACCAAATGAACTCGTTAAGATCGTCGAATGCCAAAGAACAACAGCGCAATTGGTTCTTCCTATATTTCGATGTCGATAAATCTGAAGTTCGTCGTCAAACTGGTAGTTTTGCGAATGCTTTTGGAAATTATAGAGACACGGAAAAGGTGGAGATTTGGAGGGCTTCGCTAAACAAGGTTTCAAACTTTTCAGGGTATCATCTGCAAAATGACCCAATCGCGAAAGGGTAAACTATGCCGAGCTTGTGTTTTTATCCTTCTGATTTTGGTTGGTCAATTATCTACTTAAATTGATTGATACAGTATATTAAATTCCTTTTACTCTTCTGTGAAAACTAACCCATCAAGTCAGATGAATAGCCCTTTCTATTCTTTCATGTTACACATTCATACGATATCTGTTCATTTTAGACATTCCCTAATATATAATAGAATAAAAAATGCCCAATTAAAAACAAATTTTATGTCCTCATTTTGCCCTTGTTATGTAATTTTTTTAGTTTTATTCAATCTCGTAATGATAAGGTATTTTATATTTCTTTTGTTTTTTGTTAGAATCGCTTCTTAAAATCTCAATGTATACTGCATGAAATACTGAAAATCTAGTTGAAGAGTCTATTCTATATACTGCACATACTTACTGCAGCATACCTCCATGTATAGTACATTATATATAGTACTAACTATTTGCCTGCATATACGCTGGCAGCAATGAAGCTAAGTTAATAATGAAAATTGTTGACGATGTCATGCATGTTGTAAAAAATTATACATCCTTGGATGTTGCCATCCACCCAGTGACCCAGTTGGCGTAGACTCTCGTATTGAAGCTGTAAAGTTTTTACTGAGCAATAGATCAGATTCTGTGTGCATAATTGGGATCTATGGTATGAGTGGAGTGGGTAAAACAACCATTGCCAAAACTGTCTATAATACGATGATTCAACACTATGAATGGAGCTGTTTTCTTGAAAATGTTAGAGAAGTTTCAAAACAACCTAATGGTCTAGCTCATTTGCAAGAGAAGCTTCTCTCTAGCATTCTAAAGAAGGATATCAAGGTTGATAGTGTTCATAAGGGAATCAATTTGATGAAAGAAAGACTTGGTTTTAAAAAGGTACTAATTTTTCTTGATGATTTAGACGAGTTAATTCCTGTAAGATCATTAGTTGGAGAATGGAATGTGTTTGGTTCTGGAAGTAGAATCATCTTCACAACTAGAAATGAACATGTGCTTAACACTAATCAAGTCAAGAAGAAATACGAAGCGAAGATATTGAACCCCATGGAGTCTTTGGAATTATTTAGCTGGCATGCCTTCAAAACAAACACTCCACCAAAAGATTTTTTGGGGCTTTCATACGACGTAACTTACTGCGGATGCCTTCCATTAGCTCTTGAGGTCGTAGGTTCTTATTTGTATGGAAGAACCCCGGAAGAATGGAAAGATGCCTTCGAGAACTTAAAAGAAAATCCCAATGCAAGTATTCAAGAGAAGCTTAGTATAAGCTTTAAAGGACTAGATGCTAATGAGAAGAAAAAAATTCTTGACATTGCATTTTTTTTTATCGGAATGGACCAACACCATGCCATTAATATATTTGATGCTTGTGGTTTATTCCCAAAAATTGCATTCGCCACTCTAAGAGAAAAATGTTTACTAACAATAAATAAGAGAAATGAGTTGTGGATGCATGATCTTCTCGTTGACATGGGAAGGCAAATTCTTCGTGAAGAATCCAAGGGGGAACCTGGAAAGTGCAGTCGATTGTGGGATGAAGAAGATATAATTGACGTGCTGGAAAACCACTAGGTAAATAGAAAAAAAAAACTCAAATTTTCACAACTTAAATTTTCTAGGGAAAAACACTAGTTTGATAACATCGAAGTATTAAATGTATGTTAAAGTCCTCTACGCGCTGTAAGTATTTCTACTTGGAATTATTATTTATTTTTTTCTTTTTGCGTCTCAAATCAGGGGACTAAAAATATTGAAAGTATCATCCTAGAAAAACAGACGGAGGAATTGGAGTTGAGTAACCAAACATTTGAAATGATGCACAAATTAAGATTGCTCAAGATCAACAATTTACATTTGACCAGAAGCTTTGAACATATTTTTGAAGGTTTGAGGTGGTTGTGTTGGAAGAATTGCCCCTTGGAGTGTTTGCCATCTAGTTTTCATCCAGAAAATCTTGTGGTCCTTGAGTTGAAGAAAAGCAAGCTCAGTATATTGTGGGAGGGTACCATGGTATGACATTACTCACAGTTTTTCTCCGTTATCTTTGAATTGGACCATGTGTTTAGTACATATAATTCTTGTTGTAGCAATTTTGAAGAAAAATAAAGACAATCTAATTACTATATTTCTTGGCTTTTGAACAGTTCATAAAAAACTTAAAGATCTTGGATCTCGGTCGCTCTAAATATTTGACAACAACACCAGACTTCACAGGAATACGAAGGCTTGAGAGTTTGATACTTTTTAGATGTAAAAGTTTGAAGGAGGTTAATCAATCAATTGGATTTTTGAGTAGACTGGTTGAGCCGGATTTGGAAGGATGCAGGAGTCTCACAAGTCTTCCAATCAGCATCTTCAATCTGAGGTCGCTGCAAATTCTAAATCTCCATGGATGCAGAGATCTCTACGATACAAACTTAGACCTATTACCATTATGTTCTCCAATCAGTTTTCTCCCACATTCTATTTCTAGTTTGTGTTGCCTGGAATATTTAGACCTTTCTCTGTGCCGCCTAACAGATATAGACATTTCAAATGATATCGGGAGATTATCCTCACTCAAAGTGTTGTATTTGTCTTATAACTATTTCCTCCGTAGCCTACCGTCTAGCCTTAGTCAGTTATTCAATCTAACAAATCTTTTCTTAAGTGGATGCACGAGTCTTTGGTCACTCCCTAAACTTCCTCCTAATCTTACAACCATAGACTTGAAAAGTTGCACGAGTCTTGAGTCACTCCCTGAACTTCCTTCAAATCTAGAAGAACTGTTTGCAAGTGAATGTACGTCACTTGAAAAAATACCAAACTTGAAATGCTTGCAAAGATTGGGACGCGTATATCTTTTGACTGCTGGAGTTTGGGTGAGATTCTGGGCTGGGACAACCTCAGTTCTTTAAGCTTATTAGATCTGAGAGACTGCAGAAACCTGGAAACAACTACTTTGATACGAAATTTGATCAAGGTTGGTTGGTTTTGGACTTTTGCTCTCTCTCTCATATCATTTTCTTTGTTTATGCAACAGTGATCCTCTGAATTTCATACAGGCTTTCAGTTATTGCTGCCAGTGATGGAGATTCCAGATTGGTGCCATCATCAAAGACCGAGATGTTTAATCTATTTTGATATGCCACTCCTCATGAATGTTAATGTCCCAATTAATACAAGTAGCAATTTTTTAGGTTTTATTGTTTTTGATGTTCAGCTAAGTGGTCACCATCATACTTCAGTTGTTATCAGTAATAAAACAAATGGCACTACATGGAGTCGTGATATACCATTCTGGGGTAAAGAATATTCACTGGTGACATATATACCTAAAGAAGATCCAATACAATGTGGAGATAGAATTGAGATTTCTTTCAGACCTGTGGCTGTAGTGGAATTATATTCTTTACCAGTGAATAGGATTGGGGCTCATCTGGTATATGAATCTTCACATGATATGATGAAAATTGATGACAAAGATCATAACACGACGAGGAACCGTGATCATGTCAATGTGGTAGAAGAAACAATCTGCTCTTCATCATCTACACGGTTGAAAGTGTAGATGTCTACAGAAATTGTGATCACATTAATGTTTCAGTAATATAATTTTTTGTATTCATAGGTACTTTTTAATTCCTTACCAAATGGTTAGAAGCTAGCTAGTTGTTTCTTTTCTTCTAAAGATTCTACCAATTTCATGATCGAAATCAACTCTTTAAAGACTTCCTATAGTTTTCTTCTTATATGTTTAGTACTTCCTATTGTATAACTTGGAAGATTTAATTCATCTTATTTTTACATGAAGTGTTAGTTCTACAAAAGTCTTACTTGAAGTAGCTTCATTTGATTACCTGGTTTTGCAATCATATTTTTCACCGTTTACTTCCACTTGGTGATTGTCTACTGCAATCGTTTGATATTTATCTGTCAGTGCCACCAACCGCTTTTTTGGTTGCTACAGTGATGTTCTATCCTCTGTCACTTTTTTATTCTTATAATTATTTCTAATCAAACTGATAGTCGAAATGTGGAACTGCAATAGATTACTTTTCCCTTTTTATCCATTGAAAACCATGTCAGTCTCTCATATTGATAGAAATAAAAGACTACCCCCTAGTTTGCGAATCAATCAATATGAGAGACTGATAAGAGGGTAAAAAATTTTATTTCCAAAATTTATTGTTTGGTACACACTAAATGTTGAACTGAGATTTTTAAATGGCAGATAATCATTAGACATCCTTTTATTGTTCAAATGCTAATATCTCAAGGAATTAGTTGTTGTGAAGACCACAACAGCAAAAGTTGTTGTGGTAATGGAAACGGAAGGCAAATAGCTGGCCAAGGTTTTCCCCATTAAATTTGCAGTCAGCTACTCCAACAGTTCGTTTCTTCGACTTTCCTCCAAATACTGTGAGGCATTTTCCAGTACTATGAGATACCCAGAATCGATATTCGCGGTGGTTTAGATGAGTTGGTGGATTGTAGGACTTCCAATCTGCCTCAGCCAAGCTTTCCAGGGATTTCAAAGCACGAAGGCTCACTTTTCCATGCTTGTCCACTGTGAGGTAGTTCTGTCCACCTGAGCATTTATCCATATAGTTGCTGAATCTGTACTCCATGAAAGTAGAGTTTATCTAAGCTGGATTTTGATTGTAATATGCTTAACAATTATGAGAAAGTGTACGGCCTGGCCTGTGTAAGCTAATTTCGTTGGTCCAGAAATGAGAATCCTATTTTTTGACTTTTCTTAACTCATTGAGATTTTCCTGGTACATTCCAATATTTCTTTTTCCAATATTCTTTTAAATTTTTATTATTATTATTAAGGTGGGTGAAGGGACATGTAACCTAATCTCAACCTTTTTTGACTTTTCTTAACTCATTGAGATTTTCCTGGTACATTCTAATATTTCTTTTTCCAATATTCTTTTAATTTTTTTATATTATTATTAAGGTGGGTGAAGGGACATATAACCTAATCTCAACCCTAGTCTTACTCATCCAGACTATTGAAGATCTTTAACCAGATAATATATTATCTGTTGAGCCCTTAATGGGATTTGATACGTGAATCTGCCCATCAGAGGATGAGTGGAGTACCATAAGAGCTAGAGCTCACTGGTCCAATAAATATTAGTGTCTTGACATTTAATATTGAAAAGGTAAAAAGTTTAAAAATGCAAATGAGACTCTCGTTTTTTGGACAGGAGAGTAAGTACTTATGTTTATGTAAATAAATTGAAGTTGTAGATATTGTAAGAGCAAAAATGATGTTATCATAGAAAATATACATTTAGCGACACTTTTATAATTAATCTAGGGACACTTAACACTTTAAGCGACACTTATTACTCTGACAACATTAATTTTGATTTGGCAATATCAACTGCCTAAATCTAAAGCAGCACCGAATCCTTGGAACATTTAGAGACACTTCTATAACTGATCCAAGGATACAACACCTTCAGAGACACTTTTTACCCTGGCAATATCATTTTGCTTTGGAAATATCAACTACCTAAATCTAAAGCAGCACCAAGTCCTTGTACTATTAGTTTTATAACAAACATAATCTACAAAATTCTCATATACAAGGTCTACTGACTCTGCTTCTGATGTTCTTATAAAGTAAGAAAACTGTACTTACCTATGATAGCCAGAAGCTGAACCAGAAGTGGATTGCCATCCAAAATAAGCATTGTACTCAGAGGACTCACCACCTATGATATTAGGTACTGAATAAACACCCCTGTCTTTGGAATCCACATAATCAGATTGCAAAGCACCGGCAATAAGGGTGTTATCAAGTGCAGTCATATGGGGGTAGGCTTCACTTGCAGGACATTTACTTGTATCACAAGCAGAACACTGACTACATAATATGTCACTACTCAAATTTATAGCAGCACCATCAGCAAAGGCAAGACTTATTGCTATGATCAAGAGGGCTAAAGATAAGCAGTTGTATCTATCCATGCCAGTTTTCTTATTTTCTTCCCCCTCACCTTTTCTCACAAGGTTATACAAATGATGTCGAAATTCTTGATTATATACTGCAATGCTTCTTGATTTTATCATCCTCTTTTCTTAATTTTTGAATATAGAATCAACTTTGATGATCCTGTGGGGTTGGAAACCATAATAAAATGAGTACTTTATAGTTAGATGTTGTTTTTATTAGAAATTTCATAGATATTAACAATGTTTAAGCTGTAATATTTTTTTGGTTCTATTAGGTTAAACAATATTAATTTTCTTATGTGCCTAATTGCTTGATCTTGTGTTTGTTGATTAGTTTATGAATCTCGTTAATCTAACCAGGAGAGTGGCTGAACCAAGGTCAAGTGTTAACAAGGCAAGATTGGCTGGCCAGGTCAACTGTCACTTTAACTGTTTTTTTAATAAGTCATTGACAAATGCTGGAATGCAGATTCCATGCTTGTATTGTTGCTCATGATTAAGGGACAAAACATTTTCCATGGAAACATGATTACATCATATAAAATAAAATTAATACACACTTAATGCTCATAGTTCTCTTATTTTATACTTGTAACTAGCTTTGTTCTATGCAAATTCTTTTGTTTTCTCGAATCAGGATAAGTTTCTCATCGGGGATTTAATAATTTGATACTTATTAGATTTCTGGCCTTCTCTTGTTCCCTACATATATATGTTATGTTGTTTTGATGTTTCTTTAGTTGTCTTAAGTTCCCTCTCCTGCCACAATGCCAAAATCATCAGGCTGAACCTTGTCAGGTGTCTACAAATATATAACTCGTTTCTTGTGCTCAATTCTGTATATATGGAAACATATCTGGACTTTGTACTTCTGTGATTTGTATGGACTGACTAAATTAGTAGAGTCTTAATTCTTAATGTCACCGTGCCAGAAAATATAGGATGTGGTCCACGTCACCTAATATCAGAGAAGACAATTTTATTCACGTGTAAGGCCAATAAGCCCACGTGCTCGAGAATAGAAAGTCTCACCTCAGACAAGTTAAGCCTTGAGACTCGATACATAAACCCGATGGGCTAATCCACTCTTGACATTTTTCAGTTTTGATACCTCACCCTCTTGGTTTCCAAATGATGGGGCTAACCATTAGGTCAAGACTTTTTGGTTTATTATTCTATGTTAGTTAGGCCTCAACGGTATACAAGGAGAAACAGGATCCTTGTAGGGCAACCATGCCTGATTGGAAGAAAAACTTTAGTTTAGTGTTTTTGGTAGGCCTAACTTAAAATCCAATTGGTCCATTTCAGTGCAGGACTAATATAAGATGTCTAATTTTAACTTGTATTTTTCATTTATAATATTCCATTAAAGTCTCTTTCAGCCTGTCCCTTAACTCTACCTGAGTACTCACTTTGCATGTGTGGGAATTTTCTTTCCTTAAACATAAGTTCGTTCCAAGAGCTTGGTAACAAATTCTTGATTTTGATTTTGATTTTTGTACAGTTGCAGCAACTGTTAGGACAGAGCTTGATAGACACCGTCGTGGTGCCACTTACAACCGTTTGCTAGAAACGGGCTGTGTTTACCTCACGCATACGTGCCGTGGCGTCTATCACAGCTAAATCAAGTACCGGCAAGCAAACGTGGTGGCTATGTATGTGGTTTCTGTGGCTGGGGTACAAAAAGCTGATGAGCATATTGAATTTCCATGGGTGTAAATTTCTTTGAAGTTGGGAATTCAACAATCTGTGGAGTAATTGTAAAGCTCAGACCAAGTCTAGTTGCAATTCTTAAGCACACACTTCAAACATAATTAAGAAATTCAAAAACTTTAATTTTTATATTAATTATAAAGAGAAGCATGAAACATGTTTGTATATCAGGGCTTAACTTGTTGCATACAAAAAGGCTCCTCCATTCATGCCTTCAGAAAAGTACTTTTGTGGAACTGGTCAAAAAAAATTATACCTGCCTGCGGGTGACACTGAAATATTTAATACTTAGGAGGAGGTTTATTGTAGCAATATTTTAATCCCTTTTGCAGACAGGCTCACAGATATTCACTTGGGTAGGAATTGATCATTGCATCTTGCTGCTTTCTGTTCAACTCTGAATTAATAGCCTCAGTCTTGGCTTGTTTAACTGGGATACAGTTCATTATCACAATTATACCTCCCTATCATTTTATACTACTAGTATTTGTGACACACCTTGTGTGTGTGTGTGTGTAATTTAATAAAAATAACTAAATATTTGAATAAGAATTATAAAATATGGGTGAAAAAATATAGGAGAGATTTTAGGGATAAAAAGTAAGGGATAGAGAGAGAAAGTTAAAATAGTGACACGGTTTTAAGAAAAGTAGAAAACAATTTATTTATTTTGCTCTCCTTCAAGATATATCCTCCTGCATTATAATATAGATAGATTGGTATTTGTGACACACGGTACATGTGTGCAATGAATAATTTATTTTATTTTTTAAAAAAAAATATTTGAATAAAAGTATTAAAAAATGGGTGAAAAAATATAGTAGAGAAATTACGAATAAAATATGGGAGAGAAAAAGAAAGTTAATTTTAACCAAATAACTATCTTCTGTAGCAATTGAAAAGACATGAGATTCTCTGTAATCAATTGTGTCGAGACTTATAACAACAGTTTTTAAGATTTATAGCGACAGTATATCCCGTCACGGTATGTTCCGTCACCGTAGCCCTACAAAAAATAGGCTCATCATATATCCTAAAAACCGTTACCACAAGCCTCAACACAAAGAAACAAAAGATTTAGTTATAGATATCTCACCCGATTGAAAATGTGATAACTTCATCAAAAGCAGTTAATTTCTTTCGCTCTTTCTTAATATAGATTAGTTTTTGTGGCACATTATGTTCGTGTAATTAAGAAAAAAAGTTAAATATTTAAACAAGAGTTGTAAAACATAGATGAGAAAATATAAGAGAGAAGTTGGGGATAAAAAGTGGAAGAAAAATGTAATACAACTACAAGAAAAACCCTTATTTTCTTCTGTCCCGATAATATAATAATTACATATATATATATATATATATATACAGTTATAACATTTGATAAGATTCATCAATGATGCAGAGATATTTGTGTTGAACATTGTGAAACACTGAAACCCCACTTTCTTATCAATCAGAAGATACAAAACAAAAACTGCATAAAATTCTTGTGTACAATTCATAACAAATTCAAAATATCACCTTCTCCAACAAACATCACTTCAGTCACATAATCAACATACTGTAAAAAGATGGAAGGCATGAGAACATGAAAGAGTCGAAAAAAAGGAAGTTTTATGCACCAGTAATACATGAGAACATTCTTCGATGACTCCTAAATCGAACAAGCTGTTTGGAAGGCTTGACAGAAACCTCAGGCAAATATCGACCACCAGCATAATCAAGATGGTCAAAAGACTTGTATCGTCGATGGCTAAACTTACTTTCATCAATCTTTTGATCCTGCTGCGTCTGTGCCACATGCTGAAAGTTGTAACCATTCGGATAGAAATCTGCTATATTGTAGCTATGTGTTGCAGGAGCTGAGAGAGAACTGTACTGGCGGCGAGTCTTGCTTTTCTTCAAGCTCTTGATCACCATTGGGATGAGGCCTTCCATTTCCTCAGCTTTTTCTTCTTTCTTTTGAGTGAAGGAAAGGAACAATGTGAATGATTTGAACACTTCAACTACCCTCTTTGATTTTGTAGGTGTTTGATGAGTTTTGTTCCACAGCTTTCTGTCATGCGCAAAGTATAAATAATACACATCAGCTGATTTTTGACTTTTGAACATATTTACAAGGGAAATTAGTCATATGCCCCTTTTCTTCTGCCACCAATACTCTTCTAATACATATCTACACACAACAGACACATATATGTTGCATCACAAACAGATATATATATAAAACAAACAAATACATATAATGATAATATGAAGTAATTAATGAAGGATGCAAAATATTGTAATAAAGCATTTCAAAGTCATATATGGATATATATTTCCATATGATATAAATATATAATGACTCGATATTCGTGCCAACTAGGGGTTTAAGAACACATATAAATACAACAAACAGGTAGGTTATCATGGCTAATGACAAAAAAATAAAAAACAAGTATTAAGCAAAATGAGTTGATATTAGTTATAAGAACTTCTAATGCATTAAATGCTCATTAGGTATAGTTCCACTATACATACTTTTAAAAAGAAAACAAGTTACAATTAGCGTATTGTAATATATAATTTAATGTAACTTCCTCATTCAATCTACTAATTTTCTAGGACTTAAAGAAGCATATCTTTTTGCTATATTATATTGACTAAGTTTAGGCGTGTCCATTCATTGCATATCTTCTAGCCAATTTGTCAATGATTAGTTAATGGAAAGTCTCTTCTTTCCTTTCTCAAATAAAGAATCCTGGCTAACATTATCTCTTATAATTATCTGACTCAACCAAATTTCCAGGCAAAGAAACTAAAGAGGAATATTCATAATTTATAAAATCACATGGTTTTAGTTTTACTAGAAACTGAGTCAGGTAGTTCATTATTGACTAACTTTCTATCCTATAAGCCCATTGATTTCCTGTAAAATTAAAATCAGGGGACTTAATTCAAAGTAAATAATATACATATTTGATATTTCCTACATAAATAAAGAACTTGTTTAGTTTTGAGGGATGTATTTCTCAATTTACAAAGGCCATGTGGGAGAGAGAGATAGAGAGGTGGAAAATTCATTGTTGTTTACAGTTGTATGTACTGATGAAAGCCCTTATTCTCTACCGTGATGGCATGAGATTCTCTGTAACCAAAATTATTTATTTCTCTGTTTTGATGCCTATGACAACAGTTTTTAGGGTTTATGGAGACGGTACCATAGACCCTAAAAATCATCATCATAGGTCTTGACTCAGAGAAATATATGATTTAATTATAGAGGATCTCACTACGTGATACTGATAATAATTCTGAATACACACACACATATATATACACATATTGTGTATATATATTTGTTTACATTGAGAGAGGCAGACAGAAAGAGAGAGATTTGACCGGTTAGGAATTGGTTGAAACAAAATTTGAAAAATAGTGTTTACATTTTTTATTAGACTTTCTTGTTTACCTAATCAACTTTGGCATGTTTCCACAACAATAGGTTGTAGTCATTATATCTGAAGTGACAAATAAGTTTAAAAAAATGTTATCATCCAAGAGTTATACATACTCTTACAATCCAATTTTCTCTCTTTACAACTACGCGCCTCCCACAATGAACATATGTATATATGGTAGTGATCTATAATAAGCGTTTGTTATAGATACTATTCTAATAAACAAATCTCTCACCGTTCATGTTAAAATCTAAGAGATTGGACATGGGTTTGGCCGTAATCCTAGTATTGACTGACTAAAAATAATAACTAAGTCGCCCTCTAATTGGCTGCATGTAGGAGTTGTAGCCAAGGTAAAAAATAACTGGCCTACTGTAGACACCCAAATTTTGCACTTTTGTACTAACCCTGACAGGAGGGCAAAATCGTCACTAGACCCGACATGCGAAAAGGAAGGTGGACCCCAACGACTTACGGTCAAAGCTGTCATAACAAACAACGAGCATCAGGTTACTTGAGGCGAGGCAAACAGCTGATCCAGAAGAACCTGATTTGATCACAAAAGACGACTAATGGCCACTACGCTTATGATGGTCAGGGGTCTCGCTCCCCGGTGAGAGAGCGGCTGCCCAGCTCGCCGGTGAGCTAGCGAGGGTGGAAAGGGGCAGCGCCCCCTGGAGACCAAGCACAAAGAGCAATTTATACATCAGGTAACAGTCTTCCAAAATAAAACAGTAGAAATTGAGGATTCAAGACTGCGTGGCACGGAAATCGAGAAAAGCAAGCTGGGCAGCCGCAGGCGCACCTGCGGCCACCGACAAGTGTGACATTTGCACGGCTCGAGGAGACAACCCAGCAGCCGAGGATTCGGCGCGGGCGGCCACAGCAGGCAGCCGAAGATGCACCTGCGGCCTGCCGCAGTTGCACCTGCGACTGCCTTGAATCACCTATACAACGTCATTTTTTGATCTGCAGAAGAAAATAAAGCAAATTTTCCTAATCTAAAGAGAGAGAAATACGTGAGGAGAGAGAGGAGAGCTCGGGTTTAGAGAATCCAAGTTAAAAAATTTCATTTTCTTTGTTAAATAGTCAAGTGTTCTTGCGGTTTTGCCCGATTCGTGAAATAAAAAGTTTTTGTCGGTGTATTGCAAGGTGAAAAGGGTGTTTTATTTGAATTTTTGCTTGTGTTGTTATTAAATCTTATGTTTTGGGTTGTTTAGCGTAGTATGTTGTTACATTGTTGAGGATCCGTGGATTAGGGATTATTAGCGAAGATTCCATCGGAACGTAATTTTCTCCTAATGTCCCGATGACATCCGTACGGTGATATGTATTTTATTGTGGTAGTGGATAGTTCGTAATGTTGGGTTGTGATTTTCTGAGTCATGTAGCATAGTATCAAGTTTAGTATTGTTTATCTTGCTCTGGTATGGTTGTGCAGCGATTTGGGTGATTGTGAGCCTAGGGAGGAGATCCTCGTAGTCAAATCCCGATGATGGACAACTTTTGGTGTATGTAATCATTGCAAGGGTCCATTTTGTATATATGTAAATATTGGGCCTTAAAGCGATATCGAACCGTAATCGGGTTAAGGCCCCATAATAGTAAAATATGTGATTGCGGGTGTTTAGGGTTATTTAGACGGCTCACATGTCCATGGATAGTCCCGACACTTTTTGAATGCTTGTTTTGATTTACGGCACAAAAAACGGTTTTCCAAAATATGGCAAACGATAAATATTTTCTAAAAATGATCAAATTAGGATATTAAATTCACGAGGTTTAAACATTAAGAGTTTTGGCGAACTTTGATCCTTGTTTGACGAAAAGGCTCCATTTGGTTTTGAAATGTCATAAAAGATGTTTTCGTAAAAAAATAGATAAACATTTTCATTAAACTTTGTGCATAGGGTTAAAGAATTCTAGAAGTTGCCTTCATTTTATTTGAATTTACTGTTAGAAGGCAATGTATAGTCTCGATTCCTATTTGACAAAAGTTTAAAAACTATTGTTTTCTAAAAATGATATCTAATAAAAAATCTCATCGTTTTCGAAATTAAAATCAATCTTTATTATAAAAAACGAAGTCTTGTCAATTGGGTCCAAAGACGTCTAAACGTTTTCCCGACAAAACACGTTTTTCATAAGAAATCAAAGCGATTTTCACGCAAAATTCACCACAACCATCACCTAGGCACACACGCACACACACGCAACTCACACATTTTAGGATTTTGAAAGGATAGGAAAACATCGAGATTGTGGTAATCGTGTTTTCACGGAAGTCGGGGGGTGCCTAACACATTCCCTTCGCTTAAGCAAGCCCCCGAACTCTATGAATCTCGGTTCACAGACCAATTAATTCGGAGTCACATATGAGCCAGCGATTACGAAAATAAAATTCGGATGAGTTGGTACATCCATTTTCAAATATATCAACTGGTGACTCTGGTCAATTGGCTCATTAAAAAATCGACATTTCGAAACCCCGTCGACACTAAGCCGACCCTTTTCAAAAAATCACATCTTAATCTAAAGGCTAAAATTGAAAAGGGCTTTTAATATTAAAAAACGAAACGACTAATTCCCGACGTCGACACCTACCAAAACGATGTCGTTTATCCTTGGCCACATGTAGGAATTGCAGTCAGGATAAAAAAACGTAATGTACTAAAATGTCGCCGTTTATCTTGACCAGATGGCCTGGCCGCGTGTCCTAGTTGGGACCATTGCAACTCCTACATGTAGCCAATTGACTGACTGAAAATGACTAAGTTGTCCTTTAATTGGCCACATGTAGGAGTTGCAGATAGGGTAAAAAACAATTGGCCTAATAAACTAAAACAATGACGTTTATCCCTAGCCGCTTATAGGAGTTGCAGCCAGGCCAAACCCAAAATGACGTCTTTAATTTTTAATTTTTAACATTACATTTTCAAAGCAAACGTCATTGTTGCGATCAAACGCCATTGTTACCAATTGAAATCCACTTCAAGAAGTATAAACAATGTTGTACATTTATTTTCATGGCCAAAGCATTTAGGAATTCACTATTTGTTGAGATTATGCAGCAGTAACTCGCCATGAAAAAACACTGGGTAATACTTGAATATCAAATAAACAAAAATTGATTACTCCACATGACAACAAAAGCTCAGTTGAAGCAATGCACAATATTGGAAAGACCCAAGTTCAAGACATGCTTGCTACCATAGAATTAGAAATTTAAACATTGTTATCTTCTAATGTGTAAAGAAGTCTTGTTGATCAAGACTAGAAGGCCAATGAAAACTCGGGAACAAATAGTTTAGATATCAATTCTGAGAATTTTATTCTGCAGGAGAAAATAATGGAGGATGATATGGTCTTTGAGAATGAAATAGCAGAAGGACAAGAGAAGATTTAGTCTAAAATTGTTCTTGAATTGGATTTCAATTGGCAATAATGGCGTGCGTTTGCTCTGCGAACACAGTGTTAAAAATTAAAAAACGGCATCGTTTTGGGTTTGGCATGGTTGCAACTCTTACATACAGCTAGGGATAAACGGCGTCGTTTTAGTACATTAGGCCAATTGGTTTTTTCCCTACCCGCAACTCCTATATATGGCTAATTAAAAGACAACTTAGTCATTTTCAATCAGTCAATTGGCTACATGTAGGAGTTGCAATGGTCCCAACTAAGACATGCGACTAGGCCCATGTATGTGTGTGTGTGTATATATATGGGGGGGGGGGGGGGGGGATTGATTCATAAACAATGTTTTAAACTTAAGATTATCCTTAAACTTTAGTAATGTGTACAATGACTTTTAAAATACTTAATATATTATTATAATATTAAAAGTACTGACATTTTTGTAATATTCACGTACGCACTTTAGTTGTGTGGAAAGTAAATGCACTAGACTTAATCGTTCTAACATTGACTTCATTGAAAATTCCTTTGGCAAATTGCAATGTCAGAGTGAGCACGTATTGCTCCTCAGAAGCCATAAAATTTATGTACCCCCATGAAAATCATGGTTATAAGGGATAAAGTCTATTAATGGTGTTCCTATTTAAGGCCTTTAAGTGGAAGTGGAATACTGATGATGTCCCCATTTGAATTTGAAAAGGAATAGGATGAATATGTATCACGTCCTTGTAGCATTAAAAAGTTTCAAAGTAAGAGAGATTGATTTTAGGTTGGATTTTCTAGGATTGGATGTTTTTATGGAGGCGTTCTAAAAGTTCAATAATAATCTAGAAATTAGGTTGAATATGTTATTACTGTTTAAAAATTTATCTTAGGCTTTTTTGATTTTTTTAATTAATTAATTTGCAGTGTCATAAATTAATATGCAAGACAATAAAAATTCAATCACACAATACACAAAGATTTATCTGGTTCACAATATACATCCTGAGTATGTTACTACGTCCAATCTCAAGCTCCTTTTAAGGACTTAAGATCTTATTACTATCAGTAATAAACACTCATTCTATAGGTGGAGAAACATGTATAAAGTTTTTTAGATCAACTTTCAACTATTTATGCAACTACTTATCTTGGACAACAGCTCCATGCTCCTTCCTTAAATGTAGTTGTACCTGCTTTCTGAATCTAGTTTTGCTTTATAATCTAGTCTTCAAACAAAGAGTTTATCCTTCACCTCATAAGTATACTAGAGACCCAACTACCCATTGACCTCTTTAAGACTCTAATCTTGGTCAAAAGATCACTCTTTTTTTCTCACAAAAATATAAAGACAATTAACTCACTTAAACAACTTTTTTTTTGTTTACAATTTGATCTTGAAACAAGAAGCATATCCCTCACCCCACAAGTACACTAGAGACTCATTTGTCCGTCGACTTTTCTATGACTCTGGTCTTGGTTAAAGGATCATTCTCTTTCTTTTATATATATATAAAACTAATAAACTCAACATTTTCAATAAAAGTTTAATTTTGAAAGATGCTTCTTACATAAGCATATATATAATTTCAGTACAAGTTTATAAATGCTTACTTTCTTTCTTTAGGAATTGGCAAATTGAAATGAATGGAAAGCTTCCTATCTATAAATTTTTCAAGCTTAGAGCATAATAGTCTTTTGATAGCTCATTTGAAAAAATCAAGGACTAGATTTTCTTAATTTCAAAATTAAGGGCTTGGATGATTTTAAAATAGCTCACGTGGATTGGCCCAACAAGAAAGCACACCTTTCTGAATTTTGAAAAATTTCCCAGCACATGCACTTTCGGATGGAGTAAGGCTTTTAGCCTTCAAATTTTTTGAAGTTCCTTTTCAAATGCTAGTAAACTATTCCAAGCACACGCAAGCATCTTTTTGCTTAGCAAGTTTCGGATGAGGTGGAGCATAGCCGAAACTTTGGCCTTTTGTTCCTTTATAATTTCTTTTTACCCTTTATATAAAATAGTATTTTGAAAACTTTGGGGTATAAAAATTATTTAGGAAAAAAAGGAGTTTACTTGCCTTAGGAAATATTACTTTATGAACTAAACTCTTTAACACTTGATATTAAATTATCAAGGACAAAAAAATATTAATTCAATAAGTTTTAAAAATATTTTTAGTCAAAGTAAATAAATAATTAAAATATTAATCCTATGAAGAGGATTCTAATATTTACTTAACCTATTTACTAATTATTGTTATCATCAAAATAATTCTAAAAGTTGGAGACCCATCACGTTCAATGAAGAGGTAGTAAACGAGGAAGAGGAAAAATGAGGAAGAGGATGTTGTAACAATAGAGAAAGTAGTCGGATTTGTTGGTGGAGTAGTTGAACCATAGGGTTTTGGCGGTGGTTAGGGTTCGACCAACTATAGTTTATGCCTCTAGGAGGGCTTTATAGGGTAGTATTGGTGGTGGTGATGAGACTATCAGGTGGAGGAGAAATTAAAAGAGGGATCACGATTAGTATGAGGCGAAAAAATTACAGATGGAAAACATTTTAATGGCAAAAAGGATGCGTGTATATTGATCGCATAGTTAATCGTTTATTTTTGTTTGACTCTACAATTTTGATTATGCGATCTTGAACTAAATCAAAGAGTCAAAAGTAAACAATCTTTTTATTTGACTTTACGATTTTGACTATGCTAGTTTCTTGAACTAAATCATAATGTTGGTCTTCCATCGTTTTAGTAAAAGTTACAAACCGATTTGAGCTTTACAAAAGTATAGCAGCTTCGTTTAGCTTATCCAGTTTAGTAAAGTAACATTGCTCTATGATCAAGAGCTAACTAAATGATCTCAGAGTTTCATTTGGCAGTTTATAACATTACAATCTTGGAGATACTTGGACTAAACGAATTTGCAAATTACATAAAAATATTATTTTATACACATGCTCTACGATCAAACAAAATTTGGATTTACCTAACACTTGATAGTAAAGTGACCTTGCTCTATGATCAAGCGCTAACTAAACGATTTCGCCTTTGACAGCCTATAATATTACAATCTTATAGATGCTTGGACTAAACGAATTTGTAAATTACATGGTAATATATTTGTATACAGATGGTCTATGATCAAACAAAATTTGTATCTATCTAATACTTTAGATAGTAAAGTGACTCCTACCCTACAATCAAGAGCTAACAAACAATCTCACAATCTCCTATGACAATCCATAACATTACAATCTCAGAGATGCTTGGACTAAACAAATTTGCAAATTACATATAAATATTTTTTTATACACATGCTCTACGTTCAAACAAAATTTGAATTTACCTAACACTTTAGATCTCAATTTAAAGTCCTTTTATATCATTTAACAAACTTTATAAGGACTGTACAAAAATAATTTGTACACATACATTAGTTCATCATCAAATAAAAAATAGACAGTAATAAACCATTAATATTCAACATATAAGTACTAACAGGATATGGATATATCCTCTCAGCCTTGTCCCCAACTCGATTATATATATGTATAACTATTTTTAATAATATGCACTTTAAAAGTGTGAATGGCAAAAGGTATTTTTGGCACTTTTGCAATCCTCACTACTAAAGTGCGGGCATCCTCATACTATCATGTGGACGAAATATTATTTTCACCGTTAGATCCGCGATTGAACGACCGCAATCTATTGTAAAGATAATCTTAAATTTATAACGTTGATTATGCATCAACCCTATATATATATATATATATATATATATATATATATAGATAGATAGATAGATAGATAGATATATGTATGTATGTATCTATCCTGAATTCTAGAATTTGGATGACATTTGGATAACCTTAGCTACAGCTACGTAAGCCTAATGATTTTTAGTTCAAAGGTCGCAGTCACATTTCTTCAAACAGGTAACTGGCTTGCTTGAGCAGCCATGTATTGTTACCTAAAATTTATATGAACCAACTTCTATGCAGTCAAAAGAAGGATTAAAATAGTCTAGCAAAAATAAAACAAAAACCAACGTCATCCATGAGGACCATGACATTAAGTCATTAACTAATCCACCAGCCACTCAGAAATGAAAGGATGGTCTTTGATCATATTATTAAAGACTAACCGGTGAAGCAACCACAGTATTTTCGGAAGTATCATATTCAAGACAGATACTTTTAGAAATAAACTGAAAGTTTTCGGACAGAGTACGGGGAAATGGTGAAATCTGCCAGCAATGTAATCTTTCTTACCTGACGAATGCGTTTGCCGCATCCTCAAAGGAAGATTTTGGTTTTCCTGTGAGATGCTTCCAGATAACTGACCACATTTTGGAACTCGTCGAGCATTTTGTTTCTAGTAAAATGTTCACAAAGATTTTTGTGAAATATGAAACTTGCATTTTCTTCATTTTTGTGCAATTCAACAAAAGACTGAGGCTTCATAAGTCTAATGACAGTAAATAATTGATCTATTATGCCGTGTGTTATGTGTGTAATATGTGTTAAACAACTTAATAGTAAGGTGTAGCTTTCTCTGTTTCTACTTCTAAACATCAAAGTGGCATTAACTTTGTTGTTCTTTTGAGTTTTACTTCCTGAAGTCTCTCTTTAGTAATAAAAATCACTCTTTAGCAAGTAAAAAATATCACCTTGAGCCCCTAGTATTCCTCTAACTTAACACCCATGTTTCAACAGTAGCTTATGGTATTATGACCACCACAGAGGACCACAAATTCTCCCTAGAATGGAATCCAATGAGCTTTATCCTTTTTATCCACCCATACTGGTAACAAGTAAAAGAAAAAAGGAAGAACTAATTGGCACTTATTCATAATAATGTTGAAACAATCAGTTTCCGAAATATGTCGAACTATCAACTCCAAGAGATTTTCTAACTACTAATTAGCAACTATGATGGGATTCCTTTGAACTACATAATTACTTGTTCACATGACTAGCCTGTGGCCTCTTATTTCAAGCGAGTCGGGCCACTAAACTGTCTGGCGTCTAAAATACAAACTAAAGGAGGGTTTAATCAAGTCACTATTGTAATTGAAATCCTGTTTGAGAAAAACGCAACTCCTATGACCATACAGGACACTTCTGTGTGTGGGTATGTTGGAGACAGAGGAAGAACTTCAGACCCCAATAAATTTGCTTTGTAGCAACACATTCAAGCAACTTTGAATTAATGAACCACATTTATGATCATAGAGCATACAATTAATAAATAAAAAAAAGGTATACATATTGATCACACAAGCACTACGCATCATCAATTAAAAAGAAAACCGTTAGCATGATCGAACATATAAAATATGAGCTGCCTTATATCTTATATAATGCATTACAATGGGCTTTCTGAGTTGTACAACCACATACTTTTTCCGCTATAGTAACGAAGGCCCTTTTTTAATCTTACATCTCTTTGTGCAGCGGAGATGGGCTTAGTGAAATATGAGTTTGGCAGCCTTTGGATAGGTAAGAAGTGAAATATGTGGTTGTAATTTAAAATTTTATCACTCAAATATAAGACTTGAGGGGCTATGTAGGATTATATTCTTTTCAAGGAAATCTCATCTCACACAATCACACTAAAACCAACTAAGAAACTCAAATGGATCCCTACAAACAAGTAAAGTTTATATAATTCTGATTACATTTGTTAACCAGAAATCATAATGTATTTACTTACATAATTTTTTCTGTTTTATTGGTATAAGAGCAGATATAATAGATGCATTCCACAAGTAAAACATCTAAAGAATCTCTACCAAGGAAAGAATAAGTAAAGATATAAGAGAAAAGATTCGAATGCTTGGCAAAAAAATTATTAAGGAAATACAGAAGTGGTCCTCAAATGACATTTCCTAGAAGCACCTTTAACTGAGGATAGACAAACTTACTCTGAAATGGATATTGAAATAAATGAGAAGGTAGCAATTATATTTCAAATAAATGGTTTTTGTAGCAAAGAGTCCAGTCTGAATCCCCAGAAGCAACTAACCCACCTCCATCAGTGCATATGGACTCTGCACATGAATTGGGTCTCTGAGGAGATAACTCTGCTTTTTCTTTCACACCAATTCTCGGTTCATGGTCAAAAAATTCAGGAGATCCAAAGCCATCATCTGAAAACCTATCAATTTGTACATCAACATTGAACTCGTGATGTGCTTTTAACCTTCCCTCAGCATCATTTTCTTCGTCTGACAAGCACCTGCAGCAATCTAACTCATCCATTTCAAAAATCCGACTCGCTAGACCTTCCCTCCAAGATATCATCATCTTCGATTGTGGCACATTCTCTAATGTTGAATCAGAAATCCAAGAATCATGATTATCTAAAATATTCTCAATCTGGTTATGGTCAATAGAATCGGAAGGCGAACTCAAGTCAGCAAATGGGAAACTTAACCCAAGTGGATCCCAAAGTGATATATGGCTCTTGGGGGATAAACTTTGCCTTCGAAGAACTTCCACCAATGAGTCAATTACAGTTTCATGATGCTCTTTTGGAGAACCTTCCGAATCTAACCAAGATGGGTAAACATGCCTTTCTGAGCTTGACTCTGATTTGGGAGTCTGCATAACATTCCCTATACTCAATGAGCCGATGGAAAATGGAGAGTTTTCTCCAGCCAAATTATACCCCGATTTTCTCTCTTCTTGTGAGAGAACAGCCTTACAACTAGGCGTGGCAAAGGGAGAAACCACTGACAGTTGCCCACCCACTTTATCAGATGAATAACCGGCAAACCCGTGAAATTCAGGAAGTCTTTTGGGAGAAAGCAAAGTTATTCTAGTTTTGCTACCACTTGGAGTGGCATTTGAATTGGTGGTACCACAATAGGTATCCTTGTTACATAAATAGGAAACACTACCATCAGACAAAGTAGGCGAACAGGGTAAATCAATTGTGGCAGAACTACACAGCTTATTTGCAGAATCACCCTTCTCACCTCCATCCTCCTCATGACATGGAGATAAATGCCAACTCATAGAAGCTTCAGCAGGCAAAGGAATCAAAGAAGACCTAGATTTTCTAAGGACCCTTATATAATGTCCACTACTATCATCACTGCCAGTAACATTACCTTTCATGTTACGACCAGAAGAATCAAGGCCTACTCCTACGGTAAGAATGCCTCTAGGCCTGCATTTCCTCTTGTCAGTGACCCCAGAAATAACATGGCCAGCAGCATAACAAGTACTGGGTGTTTTTGTACAAGTTGTTTCTAACACAGAAGTGCCACACTGAATCTCAGGAGATACTGAAGCCTGAACAGGTGGTGTTTTAGTAGTATTGTTTGAGCCTTGCTCCACCAAAGTGTTACTACCATCATAATTTTCGCAATCCAAAATAGACCCACATGCGAATTTACCAACAGGTGTACAATTTTCAACAACATGAGTATTCAAATGCTCAGATGACTCACCTGCATTGTCAAGCTTCTTCAATTCCCATTTCAAATCCTTCAATTTCTGACCAAATTTTTTGGAACCAGATGGCGAATTGCCCACAATATTATCCAGATTTGTCAAAAACTTTGATCTTGGCACACTTCCTGGACTAATGGGTGGTTGTGTTTTACTACCGTATTGCCACTGGTAAAGACAAGGAAGGTTCTTTTTCTTCTTACTAGTTTTGGGTTTAGGGAGTCGATTTTCATTAGAGGGTTTATTAGATCTAGCAGAAGAAGATAATGAGCTTGAAGACCTTTTAGCATTTGGAGCGGATTTGGGGGTTGTTTTGGTTCTGATTTTGGATTTGGTTTTGGAGAGAGAAATGGGTTTATGAAGAAGAGAGGTTTTAGAAGAAGTGGGATTAGAGAGAAAGAAACGAAGACAACCTCTTGGGGCATCAATGGAGACAGAAGAAGAGATGCTGCTGTTGTTTCTGGAGAAGCCATTGTTAAGATCTTGGAATGGAGTCCTTTGTGTGGGGCTCTGCTTCTCCTTCTTCATGATTGAACATTTATTTGAAGACGATGATAACTGTCTATTCAACATCAGAAGAACATGTGCATATGAGATGTTTTTGGAAAATGAGTATAGAATTATAGATCTAGCTTTGTTCTTCTTATAACGATTTCTTTTTTGGTAGTTTGGGGTCTGCTCAAGTCTCGAAAGTATGATTTAAAACGAAAAAGTGGAGGGGCAATTTCACAAGGACGTTGGACCTTTTTAGGATCGGTCATTATTTGTTGGTTGGTCAAGCTAAAGTTATAACACAATTTTTGCTGTTTGAATGTTGGGTCACGACTTAAAATTTTATTTATAAATTGATTAATAAGTTATTTTAAAAAAATAAAAAAAATTAATTTTTAGAAAATTGACTTATAAATTATTTTAAATAAATAAATTTAATCAAATATAATAATTATTATACTTTTTATTTTTTTATAAATTATATCTAATTTTTCTTTTTATATCCCCTCCCTCTGTCCTCCTCTCTCTCCTCTCTATTTCCTCTCACTTTTTTCTCCCTCCATCTAATCTTTATTTTAATTTTTTAATTCATACTATAATTTTATAAAATATTAATATTAAACTTACATTTATTAAGATAATTCTTTTTTCAATATTTATTTTTTGCTTTCTTTTAATTATTTTGAGTTTTGCAAGGCTCAAAATGTAAAAAGAATAATAAAAAGAGAATAATAGTATATTAAAATGTCTAACAGAATAGTAATAATAATGTTGATTAATAACTCATAAATATTATGTCCAGAAAATAAAAAAGAAAAACTCATAGATATTGAAGTTATATTTTTTATAATGTTTTATTAATGTTGGAATGGTGATTTTTTACAATGAAATGTTGAATTAATATTTTTTTTATTAATGTCTTTTTTAATAATCTTTATAATTTATTTGAACTTATAAGTTAGTATCAACCAAACACCTTCATAACTTATTTTATCTTATAAGTCAAATTGGTGTTAAACACTTTTTTTTTTATAAATTACAACTGAAAATGCGTTATAATTTACTTTAAGTTTTAACTTGTAAGTCATTTTAAAACAAATCATTGTCGAGCAGCCCTTATGTTGAAAATTAAATTATGCAAAAATAAAAATAACATAATATTTAACGTGATTTTGTTGTAAATGACCTAATATACAAAATCAACTTCAATATATTAATCTCTACGTCACAACTTTTTTTACATAATAAGAGTTAAAAAAAAATATTTTCACACACACTAATCCAAGACTTTACACTCTCTCAACACTTTATGATGTGAATTAATTCCCTCTCTACCTCGAATTCAATCAACCTAACCTTAATACCACTTTTAAGGAATTAAATCACACAAAATAAAATAACACAATATTTAATGTGGTTTGATTCTAAATGACCTAATCCACAAAATCAACTTCAATATATTAATATCTATGTACAACTTTTTCACAGAATAAAAGTTGAAAAAACCTATCTCACACAACAACCAAGACCTAATTCTTAACGCTCTAGGATGTTATTATTTCTTGGTTGTTTTATCTCTCTTTAAACACAATTCTATTTATAGAATACTCACAACTCCCTTTTTTCTAATTTAATTAAGACACTCTTATATAATAAATATACCAACTACAAATAGGACTTCTTCTAAAATAGTATTTCTATATAAATAAATAAAAATTCTTTCTCATAATATAATTCGAGTAGTTACCTAACACCTTAATTCATCCTATTTTATTTGTCTTAATAGAGGTTAAAAATATGCTCAGCTAATTTTCATTATTATTTTATTTAAAATTAAGTATTAATAATTAATATTGTTTTATAATTAGTATATAATAAGTTTGTATTTAACTAAATAATTTCTAGTTGATTTTGAATTTTAGAGTTCGTTTGGCATAGCGCTGTGCTGGAACAAAAACATTTTTAAATTAAATATAAAAACATTTTAGTGTATAGTAAATTTGGTCACATTTTTAGAAGAAATATAAATTTTATACTTTTAGTACAAACATTTTTAGTCAAAAACACAATTTAAATTTTTATCCCAAAATGATACTCCAGTCCATTTAAAATCCATGCACTCAATAAAAGAAGGCCAATTTTCTTTTAACTGATAGGTTAGCTCAAATAAATACATTAATCAATAACTATATATATCTATACCATATATATAATAAAGAGAGTAATAAAAAAATTGATTGAATTAATTGGATTTTTTTATTTGGTTAATCATCAGTTGAATCAGAAAATAGATATTCTTTTTTGAGTTATTTATAAAAATAAACGCTAATTTTTTTATCTAAAAACTAAAGCATACTTGTCATATTAAAAATTCATATTATATATATCATCCAACAAGAGTTTTTCTTTTCATGTTCTTTTTGTGTAGATTTATATATTGATTCTCTAAATCTTTAAAGTGCATAATATGCAAGATTTTTTTATTATGAAATTGTTACTTAATTTTATATACTCATTATGTTCTAAAATAAGATTATTATTAATTTTTTAAATTTTATTTCAATATTTCAAACTCACGTTGATATAAATTTATTTAATTTTAGTTTGTAAATTATTTAAAAAATACGACTCATTATAATATTTTATTGTGTATAGTTGTAATATCATATCAATTTTAAATACAAAATGTCTCAAATTAATTTTTAAAAATTAACAATAATTTAATATTTTAAAATGGGGAGGAGTACTAGATATGATATTGGTGGAAGTTTGTGATAAAGGTATATATAATAATTATATATTTTTTAAAGTACATAATAACATGATATCATGTTATTATAAAGCGTTAATTAATTGTATAAATGATATGTAATAATTTTTAATTAAAATAAATAATCAAATTAGAAGGAAAAAAATGCCCTTGCCTTTGCATTGTCATACATATTAGTACTAGTAAATAATAATTTAAGAAATGATCCTAAATTGAATTAATTTGATTGGTCATCAATACTTATTTTGCGGGCTCAAAATTTTCACATCAAGACTGAATAGACTCAAAATAATGTGTCAGACTAGACTGACCCAAAATTACACACTATACCCAAAATTTGTTATGCTGCTTATTAGTGTATATTACTTGTATCAATCAAAACTTAGACATATAATAATACAAAAATTACTAGATAACTACCAAAACAACGAACTTAAATTAATCTCCATCGCCTAATAAAATAAAAAAATGAGAAAATATTTTATACCACACAAAGAAAAATATAAAAAAATTAAGAGTGAACATGGTATGGTTTAAAATTCAAACCGCACATAAAACAGTTTAAGTGTGATTCGACAAATTCAAAATTGCACATGAAACCGCTTATGATTGGTACGGTGCGATTTCATTTAATGCAGTTTCGGTTTCAAAATCATTTGAATATATACAAAAATTTAGGACTAGTCTTGCAAGTTGAGGCCATATAAATATAAAACTTTTCTCAGATGTTAATTTGTACCTGGTTAGGTTGCAAAAAACTATGAAATAGAAATTGCAAAAATGAATAAAAAATAACAATACTCTTTTCCATTCAAAAGGTACACCAAAAAATCTATTAGTTATATTACTAAACACTCTAATAGACACCTTGTATATATAAATTTTTAACTAATAATATAAAAAATAAATAAATTCAATCATAAACACCTAAATAGACTAATTTTGTATACAATCTTTTATTTTTGATAAAAAGAATAAATATAAGTGAAATTCTTGTTCATTGCATGTGATTTTTAACTAGTTACCATTTAACAAAAAAGAAAAAGTAAGAGCCCATAGAAACCACAGTAGTTGTATTATTTTGTTGTATAAAGATTTCAATCTTGTAAAAGATTTTCTACACAGTGTGGCCAACTCTACTGAAACATCTATTAATAACATGACGTCCAAGTATAGATTATGAGAGAAAATTTTCATACGGATCATAATTTTAAAATAAACAACGTCGTTTTGGTAATTATTGGTATAGTGCGGTAAATCGTAAAAATCAAAATCAAACCGTAAATGTAATTTTTTAGCTCTCTTAAAATTACCATATGCGCTGAAACCATTGATAGAGTTTCAAGACTTGTTTTAATTTTTTGTTCACCCAAAAAAAAATACTAGCCCATGTTCATAAGGTTGTATTAAAAGTGAGTTCGAACCACCTTTGATGAATCCAATATGGCACATTGAACTCTCATTTCAAAGAACATGACTCACAATTTGATAGAAGGGGGTATATAAGAAAATTCAAAAATTTTAAACCAATTTTAAAACATAATATGTTACGTTATATAAAAAAGAAACTAACAATACAAGTTTCATCTTTACTAATTTTGCCTAAAGACTAACTAATTATAATACAATGTTATGTATTAGAATAAGTATAAGTGCAACATTCAAATACTGCATTTATTTTAACCATTAAAAAATGGAACATGACATTAAAATCTATGTTATGTCTCGCTTTTTAATAATTGAGACGAATATAATATTTAATTTTGTGTCCCTAAACTTATCCTATGTATTAATGTAATGTCCGCAAAATTTTGAATTTCATTATAAATAAATTGTGGATTTATTTATTAACGAATCTAAATCTTGGTGTAATTAATTAGTAAATTATTATTATGATGGGAATTAAATTAAAGAAAGTTCAACTAATGGGATATTTAAATTAGTGGACTAACCTAATATTAGTAATATCAATAACTTGATAGGATTTTGGTTAATTAAATATTCAAATTAATTTGAATATATCATGTAAAATGGGTTTAAGTAAATTAATTAATAAAATTATTAGTTAATGACCCAAATAATTAATTTTGTAGCAACCCAAATTTTGGTAAATTAAAACCAATTGGGCTTGCAGTTATACTTGGGCAATAGCAACCCAATCCAAGCTTAATTGCTAATTAAATTCCCAACTGGGCCACAAATCAATTGAAACAAATTAAAACAAAGGCAGCCTAGTCCAAGCTTATTTTCCTAAACCCGGTAGAATTAGAGAGTGTCACTGAATTTGGAACAAAACTTCAAGAGCAGAGCACGCACAGCCCCACAAAGCTCAAGAAATCAGCAGTTGCTGAAGAAAAAAGGAACAAGGCAGGCATAGAGGGGGCTGTAGAGCCAACTCCTTAGAGTTTTTGTCCAAGTCTGAGGGAGTATAAGCAGCACACCAGCCATTCCTTCTCCTTCCCGTCCACTGTAGAGAGATAAAACAGAGAAAGCTGAAACAGAGAGCAAAGAAGCCAAAACAGAGAGAAATAACCAAGAGATTGCTTGAGTGTTTGATCTAGGAAGCTCGAGGCAGGCTCTTAGATGTCCAATATCTTTGTCACTTACTTTGGGAGGAAGAGGAAGCCAACCATAAGATCTCAAAGGTAGCAAATATCTCATAACTTTAGTATTATGCTTCCATGGTCATGCTTTGTATATCATATGGTAGAAATCTAGAATAAGAGCTCTAAGTGAGCACATTCGTGCTAGAGTAGTAAATATATGTTTTAATGAGTTTATCATGTGTCATTATGCATATCTATGTTGGTAAGATTGGAAGAATGCATGAAATCATCATTTTCGAAAAAACTGTGTGAGATAGTGTGGTTTAAGGCCTTATAACTCTAAGCTCTTCAACTTGTTTGTGTTGGTTATTATTTTTCCTTGATAGGCCTACAAGTTTAGAAGAAAACCCATCTTGAATCACCAAAAGTTATGGTGTATACATTTAGTTATGGTTTTTCTACCAAAATAGTCCATTTTTCGGCACAGTTGAGAGTAGCTTGATAATTTCCATATTTAATGTGTCTGAAAAATTATTTGAAAAATACCATGATGAAGAGGATCAAGTTAGGAATCCATAGGATCCGACCTTTCATGATTTGGAGGTGTATAGCTCAATCTAAAAATATTAGAAGCAAGGTACCTCCCGGATTGCACAAAACCAGAAAAAAAAACTTGGAAACCATTCGGTAACCATTCTGAAGCCAGGCACCTAGACGCCTGTGTTTTGTGCCTGATAGGGCGTCTAGACGCCCTCCCCCTCTGTTAGTTTCTTTTGGGCAGATTTCGGGTCGAGTCGTTTCATGGTTCGGGTCTTCGGACCAAGGTCTTCAGACTAAGGGTCTTCGGACCAAGGTCTTCAGACATGAGGTCTTTGGACCAAGGTCTTAAGACATGAGGTCCTCGGAATAAGGTTCTTCGGGCACAGGTCTTCGGACAAAGTCCTGGTCCTCGGCTATCCGGTCTTTGGGTCAGCCTTAAGAAATCTAACGTATTGCAAAATGTTTTCAAAGTAATTAAAGAGGAACCCGAATGAAACAAAGATTGAGCAAACAAGAAGATGAAAAATATCTGAGGTAAGAAATTATTATAAAATAATAATAAAGGTGGATTAATTAATTATTATTTAAATAATTACTAAATAATGAGTAGATGACTTATAGATTATTATTTATCAATTGTATAACTGATGAACCATAAGGAAGTTTATTAATCAATTACAGTGAATATTGTTTAAGAGTTCGGGTACGTTTTTATGAATGATTAAAGCATGCCTAAGTCAATATGACTTAAAGAAAGACGATAGTTGTCAGTTAATTAAGGTAACTCAAATGGCAATGATGTGCTTTTAAATGGTAAACCTAGATGATTATGTGTACCTGTATGTTATACTAATTGCTAGACCAACGTTAACAATGCTAGGTCTTTCAAAGGAAGTCTAAATTATCTGAGTTAACAGTACGTCGTGAACAAGGCAAGTTCCTTAATCTTACTCATATTATTATTGAGCTAGTTACCCTGACTTATTTTGATATTACCAATTATTTCACAATCAATATTATTGTTATTTGCACGTGGTGTAATTGAATTCATATTTCATTCTTGAATTATGAATTATTGAAGTTCTTACATCCATGAACTTATGGAAAGGGAAGTCTAAGCCACTTGTTCGGCTAGACATACGTGTAATTTATTTTAAAAGCTATCAAAATCACGGTGGTATGGATTCTTAAACTGAGAAGAACAACTCATAATGGGGAGCAACCTAAGTATCAAATAAACGATACATACAGAATAAATGTTATGCATACACATAGAGTACGAGAGGCTGATCCCCTCAAGTACAGTTCTGGACATGTAACCTAAGGGGGTCAATCAAGAGATTGATTCCTCAACAGACGTTCATGGTCTATTGGACCACTCAGCATTTCAATGATCAATTGTTATTCCTTATTCAAGCATTGATCATATTGTTCAGATATTTATTTCCTGAGTTCATTGAATCATTCAATTATTATTCAATCATGACATACCTCATACTATTCATATAAAACTTGTTGAGCAAGCTAGTTGCTCACCCTTGCTATGTCATGAAATTTTATTACAGCTAAACCTGAAGGTTCAAATAAAGATAAGGGCAAGGGAAGATAAACTCGTAGACATGCTGGGGGTACTAATTGTCTACTGTTATTACATGTATCACGAATCCTATTGTATATATTAAATTCGTTATGTATTTTGATAAGGTTTCGTACCTTGGGACTAGTAGTTACCCCTTTTGTATAAACAACATATGTTTATTTTTCGTAATAGATATTGTGTGTTATTTTGGGATGTGTATATGATATAGTTGTATTGGATCGTGAACACTGAGTTCGAGGTACTAATACCCGAATTTGGGGTCGTCACATTAAGAGCCAGTATGCCAACATGATCTTTCTCTTTTATTTGCTTGTTAATTAAAAAAATAAAATATATTAGTATTGCAATTTGTATGTATGTGTGCACACATATATATTTGTCGAAAATTGCATATGAAAACATAATAAAATTCACAATAATTATAAGAAATTAAACCAAATAAAAGAACCATTTTTTTATTGGCTTAAGAAATTATTCAAAATATACATATATAATGTATGGATGTGTTTATATACATATATCTAGATTAAATATTGGATCTCACTAACCCAATTCAACATGTTCTTAGTTATAGTTAGTCTAAATGAAGAATGAGAAACTTTCACGCAATTATTTTTTAGACTTGTGTTCATGATCGGTTATCAACAAAATTGAAAGGGTTAAATATATTTTAGTTAGACTAAATTTCACCCTATTTATAATTAACTAATTGGGTTTACACATCTGTTATATCAGGTATCTAATTTCACATAATATAGCCTCTAAAATCAATTTTTGACGAAAATTGGCCGAAAACCCGACCCGAATGACAATTCGGTCGAACTCTAATGGATTTATACGTTTTGACCGTATTTAGGGGCCGAATTGTGAGGAGGGTGGAACTTGGTATAATGGGTGTGTAGGATAAACTTACTTTCAAGTGAAAAAAAAAAATTCAAATGCAAAATTAAAATAAATTTATTTTCAAATGCAAAATAAATAATATATTATAGTTAATATTTGAATATTAAAAGCAAACTATTATATTAAAACATAAGAACACATCATGTGTATAATAGAAAACGTGAATTTATTTAGTAGAATAAAAAATAAAAAAATTTAAAAATAAAAATTATATCAAATAATGTTTAGCTAAAAATAAAAAAATAAAAAAGCTAATTAACACCGTATATGTATCAAAATAAATTATCACATTTAAATTTTAAACTTTTATAAATTAAAAAGAATATATGACAAAAGTTGTATTATTTAAATTATAATTTACAAAACAAAGAAAAAAATAAAATAACATACATAATAATTAACTTATATACAAAATTGAAATTGTAACGCCCCCAAATTCAGGTTCCTTTAACCCTAGACTTGGTACGTCACGATACATCATCTTCATACATGTTCTATATGTAAGACCCCGAATTTTATGAAATATAAAATTTAATTTTTCTTCATATATATTTTTCTGAAACAGTAAGCGGTTAAATCGATAAAGTTTAAAGTTAAGGATGTTATGTGCAAATTTTATTTTGTCGGACAATATTCGTTTTGTCGGGGAATATTCGGGTCGTACGACGGCGCCGAAATAACAAATTATTGGTGGACCCCACAACGGAATATTTGTCGGATATAGAAAACGACAGAAGTAACCTTTTTAATAAAAATAGTCAACGGTGCTAACTGTTAAAATACCGGTGATAAAAGAATAGTAGCATACGGTAATTTATGGTATTTTACTGTAGCATGCGGTACTCTACAGTAGCACACGGTATTGCACAGTGTCTCATATTATTGACACCGTAACTGTTACGCATCATTTCATCAATAATTGTCACTGCATAATATTTTATATTATCAATTCAATTATTGTTGCTACACAGTATTTTGCATTATTGATTCAATAATTGTCATTACACTGTATTTCATATCATCGAGTCAATAATTGTTGGTGCACTGTAGTTTAAAATTATTGAATCTAATAATTGTCACAGTAGCAAATACACTATAATTTATATTATTAAATTAATAAAAATATGTAACGTGTTTCTTACATTATTGTGGTAACATTATTTTATATGTTGGACTCACAGGAAGAATAAATAAATAAATAAATAAATAATAAAATAATTAATTTTACTATTTGAAATAGTAACGTGAATAGTAACGTGAATAGTAAGAAACATGTGGACCCATTGGTGGGGCCCACATGGTTGGTGAAGAAATTGAAGAAGGATTTTGCACGAGGCTGCTGGCTGCTGAAATTTTCAGCACGCACGCCAGCCACTTACCCCCACCTACCATGCATAGTGCCTTATTTTCTCCTATAAATAGCTTGCTCAGCTGAATAGAAAAATCACACCTAAAACATAGAATTTTTCTATAAGAATTTTATGAGTTTTCTCTGAGAATAGTAAGGTTATTTTGAGTGTTTGAAAGCCAAAAGAAGTGCAGAAAATTTTCAAGTAAGTCTTTTATTAAAGAGTAGTAATTTCATAAATTCCTATTTTTCACGGTATTCACAAATCTTCCCTTAGAAGACTCTTCTTTGAGAAGATTCATTTTTAAAAGTTTTCTTTAGAAGATTTATTTTGGAATATTATTTTAAAAACTATTTAAAAGTAGTTATTTTATACCACAAAAATTATGTTAAATATATATAATTTTAATAATTCATATTAACGAGTTATCATACACTTTGAAATTTATATGTGGTAATTACTAATTTTATTATAAATATATAGGTTGATCAACCTCATTTAAATCAATATCCAGTCACGTGTTAAGGTAAGGGGTATCACTATTTTCATCATCATAAATGGATATTATTTTCTTTCTTACTTGAAGGGATTATCATTCTTTGATTCTCGAAAATAATATCGTTTCTTTCTTGTGCCATTTATTTTCATGTATTAAATTGTGGGAATAACCTTACGGCGCGGTTTACCGCCTGTTGGTGAATAACCTTTTGTATTCATTCCTTATTAATCTTTGAGAATAACCTTACGGTGCGGATTATCGTCTGTTTGGTGAATAACTCTTCGTATTCAAATTGATGGGAATAACCTTACGGCGCGGATTATCGCCTGTTTGGTGAATAACTCTTCGTATTCAAATTGATGGGAATAACCTTACGGCGCGAATTACCGCCTGTTGGTGAATAACCTTTTTATTTGTCTCGTGTGGAAATAATTTATCTACACGAATTATCACATGACACTTTTATTCCATATTCGTAAGTGATATCATTTTCCTTTATACTCATAAGGGATACCATCTTTTTCATCTTCCATTATTCAAACTTACTATGGTAAGGGATATTAATTTCCTTCACCTTTTGTTAATCAAACCTGCTACGGTAAGGGATATTATTTTCTTTCATACACCTGAATCGAAACTTATTATGGAACTATTGCTTCTATAATTCCCAAAAATATTATATGTTCCATAATAGTTGAATTTCATTATTTCAACTGAACCTTCCTATTTTCTGAACATTTCTATTGAACTGTAATCGTTATTCTAAACTGTGGATCTTTAATATCATTTTTAAATTTCACTCCACATCATGTTGGCAATTTGGACATTATTTGAATCTGCACAAAGTAAACTTCTGATACTTATTGTTTATCCTGTTCTTCTGTTCATCATTTGTATCACTATTATTTGTATTAATCATCAAGAATCAAGTTATTGTGAATATCTGTGGCCGGGGGCACAGATGTGATATAATTGTTGAACAGATGATAGGTTAAAGGCGATATACTAGGTTAAAGGCGATACATCTGTTCGGTGTCTTTTATGGCACGTGGTGAATGTTCTCTTTGGCCCGTAGTGCAAAGATGAACTGTTGGTTGGTATGATTATGACCAAAGGCTGAATCTGGTATAATCATGACCGTTGGTGTTATATTGAATGTCTTTGGCCCGTAGTGCAAAGATGAACTGTTGATCTGCATGATTATGACCAGGAACTGTGAAGTTGTATTATCTTGACTAATGGTATTTCAGATGATAAAAGTTGATGATATTTTTACTAAAAAGAGAAGCGAGTGGACATTATAGTCTGCATTATTCTTCAAATAGATTGCTCATTCCGCTGCTATTATTGATCTGAACATTGTTTAAGAATTTAACTACAGTTTTTGATATAAACCTTGTAGTCTATTGTATTCAGAACTCAACTGTTGAAGACTAATGATAATTTATTCGTCATTATCTTAGTCATGATATTTCTTACTGGGCTATTTGAGCTCACCCTTTCTTTTGTTCCATTGTTTTTCAACAGGAGATGAAAACGTAACAGGGTCTAGCCGGGGGATGGAGTGAGAGTCCGAGGAATAGCTGTCGTAGTCTTCACGTGTTGTAAAATAGTGTGGCAATAATAGTGAAGACTTAGTTGTGTATTATTATACACTGTTTTGTTGTACGTTGTGCTTTGCTGTAATAATTTTGTTGTAGTCTTTTGACGACTCAAGTTTGGGCTGTGTGGGCTCAGATTTGGGGGCGTCACACTATAACTAATGCGGAATATATAAACATAAATTGTTTATTCTACAACATTTCCCAAGGTTTCTAACCTTAACTTACATATATACCTTTAGATTCATAAAAAGGTTTACAAAATTACTTACATCATTTAAAAATTTAGTTATCATACATAACACTATAATCTTGTCTTTTGCTTCTGTAACCGTCTCTCCTCGGACATTCGTATTATTCTGAAATTTGTTATCATGATATAGCAAGAGTGAGCAACGACTTTGCTCAGCAAGTTTAAATACAATAACGATATATCATGATTGAAAGAAAGAATAAGCTTTTGAATTTTCAACAATGTAATAATTGTGAAAGAGTACGAATCACAATTTCAATAATTGAATGACTGAATCAATTAATATTGAGTGTCAATAATGACCATGAACAAATTTAACTGAACCTTATGGTAATGAAGATGATCAGTCTTTCATACCTGATGAACACATGCAACATGCACTATGTGCGAATCAACAATTTAAAGAGGTGGAATAATTATACAGAATTAAACCACTAGCATGCTTGAAACATAATAACTTGAGTTCGAGTTAGGAACTTGAATAATAAAATAATATATCCTGCTCGAATATAAATTGAGTAGGGTTTAGAAAAACTTGTCTGTCTGCTCAGCTACAATTACTGTCTAGCTTTAACTAACTGGCTTTGAAAGACCTAACATTAATAAAGTTAGTCTAATAATTAGTACAACGTATTTGTACAACTATACGCTCATTAAGGAACTTATCTACCATTCATAAGTACTAACACATAATTTACATCAGTCAAAATGATATTATTAACCTTATAGACCCTCAATCAAATTAGGTTAATAATTTAATAAGTGAGAAAATAATTTTCTCAAGTGTTAAATACTTATTAAACAATTAAACAATTTATTATAATTGTTTAAACAAAAGAGTTAAAAGACATTTTCTTTATTTCATTTAATTACTATTTAACATTAATTAAATAGTAAGTAATTAAATACCTTTAGTTATTATTTAATAATAAATAATAACTTACTAGATTTATTTATTATTTAAAGTTAATCAAATAATAAATAATTAAATACTCAATCTTAGTTGTCTTTAATTATTATTTAATAGTAATTAAATAATAATTAATTAATTTATCATCCTTGTTTATTATTTAATAATAATTAAATAATAAATAATTAATTTAATCATAAATTCAGAAGATATAATATTAAACTAACTAGATTAATATTTAACATTTAAATATTAATCCTAAATACTTATTATATTTGAAAAAAATATAATATTAAACTAACTAGATTAATATTTACAACATTTAAATATTAATCCTAAATACTTATTATATTTGAAAAATATAATATTAAACTAACTAGATTAATATTTACAACATTTAAATATTAATCCTAAATACTTATTATATTTGAAATATATAATATTAAATACCTAAATATCATTCTTGTATTATTATTATTTTTGTTATAACTTTAAATTAAATTTTAAATATTTAAATTAATTAAAATTATCCAGAATGGCAAAATCGTAAATAAACTAAAAAATCGGACTGATGGCAATTTCGTAATTAATCAGAAAACCGAACGGAGGGGCAAAATAGTAATTTCAGCCGGAAATTTACGCCCGCGCATTGCGCGCTTTAAGAAATAACAGGCCCCAAAACGGCACCGTTTTGGGGATCTGTCGGCTGGCTTCCGCGCGTTATGCGCGACGACGTTTTTTATAGGCAAAACGGCGTCGTTTTTCGGTCCGCGTCCGACAATGAACAGGGTCGCGCGCATTGCGCGGCACCCCCTTTTTCTTTCCCCTTAACAGATTGTGAACAGTAATTTTAATACACCACTTTAATAAAAATTATACATTCAAGTAAGCTTTAAAAATCCAAAAAAATTACCAATCACTTAATATCAATTTATAACATGAAAATTTTAATTTTTCATGATTTAATATTAAAAATTTTTATAAAAATTTTTTACATCACATAAACTACCACAAATCATAACTTTTTGTGTATAACTCCATTTTGAGTGATTCAAACTTTATTTTTCTCATGATTTAATGTTCTATAATATTATAACATTAAATCTAAATTTTATAAAAATTAATTTCTTGTCATTACTTTGAGACTTGATTTAACACCACCAATCACATGTTTTTAGCATATAAATTATACCAAAACACAAACCAAGTATATTAAACTCAAGCATGGCATAAATATTACTACTACACATTATTAACTATATTAATATGTTTATACTCACATGTTAGTTTATTTAATTAAAAACAAACAAACTACATTTAAAATAACCATTACCTCATTTTAATGGTTATCTTCATTTTTTTCTTCCAAAATAGGTTGTGAAGGAGGATGGCATGAACCAAGAATTCCTTCTCCTTCCTTATCCTTGCTCTCAAATATTTTCTCTCACAAACTATTTCTCTCAACTCTCTATTGGACTTTGAGAAAAATGAAGTGTAAATGCCTTAATAAAACAAGTATACTAGTAAAATTCTTAGATACAAAAATTGTACCTATTATTCATGATGCTCCTACTTGGATACTTGCTCAAAAAAGCTAGCCCATGACTTAGTTGGTGGAAGAGGCATGGTCCATGTACAAAAAATCAATACAAGCAACCATTATTTAATTAAATGAAAAATAAAGGAAAATAAAATCAATTCACTATCTTTTTCCTTCCTCCTTGTCGGCTGATACCATCCATTTGTCCCAAAATAATAGTCACTAGTTCACTTTTTAAATAATTAATAGTTTAAACAATTTAATTCCATGTGGGCTCAAGCTTTGGACTTTATTTAAAATACCAATTGGGCTCTAATTAAATTGTTTGGGCTACTAGTTTGTCAAGTCCATTTAATTTGTCATTTGACTATTTAATTATAACCCAAATGATTAATTATTAATTTTATTACACATTAATTATCCAATTCATAATTAAATAATAATTGAATTGATTAATTAATTAAATACTCTAACCCATTAATATTAAATTACTAAATGGACTAATAAATATTATTATTAATATTTCACATTATTTAAATTAATTAATTATCATATTAATTAATTTATAAAATTTAATTCACTCATTATATTCAATTTCATTGAATATTTAATTAATGGCAACTTATCAATTATTTTGATATTAAAACTTTAGAGTGTGTTCGCTAATAATAATATATATAATCTATATATATTATTTATACACATTACTTTACATTAAAAATAATTTCACAATAAATTATGAAATTAAACTAAATACAATATATAATTTAATATATATTATTTAGGCCATAAATGTGACGCCCCCAAATCTGGGCCCACACAGCCCAAACTTGAGTCGTCAAAAAACTACAACAAAATTATTACAACAAAGCACAACGTACAACAATACAGTGTATAATAATACACAACTAAGTCTTCACTATTATTGCCACACTATTTTACAAAATGTGAAGACTATGATAACTATTCCTCGAACCCTCACTCCATTCCCCGGCTAGACCCTGTTATGTTTTCATCTCCTGTTGAAAAACAATGGAACAAAAGAAAGGGTGAGCTCAAATAGCCCAGTAAAGAATATCATGACTAAGATAATGACGAATAAATTATCATTAGTCTTCAACAGTTGAGTTCTTGATAGAATACAATAGACTACAAGGTTTATATCAAAAACTGCAGTTAAATTCTTAAACAACGTTCAGATCAATAATAGCAGCGGAATGAGTAATCTATTAGAAGAATAATGCAGACTATAATGTCCACTCGGTTCTCTTTTTAGGAAAAACATCATCAACTTTTATCATCTGAAATATCATTAGTCAAGATAATACAAATTCACAGTTCCTGATCATAATCATGCAGATCAACAGTTCATCTTTGCACTACGGGCCAAAGACATTCAATATAACACCAACGGTCATGATTATACCAGATTCAGCCTTTGGTCATAATCATACCAAACAACAGTTCATCTTTGCACTACGGGCCAAAGAGAACATTCACCACGTGCCATAAAAGACACCGAACAGATGTATCGCCTTTAACCTATTATATCGCCTTTAACCTATCATCTGTTCAACAAATATATCACATATGTGCCCCCGGCCACAGATATTCACAACAGCTTGATTTTTGGATGATTAGAATGATATAAATGATGAACAGAAGAAATAGGATAACAATAAGTATCGGAAGTTTACTTTGTACAGATTCAAATAATGTCCAAATTGTCAACATGATGTGGAGTGAAATTTAAAAATGATATTCAAGATCCACAGTTCAGAATAACGGTTACAATTCAATAGAAAGGTTCACGTAAATAGGAAGGTTCAGTTGAAATAATGAAGTTCAACTATTATGGAACATATAATATTTTCAGGAATTATAGAAGCAATAGTTCCATAATAAATTTCGATTTAGGAGTATGAAAGAAAATAATATCCCTTACCGTAGCAGGTTTGATTAACAAAAGGTGAAGGAAATTAATACAAAGGGTTATTCACCAACAGGCGGCAATCCGCTCCGTAAGGTTATTCCCACAATTTAATAGAATTTGAGTACAAAGAGTTATTCACCAAACAGGCGGCAATCCGCTCCGTAAGGTTATTCTTAGATATTAATAATGAATGAATACGAAAGGTTATTCACCAACAGGCGGCAATCCGCTCCGTAAGGTTATTCCCACAATTTAATACATGGAAATAAAAGGCACGTCTTATGAGTAAGGAAGAAACAATATTATTATCGAGAATCAAATAATGATAATCCCTTACCATAGTACGTTTGAATAATGGAAGATGAAAAAAGATGGTATCCCTTACGAGTAGTAATTTTAATAATAGAAGATGAAAGAAGATGACATTCCTTACCGTAGTAAGTTTAAATAATAGAATATGAAAGAAGATGATATTCCTTACCATAGTACGTTTGAATAATGGAAGATGAAAAAGATGGTATCCCTTACCGTAGTAAGTTTTAATAATAGAAGATGAAAGAAGATGACATTCCTTACGAGTAGTAAATTTAAGAGTATGGAAGAAAATGACATCCCTTACCATAGTAAGTTAGAATATGAAAGAAGATGATGTTCAAAATGACATTCCTTACCGCAGTAAATTTAAGAGTTTGAAATGAATGGTATTCCTTACCTCAACACGTGACTGGATATTGATTTAAATGAGGTTGATTAACTTGAACAGTACACGTATACTTATAGTTCACAAATACTCAAGATGACTTAAGCACACTTAGAGAGAACTTTCACAAGAAGTATTTAGAGAGAGAAAGAAAGAACAAGTAAGGAAGTTTATGAAAAATCCTTAAGTTAAGGCTTCTATTTATAGCCAAAAATCTTATCATTCATTTAATCTAAACCATTCATTTAAAGATCATCTTTTAATCTACACCATCCATTTCAAATATTATATTATCTTTAATCTACACCATTCATTTCATATCACCTAATAATCACCTAACTTTATATTATAAACAAATCAATTTAATTATTCAACAATAATTCACACTTTAATCTACACCATTCATTTCATATCACCTAATAATCACCTAACTTTATATTATAAACAAATCAATTCAATTATTCAACAATAATTCACACTTTAATCTACACCATTCATTTCATATCACCTAATAATCACCTAACTTTATATTATAAACAAATAACTTTATCAATTCAATTATTATGACTAATTGTTATAAATACAGTATAGTTAGCTCTTAGATATCAAGTCAATAAATTAATGAAATACAACTGTTTAAATAACATCATAATAGAGATAACAATAATGTAAAATAAAGCATACGTTACTGTGTAATGACAATTATTGATTCAATAATGTGAATTACTGTGCATATGTTACTGTGACAATTATTAGGTTCAATAATTTTAAAAACAGTGCAACAACAATTATTGACTCAATGATATAAAATACAGTGTAATGACAATTATTAAATCAATAATGCAAAATACTGTGTAACAACAATTATTGAATTGATAATATAAAATATTATGCAGTGACAATTATCGATGAAATGATGCGTAACAGTTACGGTGTCAATTATCAGACCAATAATATGAGACACTATGCAATACCGTGTGTTACTGTAGAGTACCGAGTGCTACAGAAAATACCAATAACTACCGTATGCTACTATTCTTTTATCACCGGTATTTTAACAGTTCCGTTGACTATTTTTATTTAAAAAGGTTATTTCTGTCGTTTTCTATATCCGACAAATATTCCATTGTGGGGTCCACCAATAATTTGTTATTTCGGCGCCGTCGGACCAAACGAATATTCCCCGACAAAGCGAATATTGTCCGACAAAATAAAATTTGCACATAACATCCTTAACTTTTAACTTTATCGATTTAACCACTTACTGTTTCAAAAAAAATATATATATGAAGAAAAATTAAATTTTATATTTCATAAAATTCGGGGTCTTACAACCTCCCCTCCTTATGAAATTTCGTCCCCGAAATTGACGTACCTGACATATCGAAGAGGTAAGGATACTTAGATTTCATCTCAGATTCTAGCTCCCAGGTCATTTCCTCAGTATCTTGGTTCCTCCATAAAACCTTAACTTGAGGTATAACCTTTGAGCGTAGGATCTGCTCCTTCTTATCCAGGATCTTAACAGGTACCTCCTCGTATGTTAAATCCTCTGCTATAACGTCTGGTTCTAACTCAATGACGTGGTTTGGGTCCTTCACATATTTACGTAACATAGATATGTGAAAAACGTTATGGATGCGAGACATACTTGGTGGTAGGGCTAGTCTGTAGGCTACGGTTCCTATTCGATCGAGGATTTCAAATGGGCCAATAAATCGAGGGTTGAGCTTTCCTCTCTTTCCGAATCTCGTAACCCCTTTCCATGGAGAAACACGTAAGAATACATGATCTCCGACGTTGAAACTTTCGTCTCTCCGATGAAGATCAGCATAACTCTTTTGTCGTTCTTGTGCGGTCTGTATTCGTTGTCGGATCGTTTGGATCTTTTCGGTCGTCAAGCGTACCAACTCGGGTCCCAACAATTTTGCTTCTCCTACCTCATTCCAACATATTGGAGAGCGACACTTCCTTCCATACAATGCCTCGAATGGAGCCATGCCTATGCTTGCTTGGTAACTGTTGTTGTAAGAAAATTCCACCAACGGCAAGTACTTATCCCAACTTCCTTTGAAGTCTAATACACAAAGTCTCAAAAGATCTTCGAGGGTCTGGATCGTCCTTTCCGATTGTCCGTCCGTTTGAGGATGGTATGCAGAACTAAAACGTAGTTCAGTGCCCATAGCTTTTTGTAGACTGATCCAAAAGCGTGAAGTGAATCTAGGATCTCGATCAGAAACTATGGAAACTGGCATGCCATGCAATCTCACGATCTCATTTATGTACATACCGGCAAGACGTTCAAGTGAAAAGTTTTCTCGTATAGGCAAGAAATGAGCAGATTTGGTCAATCTATCTACGATCACCCAAATTGCATCTAAGCCTTGAGAAACTTTTGGAAGACCCGTCACGAAGTCCATATTGATGTGTTCCCACTTCCATTCGGGAACTTCAAGTGATTGTAATGGACCTTTAGGAACTTGATGTTCTGCCTTGACACGTTGACAAGTTAGGCACCTTGAGATAAACTCCGCAATCTCTCTTTTCATATTGTTCCACCAAAATGTATGTCGAAGATCACGATACATCTTGGTACCTCCTGGGTGGATTGCAAACGGCGTGTTGTGTGCCTCCATCATGATTTTATGCTTTAATTCAGGATCGTTAGGAACACAGAGTCGAGAGTTGACTCGAAGTATTCCTTTCTCGTCGATTCTTGCTTCGGGAATGACACCTTCTTGTACTTTCTTTATCATGTTTATCAGTTCCGGATCGGTAGCTTGAGCAGCTTTAATTTTATCGATTAAAGTTGGTTCTACTCGCACGTGAGCAATCTTCGAGTGGGTCCCTGGTGTCTTTAGCTCTATCTCCATCTTTTGCAAGTCGTACAAAATACACTTTTGTGTTATCAGCAGTGCACTTGTACTTGCATAAGATTTTCTGCTCAAAGCGTCAGCTACAACGTTCGCCTTTCCCGGGTGATACTGGATTGTGTGGTCACAATCCTTTAACAGCTCAAGTCAACGTCGTTGTCGCATGTTGAGTTCCTTCTGGGTGAAGAAATACTTGAGACTTTTATGATCCGTATAGATATCCACTTTTTCTCCGTACAAGTAGTGTCTCCAGATCTTCAACGCGAAAACGACTGCTGCCAACTCTAGATCATGAATAGGATAATTTTTCTCATAATCTTTGAGTTGTCGAGAGGCATAGGCTATAACCTTTCCATGTTGCATAAGGACACAGCCTAGACGTTTGCCAGAAGCATCGCTGTAGATAACAAATTCTCCTGATCCTGATGGTATGGTCAGAACAGGAGCTGAAACAAGTCTCCTCTTGAGTTCTTGAAAACTCTTCTCGCATTCCTCGCTCGATATAAGTTTTGTACTAGAATGAATGATACCGATATCTAGTAATTAAACTTTCAACTCTTGGTGTTCTATGGGAGCCATTTGGTATGGGACTTTAAAAATGGGCTTAGTGCCGGGTTCAAGATCGATACAGAATTCAATTTCACGGTTTGGGGTAAGCCAGAAAGTTCCTCAGAAAAAACGTCAGGAAACTCATTAACAATGGGAATATCATTCAAGTTTGACGTGTTTTTGTTCAAATCAGTGACATGAGCTAAAAAGGCTTGACATCCGTTTTTCAATAAACGAATGGCTTTATGGCTAGAAATAACAGTTATAGATTTCAATGGTTTAGTTACTTGAATTTGCATGACAGGTTGATTAGGAATATGAAAACTAATAATCTTATGAAAACAATCAATTTTAGCATGATGGGTAGTCAACCAATCAATTCCTAAAATCACATCAAATTCACGCATCTCCAAAGAAATAAGGTCAACAGGTAATGTGAGGTTGTTGATTTGAACTAGGCAAGATTTATAGATAGTAGATGTGATAGATATTTCTCCCAATAAGGTTTCAACTGATAAGTCAAAGTAAAAGTTTTCAGAAGTCAAATTTAAACGTTGAGCACACGTATGTGAGATAAAAGAATGGGTAGAGCAAGTATCTAACATGGCATAAACTTCACAAGAATTTATAAATAGCTTACCGGTTATCACCTCATTCGGTTTCTTGACTGTTATCGTCAAATCGAATCCCGAATACTTCATTCGGATCTTCACGTATTTCAACCATGGGAATACCACTGAATAATTTTCTAGCAAACTGTTTCTCGGGTTCATCAACTTCATCAGTAGTAAGGTACCAATGATTTCCATTAAAATAGTATTTTCGATAGACTGCAGTTTCCACGATAGTGACTAACTTAACCTGAATTCCTCTAAATTGTAACGCCCAAAAGTATAGAAACATCATTTTTAAATAATCTTGAAAATCATAGCTGGAACACCATAAATCCCAAAGACTAATATGAAAAGTCCATATATTCTGATCCTTTGTTATAGAGCATAACCATGTGATATCACTCTCCCAATTAGTGAGTAAATTAAAGGCAATAATTTTCGCAAGTTCGTTACTTCCTTTAATTGCTTCTAAGAATGGATCTGGAACGACTGTAGCAGGGCTTTCCCCTTCATCCTTACTGGATAGAACACGCATAATTTTTGCCTTAGGCAAATGATTCAACTCTGAGTTTGTAGGAAGATTATTCGTCGCCTCTTGTTTTGCAGCTACATTTGTTTCGGTAATTTCATAGTTAACCTCCTGATTTCCAGATGCCATACTAAACTGTGGTCACAAAATAAATGTTAGTTCAAATAAACTGACTCATCACTTCATGTTCCTACATTCAAATCGACTCATTAGATAATAAAATCTATTTTAGGTAGGACACACTAGTGACTGATTCTATTCGTCTCTCCCCCCCTAGTTCTACCCCAGATCGCCATTAAAGACCATATCCCTAAGCTCTGATGCCAACTGTGACGCCCCCAAATCTGGGCCCACACAGCCCAAACTTGAGTCGTCAAAAAACTACAACAAAATTATTACAACAAAGCACAACGTACAACAATACAGTGTATAATAATACACAACTAAGTCTTCACTATTATTGCCACACTATTTTACAAAACGTGAAGACTATGATAACTATTCCTCGAACCCTCACTCCATTCCCCGGCTAGACCCTGTTATGTTTTCATCTCCTGTTGAAAAACAATGGAACAAAAGAAAGGGTGAGCTCAAATAGCCCAGTAAAGAATATCATGACTAAGATAATGACGAATAAATTATCATTAGTCTTCAACAGTTGAGTTCTTGATAGAATACAATAGACTACAAGGTTTATATCAAAAACTGCAGTTAAATTCTTAAACAACGTTCAGATCAATAATAGCAGCGGAATGAGTAATCTATTAGAAGAATAATGCAGACTATAATGTCCACTCGGTTCTCTTTTTAGGAAAAACATCATCAACTTTTATCATCTGAAATATCATTAGTCAAGATAATACAAATTCACAGTTCCTGATCATAATCATGCAGATCAACAGTTCATCTTTGCACTACGGGCCAAAGACATTCAATATAACACCAACGGTCATGATTATACCAGATTCAGCCTTTGGTCATAATCATACCAAACAACAGTTCATCTTTGCACTACGGGCCAAAGAGAACATTCACCACGTGCCATAAAAGACACCGAACAGATGTATCGCCTTTAACCTATTATATCGCCTTTAACCTATCATCTGTTCAACAAATATATCACATCTGTGCCCCCGGCCACAGATATTCACAACAGCTTGATTTTTGGATGATTAGAATGATATAAATGATGAACAGAAGAAATAGGATAACAATAAGTATCGGAAGTTTACTTTGTACAGATTCAAATAATGTCCAAATTGTCAACATGATGTGGAGTGAAATTTAAAAATGATATTCAAGATCCACAGTTCAGAATAACGGTTACAATTCAATAGAAAGGTTCACGTAAATAGGAAGGTTCAGTTGAAATAATGAAGTTCAACTATTATGGAACATATAATATTTTCAGGAATTATAGAAGCAATAGTTCCATAATAAATTTCGATTTAGGAGTATGAAAGAAAATAATATCCCTTACCGTAGCAGGTTTGATTAACAAAAGGTGAAGGAAATTAATACAAAGGGTTATTCACCAACAGGCGGCAATCCGCTCCGTAAGGTTATTCCCACAATTTAATAGAATTTGAGTACAAAGAGTTATTCACCAAACAGGCGGCAATCCGCTCCGTAAGGTTATTCTCAGATATTAATAATGAATGAATACGAAAGGTTATTCACCAACAGGCGGCAATCCGCTCCGTAAGGTTATTCCCACAATTTAATACATGGAAATAAAAGGCACGTCTTATGAGTAAGGAAGAAACAATATTATTATCGAGAATCAAATAATGATAATCCCTTACCATAGTACGTTTGAATAATGGAAGATGAAAAAAGATGGTATCCCTTACGAGTAGTAATTTTAATAATAGAAGATGAAAGAAGATGACATTCCTTACCGTAGTAAGTTTAAATAATAGAATATGAAAGAAGATGATATTCCTTACCATAGTACGTTTGAATAATGGAAGATGAAAAAGATGGTATCCCTTACCGTAGTAAGTTTTAATAATAGAAGATGAAAGAAGATGACATTCCTTACGAGTAGTAAATTTAAGAGTATGGAAGAAAATGACATCCCTTACCATAGTAAGTTAGAATATGAAAGAAGATGATGTTCAAAATGACATTCCTTACCGCAGTAAATTTAAGAGTTTGAAATGAATGGTATTCCTTACCTCAACACGTGACTGGATATTGATTTAAATGAGGTTGATTAACTTGAACAGTACACGTATACTTATAGTTCACAAATACTCAAGATGACTTAAGCACACTTAGAGAGAACTTTCACAAGAAGTATTTAGAGAGAGAAAGAAAGAACAAGTAAGGAAGTTTATGAAAAATCCTTAAGTTAAGGCTTCTATTTATAGCCAAAAATCTTATCATTCATTTAATCTAAACCATTCATTTAAAGATCATCTTTTAATCTACACCATCCATTTCAAATATTATATTATCTTTAATCTACACCATTCATTTCATATCACCTAATAATCACCTAACTTTATATTATAAACAAATCAATTTAATTATTCAACAATAATTCACACTTTAATCTACACCATTCATTTCATATCACCTAATAATCACCTAACTTTATATTATAAACAAATCAATTCATTTATTCAACAATAATTCACACTTTAATCTACACCATTCATTTCATATCACCTAATAATCACCTAACTTTATATTATAAACAAATAACTTTATCAATTCAATTATTATGACTAATTGTTATAAATACAGTATAGTTAGCTCTTAGATATCAAGTCAATAAATTAATGAAATACAACTGTTTAAATAACATCATAATAGAGATAACAATAATGTAAAATAAAGCATACGTTACTGTGTAATGACAATTATTGATTCAATAATGTGAATTACTGTGCATATGTTACTGTGACAATTATTAGGTTCAATAATTTTAAAAACAGTGCAACAACAATTATTGACTCAATGATATAAAATACAGTGTAATGACAATTATTAAATCAATAATGCAAAATACTGTGTAACAACAATTATTGAATTGATAATATAAAATATTATGCAGTGACAATTATCGATGAAATGATGCGTAACAGTTACGGTGTCAATTATCAGACCAATAATATGAGACACTATGCAATACCGTGTGTTACTGTAGAGTACCGAGTGCTACAGAAAATACCAATAACTACCGTATGCTACTATTCTTTTATCACCGGTATTTTAACAGTTCCGTTGACTATTTTTATTTAAAAAGGTTATTTCTGTCGTTTTCTATATCCGACAAATATTCCATTGTGGGGTCCACCAATAATTTGTTATTTCGGCGCCGTCGGACCAAACGAATATTCCCCGACAAAGCGAATATTGTCCGACAAAATAAAATTTGCACATAACATCCTTAACTTTTAACTTTATCGATTTAACCACTTACTATTTCAAAAAAAATATATATATGAAGAAAAATTAAATTTTATATTTCATAAAATTCGGGGTCTTACAATAAATTAAATTATTTAATACATTTACATTAAATAATTCATTTCTCATCAATTATGAAAATAAATCCATTTACCCGAAAATACATTAAAGTAATAATATATTTACTCAATTTCTTATTTAAATAATTTATTAAATTATTTAATTAATATTACACAAATAATTGTATAATAAAATTTCTCACTCCCATAAATCATTTACAATGATTTATTTAATTATAGAATATATTCATTTAATATATTCAATTACTATTTAAAATTACTCAATTAATTTAATCCCTTTATATATATGTACACATATATGAAATTAAATATTGTACAATATATAATTACTATTCTCCCTTAATTAAATCAACTATTTGATATAATTAATAATTATATAATTTACATAATTATTCCTCACAAATAATTTATCAACAATTTGCATAATTGTTGATTAATGAATATAATTAATTCCACAATAAACCTTTTAATTTAATTCGGATTAATTTAATATTAATCTATCTATTTATCACAATTTAATTAACCATTAAATTATGTTACTAAATATGCACGCATATATATATTCATATAAATACATATTTAATTTACACGCAACCACGTCGCATAATTACATACTCCACTAATTAATTCTCTTAATTTAATTAGACTTGTTGTTAGTCAAGTTTATTGAATTATCACTTTTCTTGCTAACTTATCAAAAAATTGATATCACCATATCTAAGTTAGTCCATTAAATTTAATTTGGGCCTCTATATAAATTCTCAACAAGACTTACAACAATTAACATATTGGGCTTGTTTTAATCTCACCTTTGAATTCTATACATCAACTTAATAATTAAGTTAATTACTTAATTAATTACTTCTCATTATTGCCATCCTCGGCAATAATTCTAGCTCCTCTATATAATTAATCTAATTACTTATATTTCATGATTTTCCTTCTTAATTCAAATTTAAACTAATTAATTTATTAGTTTTATTGAGTATTAATTTACCCATCTTCTTGTTTGGCTAACAAACACCACTCTAGGAATATATAACTATGTATATATATCCTTATAACCGTCTTCACTTCTCAAATGAATTTATTTCCTTAATAAATTCTATATATGCATCTTTAAAATATTCTTACATTTAATTTCTAACAAATCAATTATGTTAAAAAAAATGTTTACCCATTTTCTACACATCTTACTTCTCACATTCTAGGTTTTAAACCTTAACCTTTAATAAAATCAATTAAGATATTATTTAAAATCTTGAAAATATCTGGGATATTACAGAAATAAACTTATTTTCAAATAAAAAATTGAAATAAATTTATTTTCAAATGCAAAATAAATAATGCATTATAGTTAATATTCAAATATTAAAAGCAACTTATTAAATTAAAACATAATAACATATCCTGCATAGAATAGAAAACATGAATTTATTTAGTATAATAAAAAATAAAAAAATTTAAAACTAAAAATAATACCAAATAATGTTTAACAAAAAATAAAAATGCAAATTAATACCGTATACGTATCAAAATAAATTATCACATTTAAATTTTTAACTTTTATAAATTAAAAAGAATATATAACAAATGGTGTATTTATTTAAATTATAATTTACAAATCAAAGAAAAAAAATAACATAACTTTAAAATACAGAATAATTAACGTATATGCAAAATTAAAATAAATTTATTTTCAAATGCAAAATAAATAATACATTATAGTTAATAACTGAATATTAAAAGTAACCTATTATATTAAAACAAAAGAACTCGACCTGTGTATATTAGAAAACGTGAATTTATTTAGTATAATAAAAAATTTACATTATTTACACTATGAGCTTTATCTAAATAATTATTTAAATATAAATGAAATAAATAAATAAATAATCACTACTATTATTTAAAAGTTTAATAGTTTTATTTTAAAATTAAATTTAGGGTTTTGTGAATTTGGAAAATAAATTATGTAAAATTAAATATTTGATGTAACGGATGTATAAACCCAATTTTTTTTATTAAAATCAAATCGTATTTTTATACCGTCAAATCATATAAAAATACTTACTTTGTTGAAAAATTAGGTATTTTGGTCAATTTTCGATGAAAATTAGTTTTGAAAATTATATTATATGAAATTAAATACTTAATATAATAAATGTATAAATTTTATTAATTTAAGGGTCGAATTATGAATATAATAGAACTTAATGTAAATATAGTGGATTTAACCCAAATTTAAACCCTCAATTTCTATATCAATAAATTCATAAGTACTCGTCCCTTGTATTTTCCATCTATAAATAGGTGAAGTGGGGATGATTCTAAAACCGAGAATTCCTCTCCATTGTCTCTCTCTGCCCCAGGGGCTTTGTGGAAGTAATAAGACACAAAATTTACCCAAAACCCTAGATCAGATCCGCCTGAATTCCAACAAAATCGAAAGCAAAACCAACCCTAGAATTAATTGATCATGGCTCAACTATCATCAGATTCACTATCTGCGACCCTGAATTCTTCTCGCGCCGATGATCAACAACAATCTCAGAGCTCTTCTTCTGATCCGTCTCCACAACTGTCACGAAATCTGTCATCGAGTCGACTCAACGCTGAGGCGCCTGAGTTCGTGCCTCGCAGCAGCAGTTCAACCGATCCAACTCAGCAGACCCAGCTCATCTACCACCAACCGCCACCGCCACTTAGCCCGGGCAGTGGTTACTTCCATGCGCCGGCGATTCAGGGTCACTTGAGGGTGCCGGTTCAGAACCATCTTGCGTATGCTCATCACGTGCCGGTTCAATATCATCATCATAATCATAATCATACGAATCATCAGCTTGTTCTAGCTCAGAAACAAGGTGCCATTGATTCGGATCATGGTCCTAAGAATGGTCTCACCGAGGAAGCTACTCAGAAGATTCTTAATCAGGCATGAATGCCCTTTTCTTGTTAAAATTCAGTTTAGTTGTTACTTCACTTTTGTATAATGTTAATGTTGTTTTAAATGATGCAAAATTGTGTATTTGCTGGTTTATTTAGTTTAAAGCAATGTATGCATACTTATATTTGGTTGATCTAAGGCTTCTAATTGCTGAATTATATTAGGGGCTCGTTTGGAGTTTGGATGAATTCTGTTTGTGGTATTAGAGATCACGTGTATCCTAACAAGCTTATTGTGTATAAAAGGAAAATATTTTTATTTTTTAACTGTTTTCTCTTTTGGCCTTTGAAATCATGCAGGACAGAATAGTTATGATTTTGATGATTAAAAAAACAACTCTTCCTTTCCTCTTTGGAGGAAAGGAAAATGCTGAATAATTTTAGTGCATGGCTAGGCCTTGAGATGTCATTAATGGAAATAAAGCTGTCTGAATATCCTAAAGTGCTTTTAAGTGATCTACGTGCCCCTTGAGAAAGTGATCTTCCATGTGTGAAATAGCTAGAACGGATGTGATCATGTGAGCAAATGACACAACATTGGGTTGGCCTGGTTGGGTATTAGATCTGGTAGATACTTCTTCTTTCTAATACTTAAATTGACTGTAGCGACACATTTGTCTTTTACCTATTGAAAAATGAAATAAAAAATTGACATTCTAGTGAAGAAGAGTTTGCTTGCTTATCCAAGTAGGAGAAATAAGGAAATATTAACTCATGTAATAGATTGTTGTTAGCTAGTTTCAAAACATGTATAAATTTTCATATTTAAGTAGCTATTTTATGGAAAATTTATACGATGAAGAAAAGTCGGTGCAAACTTACAATATCAAACATGTGTTGTAGTTCGCAACTTGGGGACAAATTCGACTGTTGGGCTTAAAGGTAGCACATGACAATGCTAGTTACTACTGTTTTGTATATCATCGTTTTGTCCTTGTATGCCATTTTATACTTTTATTTCTTTCCCATTTTTCCTCAAAACGTATCATTGATATATAGAATTTGTTGTCATTAACGCTGCTGCCGTCAGATTTAAAGGCTACTCCTTGTATCTTGTTTAATGGACTAACATAAATAATCAAAAAACCCTTGGTTCTGAAATTACAATAAAGGACAGACGAGCAATAAATACTTCTCCCCTCCTAAACTGCTCTCTCTCTATGCAAGTTGAAATTTGCTAGATCATGTCAACTAATTATTGCGAGTCTGTCTTTCAATTTAATGCATTTATGTGATCTATCGTGAATTTAAACAATTTGGCAGGTGGAATATTATTTCAGTGATGTAAATTTGGCTACTACTGATCATCTAATGAGGTTCATCAACAAAGATCCTGAAGGATATGGTACAGTTTTGTTAATTACGCTTTCATTGTTGGAAGATTCTTAATACAGTACTGTTTACTCCATTAACTCTTATTTGTATTACTTCCTATTATTTATATAATTAGAATTCTAATTACTTATATTAATATAGATTTGACAGAATATAGAACTCAATACCACTTCATTTTGATTCATGAAGCATTTGATTGCATTTCTTAAACTCCAAAAATGTGACTTGTTATGAGGCAGAAATGTCATGAATGACTATGAAGTCATCGTGAAACATAACTATAGATTGAAATTGTACTTGGTTTAAATGGTGCGCCAAAGTGAAGATTGGGAATTGAAATAATATTCCAATTTATACATCAAGTGGCTTTATTTGTTCATTTATAACAAAAGAGATGTTTTGGATCCATCATCCTTCAACTACTAATGTTACTGATTGCATGGACTAGGTTTTCTGTTATCCACCTTTTTTCTGTCTTTTCCTTCATATGCAACTAAGCAAAAATCCAAGGGCTATGGTTAAGTTATTCCACCTGCAAGTAATTGTTAAGAAGAAAATTGAAGTATATAACCCGTGGCATCTGTTGAGTGAAACACTCGAACTTTTTTGTCCTATTTATTTTTTTATGAGGTTTCTATTAGCAAAATAATAATAAAGTGGTATATAGTAAAATATGAAGGTAGAAGTAACAAATTGCATCTAAGATGATGGAGTTTATGCACTTTGAACGAATGAAATGTGCTTACTCAGATAATGACTCAGGTCACATTTCTCATTATTCTTGTGAAGTTACTAGTGATATTCTATAATTTCATCATGTTCTAAGAGGTTTAGTATTTACTTTTATTGTGCATTAAAAATTACCAAGAAAACAATCCTATAAGGCACAACATATTCATTTCAAGCATAACTATGATTTTATATTTTATACTTTAGAGAGGGAATAAAAGCCCGTAAAATGGGCCCAAGAAATCTACGTAGACAGCTCACAGCATAAGTTTGGAATTATTTTTATAGCTATTACGGCCAAATCGAGGCGGTTGAGGATCGATTATGTCTATACCGATTTTAAGCGTCGAGTTTCATTAATAATTTCCACTGCCGCTCTCTGACAAGAGAATTAACAAGGGAGAATGACATGTTGCCTTTCATGCATTTTTCGTGCTTGATTTTCTAATTATTGAATTTCCATTAGTATTCTTAAATTAGTGTTTCCCTTTATTTTTATGCAGTGCCAATTTCCGTTGTTTCGTCTTTCAAGAAGATTAAATCTCTTATTAGTAGTAATTCCCAGCTCGCGAGTATTCTGCGGGACTCGGCAAAGCTTGTGAGCTCTTTTATATTTCTTTAATAGATTTTTTTTGCTCTCTTTCTGATGGTATCTCATGTTTTGTGATCACATTATATTGTTTATCTCAAAAAAATTCCTTGCAACAACCTGTAGGCGGTGAGTGAAGATGGGAAAAAAGTTCGACGCCAAAATCCCCTTACAGAGTCAGATATGGAAGAGTTGCAAGTAGGTTGAACGTTTAGTTTAATGTTATTCTAGTTTTATATGATATCAACTTTTACTTGGTTTACAGCTTCTTTCTGCTTGGTTGGGTGGGCATGCTGTGAATATAAATTTGTGAATGAGAGATGTACCGGATAATTTACTATTAAATTTCCGTTTACCTTCTATATTTTAAAGTGGTAAAGTTGGCGTATGTAGTGTTTACATTTTTTGATTTATAGTCCCGCATAGTTATTGCTGAAAATTTACCGGAGGACCATTGTCACCAGAACCTCACGAAGATTTTCTCAGCAGTCGGAAGGTACTTTTTTTCTCTGTTGAAAACGTTATAAACTGTATTTCTGTGCCTATTGCTATATAAATTTGTTTGCATCTTAATTAGTGTGAAGTCAATTCGTACCTGCCAGCCCCAAACTTCCAATGGTGGGGCATCGTCGGGGTCTAGAACAGCAAAAGCCGATGGCGTGCTTTATAGTAGTAAGGTATGCAGTGTCTTATATTTTCATTATTAATCAGAAGTCTAATTTCCATGGGGTTAGGAACCAGATACTAGCTGACCAATTTATGGTTGTTACTTTTCGGTTATGCAGCAGGTTGTTGGATGCTGCTGTCATTAGCTATTGCAGGATAATTATTGAAATCATATTAGTTTGATTTTCTCGTTCCTATTTGTAGTTATGTATCTGCAACATCTATGATGGTTCTAATATCTGAATTCTATATTTTTGTGTTCAGTTGCATGCATTCGTGGAATATGAATCGTTTGAACTTGCTGAGAAAGCAGTAAGTACTATTTTTCTGATTAGAAGATGTTGTCCACTAGTCCCTTTTTTCTTTCCTTTAAATGATCGGATTCGGAAATAACTTGTTTTTTATTTATTTATAGGTTATGGAATTGAATGAAGAGGGTAATTGGAGGAATGGTCTCAGACTTCGTTTACTGCATAAATGTTCGGTGTGTGACAAGAGTTATTCCTTTTGCTTTTTTATTTGAATGCAATTGTGATGTATTTATGTTCAATAGATATCATGCACAAATTAGAACTTTCCCGATCACTATTTATTGCGAATCCGGGCGTATATAAAGCTAAGAATATTTTTTAGACTATAAATTAGCAGCGATATCAGAATCTAGTTTGCTAAAATGTATGGATTTTCCCCCCATTTCCTTGATAACAGGCAAAATCTGCTCAAGCACGAGTAAAGAAAGTTGGGCATCAAGGTGAAGCTCATCATAAAGAAGATGGCACGTCTACATCGGAGCAGCAAGACCCAAACGAGAAACATTTAGAAGATCCTCCTCAACACTCTGAAGCCCAAGCACATCAGTTGCATGAGCATGGAGTAAGTTCCTTTTTGACTTTTATTCATTATAAGATATATGTTACATTTCTCATGGGTGTTTTTAGAGACTAGATGATAAGAGGTTGTCCAAACTAATTTACCCTATATAATAATCAATCATTGTACAAAAAGATTGCCCTAGGAGGCTAGGAGCAGAATAAACTTTTAATCTTGGCTCTGCTTAATGTAAAATCATTGGTCTTGAAGATGGTTCTTGAACACAGTTGTATAGAATAATGGTTTTTTTTTTGCTACTCAAGAAAAAAGCTAATTAGCTGTTTTAGTGCTTCCAAGCAAAATCATTTTTTAAAATGTTTTGGTGGATACGACATGTGCTTCCAAGTATCTCTTATGATGATACTGTGACTTGGGAGACAATATTTAACTTTGTTTGGGCAGGGAGAGGAGCACACTAATGATAAGGAGGGTTCCCAGAAGAAAGGACGCAGCCGTGGACGGGACAAGGGTCGTGGACGTCCTCAATACCACAATAACAATCACAACCACCGTGGAAACCATGCCGGAACTCCCCCTTCAGTTCATCCTGTCAATTCTGAGCACCCAACTGTTGCCAAGCAACCTCCTGGGCCTCGCATGCCAGACGGCACAAGGGGATTCTCTATGGGCCGGGGAAAGCCAGTTGCTGTTAATATTGGGTAAGGACTTTCTCATTCTACAAAAAGCACAGGTGGTCTTCTAGTATCCAAAGTGATCTAGTGTATTGTGGTGGAAAATGTGTTCTATTTAGCAGTATTTAGACCTTAGGGCCTTATAAGGCACGATCTGTTGTGATTGGTTCAAAAGGTCAATCAAGCAGTTCGGATTGAATAGTTTTGTTTTCTATTTCTGTACTCAAAGTAAGGATTTTGCATAAATAACCGCTTTCCATCCATGTAACAAACGTAAAAAATAACTTGTGCAATGACTAATATGTCTATAGATCAGACTGATTTTTTTTAAAATGCAATAGATGTGTGCTCGCACAAGATGTTTTTGTGTGTGCTTGCACTTTCCCCTGCCACAAGTCAGAAACTGATATTTTTGCATTTATTTTTTGATATTTTCGCTGTCAAACTATTGTTGTAGATGTATAGAGATTGTCAAAACCGTCGCTATGCATTTATAGCAACGGTATGGCTGTGGAAATATGAGTTTCTAGTCTTGTAGGTAAAGCCCAATGAGGTAAATGTTAGAAGTGCATTCCCTTGTTCCTTTTTCAAGTGCGTTTTAGAGATTTTCCTTGTTCATCAAATGTCTGTTCCTTTGCATTTTTCAAATTTGATATAATTACTTGGTTTCCATGTCATTCATAAACCATAATTACAATTTTGTTTTCTCATCTTTCAAATGAATGGTTGTTGGCATGTTGCTTCCCACGTAGTGAATGATAAGAACACGTGAAAACGATTGCTAGATGAGAAGGAAAAAGGAGAAGGTAGGAATGATCTGTTTGTGAGTTTGGGACGGAAAAGAAAAGAATAGAAAATTTGTATGTAAAAATTGTCATGGATTAAATTATAAGAAATTTTTTAAACAAAAAATGAATCTTTGTGAATATTATTTAAAAATGAGTGGTTCAGATATACTCGGACTTTTGATCGTTTTGGGTACTTGGGATCTCGTGGATAAAGACATGTTTCCTTAGATTCCATTGAATTTCATTCGGAGAAGTCTTATAAATATCGTATTGTTCATAAAGAAAAAGAAAATAAAACTTGAGTTTTATATTTAAGTTAGTAAGTTATTTTTATATTAATTTTATTACGTTTATAATTTAGGTTATATAATAAGAATTATAAAAGATGATCTTATAGTATTATTTAGTTTTTTCGTCCATTTTTGGACGGAAAAATTGGGCAAGAAAATCTTTTTTTGTTTTTGTTTTTCGTTTATTAAAAAATGAAGTAACAGAGGATAGCACAACAGATAGTTCACGCCATTATTCCATTCTGCAATTAACAGCTTACAGAACGAAGGAGAGAGATTGAGAAGTATATATATTTTGGAAAAAGAATTGATGTACAGAAGATCTAACCAAATAATTTTCGTAATTAATAATAATATTTCTTTTTAAATACTGTGATTGTTAAATGAATTATATGAACTTTGAATTTAAAATTTTCATAAATTAATTTTAAAAAATTAAAATAAGTTTTTTTTTTTTGAACGGAGATAATATTTATTAATTAGTTAATTTTGAGATAACCTAAAGTGATTAAAGCTGCAATACATTTGCTATTTATAAACCTACCCCCTAAATTTTCCACTTCACAGTAACTCATATGTTACTTCTACCTTCATATTATACCTTCTTTTATCTATTTTTTTTATTAAATTATGAAATTTAATTTTAGTGAGAATTATTATACTGGAATAAAATTTAAGAAATTAAGACGGCTATTGAATGGAAGGTATTACCATTTTTTTCACTGTTTCTCTCTCTTGTTTTTTGAATGAAATTAAAGGTTTCAAGTCATTTTTGCAAAAAGATTAAATATTGAATCTTTATTTTAAAATATTAATTTTCCTCTCCCTAATTTTTTGCTAAAATTTGGATTTTTCATGGAATTCTACTATTTGTTTTCCTCTCTCTAGATTTTAGCCAAAATTTAAAATGTTGAATATATTTTTTTTGAAAAGGATGTGAAACTGATAAATAACAGGAAATATGAATGTCGAGTTGGATATTAAGTTGCTCAAATTTAATTTATAAAGTTTATCGAATATGAAATAAATATTTGATTGAGATTCGTTTAACTATCAAGTCGAGCACGATCTTGAATCAGGTATTAAGTTACTCAAATTTAATTTATAAAATTTATGAAACAAATATTTGATTGAAGTTCGTTTAACTATCGAGTCGAGCACGATCTCAAATCGAATCCGAACAATTTAAACTTTTGAAAAAAACATGATTTGAGTATCAAAAAAAAAATTATAATTTATTAAATTTTAAAATTTATTCATACTTAAATCATATTTGAATTGTTTAATGAGCCTGTTCGGGACCTATTTATAAGTTCGTCAACTCAACTTATAAGTAATTTTTTATAAAAATCTATTCGGGAATGATTTTTTTTTAACTTATTAGTCAAAAAAAATAAGCAAAAATTTGTTACTTCTTTCAAACTGACTTATAAGTAGGCTTTTTTAAGTTGACCAAACCATGTGAATTGTCTATTTTACCCTTCTTGTTCATGTGTTTACCCCTCTTCTTCATTGTTAATATAGGTAGAAAGTAGATAGATAATATATAGATATAAAATATTATTATTATTACTATTAATATTATTATTATTATTACTACTACTTCTATTATTATTATTTTATTATTTTTATTTTTATTTTTATTTTTATTATTATTATTAATGTTATTATTACTACTACTACTACTACTATTATTATTATTACAAAGAAACATTATTATTGTATCAATGTTATTTTTAATCATTTTTATATTATATTTTAGTTTATAAGTTATTATTAGTCGGTCAAATTTATAATTATTTTAATTTAATTTTTGACTTATCAATTAAATTAATTTTAAATATTTTTATTTATAAATTAATTTATATTTTAACTTTACTTTAACTCCGTAAAAAATAAGTACTTGCCGAATACGCCCCATGCCCCCAAGTATTTGATTCAGCCTTAGAATCAAATAATCAATCAACATCTCTACATTTCCGCCTAAAAAACCCAACCCCCCCTCTCTCCTTCTACCTCATCACTGGCCTAATCCTCCTGAATCTCAGCAGCAATGGTGGAATCCATACCCCAAAACCGTAATTCAATCGTACCCCCGGCAACACCCGGCGATCCTCCAGGTCCCATCCTCCAGTCAGCGCCACCCACCGCCGGAGTTCGCGGCGGCGGCGGTGGAGGATTGGTGTCGATAATTGCTAAGCGGCCGACCCTCAGAGTGACGTCGGAGTTTGACAGTGACAGCTTGGTGTATTTACACAAGATATCGTGCAAGTTGTTGGAAAATCTGGCGAAACTGAAGCTAACGTTTCAGAACAACAGCAAGGGGGAAGTGGCTGAGCCTCAATTGAGCTTCGTTTCCAAGTATCTTTCGCTCGATTACGATCTCGAAGAGCAGAATGCTCTTGTTAAGGGCTCGTTTGACCTTGGTCCCGGTTTGCACCTCAGAGCCACTCACGATATCAAGGTCTCTCTATATGTATATATATATTTATAATATATATGTAACTATGTATGTATATTGATAAACTGTTGTAAAAGAAAATATAATCTGTTTTAACAATTTTATGGGGAATATTTGTGATTTTCCATTTCAATTAGCTTTTAATTGTTATCATTTTGAATTTATGACTGTAAAAGGTGCCCAAAATTTGATCTTTCTGATTTCTGGTTTGTTGATTTCTATATTATTAATCTTTTAAAGCAATTTCTGCATTTTTTGTTCTGATTTTCAAAAGCTGAATGAATACTTTTATTCTAGCTGATTCAGAATTTGCAATCTAGTCAAATTGTGAGGGAGATTAAAAATAGTTGATATTAGTTACAATGATGCATTTTTATCACCACGTGTTAAGATTTCTCATCACATGGTGAGAGACAAGGACGCACGGTGAGGTTATACCAGTTGTAGCACAAATTTTCCATATAAAGAAAGGTGCTTGGATGGACTAGAGTTTGTGGTCTAAAATGTTTTGTCTTCAATTCTCACCCTATCTAGTCTTTTGGCTAGTCAAAAGCTTAATCTTGTTTTGTATATTATTGGGGGTTGGCACTTGGGTAATTTATGTTTACCTAATTCCAGACGGGGATGTATAGGTGATGTTCCCTCTTGTAGGATCAGAATTCTTTGAAGTTTAAAAATGAAATTAGAAAATCATGAACATCTTTTTCCTTTATTTGTTTTTCTTTGTTTCTGTCGACTATGTTAGGCCTATTAGGGTCAGAATTCATAGAAATTGAATTGGATTTGATTTGATTAAAGATATTGAACTGCCATCAAAGTATTTGTTGAGCTAAGTTTTCTGTCTGTATGTGATCAGTCCCTATGTGCACATCAAATTTACAACTTTATTAGCTCACATTCAATTCATTTATCCAATATATAAGATCTGTAGAAAGAAGAACTAAGTTCTCCGGGTTAGGGTGTGAGGATGAATTTGGGGCCTGTTTGGATTGATCCATAAGTTCTTGCTATTGGCTAGTAATTATTTTACCCATTGTAACCATGCCGAAAATTATGGTGCTGATGTATCGTAAGACTACAGTCAGAATGGATCCTATATAGGTAAATCAATACCATCAAAACTTTATTTGGTTGCTTTATTGTAATTGATAGGTCAGCTTTTTTGCTGAAAGTAAAGATCTAGGTGGTTGTTTAACTTATATATGTTTTCTCCTCTTTCTCTTGCAAAGATTTGACATGCTCTATGATATATTTCAAGCTAGTACTCGAACAATTGTCTTGTTATCTCTGTGATGTTTTCTATGTATATTCTATACTCTAGGCTGTTTCTCTTACTCAAATTTTTTATATGTCTTAGGCAAAACAAACTGAGGTGGCTATGATTGCGGAACTTTCCGGTCCTGCCTACAAGTTTGAACTCTCATCTTCTCTTCCATCAGTTGGTTTGGTGAGAATGATTCTTTACCATTTTTAGTATAATTTCAGATTCACATTTTAGACACTTGGTGTGTAACTTATGGCATGACATTTATTATTGGTTCATCCTAATACAGCTGTTGAATACCTATCCCAACTTGCACTTAGCCACTAATACTGCTTCAGTGCATTCATTCATAGATTATTTTTGTATATCCATGGCTACATTGTGGTGTTTTTATTTTTTTGTTGTCTTTGTGCTTCATCAATGCAAACTTTGATTACACCAACCCATATATCTAGTCGCATTTGCTTTCATTGCCTCATATGCATTGCATCTTTTACCAGTTACTACATTACTGTAGTATTTTATAATTGCCTTATACATCTTTATGCTACTGCAGCCAAAAGCAACCTTAAAGTTCCCCCTTGGTGAAGTTTCATTTGAGGAGAAAGAAGAAGAAGAAGAAGAGGAACCGAAGAGAATGCTATCGATAAATGGAATCCTTAAAGGTCAAGTTCTGAATGGAGTTTGCACTGCTCAATACGGGGATGAAAACTTGAACTTGAGATATTCATATAAGGTCCAAGTTAGCTTTGTTAATCAATTAGTTTTTCTGATAATATCCTTTTTGAACGTTTTATTTCCAACTTTAAGTTTAAGCCCTTAGGATGATTTTGCAAATTTCGCCCTGGGGATTTTCTGAAGAAATGTTGGGATTGTAAGTCCTTGTCTGTGTTCCATTTTCCTCCTGCTATATGGAGTTGAAAGTTTCAAATTTGTTGCAGGATGAGCAAATGTCCTTCATTCCAAGCATTTCTCTTCCTTCAAATATGTTATCGTTAGCATTCAAGCGTCGATTTGGACCTTCCGACAAGTTGAGGTGATCTCTCTCTCTCTCTCTCTCACTTGCATACACAGTGTTTGATCACCTTGGGCATGCTTATATTTATGCATGTGCGATGGTATAAATTATAGATTGCTAATTATAATTGATACTGGCATTTGTAAACTACTCTTTTCTGCTATGATTCCAGCAAATATGATACAGATTATAAATACGAGTGTGACGTGGGGCTTATATATTTCCTTCCTTATGGTTACCTTATCTTTAAGCTCATGTTTTGCAAGTTTGGTAAAGAACACCAACAATTATTCTATGTTTTCTTCTTTAAGCAATTATATTATTCAATTACATTGAATAAGCTGCAACTAGGAAAAGAACCTTATGGGTCAATTTCAGGACTCAAGAGTCCACCAAGTTAAGATGCAAAGAGGCTGTTAAAAATGTCAATTTATAACACAATGCATTTTATATTCTTGAAACTTTATCTGATTGCCGTCATGATGAAAAAATTTCCAACAAATTTTTCCTTTGTTTTTTAAAAACGCAACTGACACGTTCTTCATTGTTTTATAAAATTTGTCTGACATATTGCAAAGGTGATCCTGTGTTGATAAGGATTGATAACCCCCTTAAATAGGTGTGTTCATGTTGTTACTTGTTAGTAGTTAAGCTACCAATTCTTTTTTTATTAGGCCAGACTATTTTTGAGTTAATCTGGATATCTTTTATTGAACTGTTTTTACCCCTTTCTCAATGTAGCAATGAGCCTAGTTTTTTATGAGGATATTGTTTCTAAACTATTCCAGTATTTCTCTTCAGTTACTTGTACAACTTTGATTCAAATTTTTGGAGTGCTGTGTACAAACACACAGTGGGCAAGGACTACAAATTCAAAGCTGGTTATGATTCAGAGGTCCGACTTGGCTGGGCATCCCTTTGGGTAAGTTATTTTATATTTTTAAGTACTCTGATGACTTTAAGTAGCTTAGGTATTTATTCGCCTTTTTAAAAAAAATTGATTGAGGGTAAGAAAACGTAAAATGGCATGACAATTGCATGCACATTGGATTCTAATTCAAAACGTCAATTCCTGATACCAAGGAAAGCAATTAGGAGAAACCCTGTACAATTAAAATATGAAAAACACGTTATGAGTATTTGCTGTTACTTTATATTAGATCCGTGTCTACACGTGCACTCAAATAGCTCCTTTTTGTTTGACATCTCTTCCAAAACCCCCATTCTAGGTTCTAATATTTATATTCTATATATTATTACTTGTTTATTTAAATCATATTTTAGAAAAATGCCTAGGCACTCTCTCCTCACGGTCCGCCTAGCGATTTTTAAAACACCGACACTAATGCCTTGGAATCCAAGTGAGGCTTTTAGCAAAATTATTCAGGTGAAGTTGATGATAAGAAAATCATCACTCACCACCAACTCTTCCAGCTACCGAATCTCTTTTAGTGCCCCCTCTCTTTAGGTCTCTCTTCCCAACTCCTTTTCAATGGTCTTTTTAGTTGAGCACTTTATTCTCTTTTAAAATTGACTTTTTGAATTTGAGGACTAAATTTGGTTTGATAATGTCCTGGGTGTAGGTTGGAGATGAAGAGGGCAAAGCAAAAACAGCCCCCATGAAGATGAAAGTCCAGTTCATGCTCCAAGTGCCACAAGACGAGATCCAAAATTCAACCTTAATGTTCCGCGTAAAAAAGAGATGGGATATTTGAGTAGGTTCGCAAGATGGCTCCATCACCTATTAATTTAATCACGGATTCAAAATGTGGTGGCAAAGTATGTGAGCTGAAGTCCTGTTGTAATAATATTAGATAACACCATAGTTTTCTGGTTTACATCTTTATTTTCCGCCATACCTTTAGTTTAGCAATGGTTGGTTTCTGGTTGATCCCGATCAATTATTTGGTCTACCCTATTATTATAAAAAGAAATTTACCTTACCATTTGTGTCTCTACCGTATTATAAGCAATTATTTGGCATTCTTTTTGTGCATTTTTTACTCTACTGATGTTGGTGTGCTGTTGCAGATAACTAGAAAATAAAGTCTTATTGTTAAAAATATTTAGGTAATAGTACAGGTAAGTGTTGATCCCGGTGAATGTTCGGTCTAAATTTATGCTATTTAAACTAGAATTGGAATTGGGGGGGGGGGGGGGGGGGGGGGGGGGGGGGGGGGGGGGGGTTGGTTTATAAAATGAATAACAACAATTAGACACAACATTAAACACTATATCATTTAATGGTGAGGATGACTGTAGTGTCTGAATATTGTCACCGGTTGTTGTGTTTGTATACTTAACCCTATAAAACAAAAACAATTTAAAAAATGATGACTAAGGCAGAGAAGAACAATATCAATAAACAAAAATTTAACCACAATCATCTATCGTTATTTATTATCAATGATTAGGAATAATATTAATTGTACGTAATATAATTCTTAAATCTAGCTATTAATAATAATTTGATCAATTTAATGGCCCTAATCAAATCAATCAAACCAAATATCAGCAAGACGATTAAAATAGATTATCATGAATAATTTCATAAAAAATGCAGAAATAATGTTACTGAATTGATTTAACTATTAAACTGTAATTATGTTCGAAATCCTTTTGAATTGAATTGAAAAACTTAGCCTAATATACTTCAAGAATAAAGCCTTAATAATAATTTATAACGTGACTGGTCCTTCGACCTTATTTAAAGTAGTAGAAGTGTACAAAATCTGTGACGACCCCAAATTCGGATTCCATAATCTCGAATTTGGTTCTCCACTGTACAATACTTACTAACCATTAAATATATAAATTACATTTAAATTTCGCGGAATAATACAAAAGATTTTTTTATAAAAAAAACTACACTTCCCAATGTCAATTAACCTTAACATAAACATTACATATCTTAAGGAAATACAAAAGATTTACAAAAGAAATTACATAACAAGTAATTTAACTAGCATGCATTAAGCTAATCTAGGCTTTCACTTTTCCCTTACCTTTGTTTTGTTTAGAACTTTCGGGCTTAGCTGAAAATAAGTCATGATATAGCAAGAATGAACAACTAAATGGCTCAGTAAGTTTAAGAACAATAGCATAAGATATATCATGATGAAAGAGAAATTAACATCAGGGTTTTCAACAATAGATAACAATTGTGAAATAAATCAAGAATTAATTTTTCAATATAAAAATGGATTGACTCTTTACTGCTGAGTGGTCTTTAAATACCATGAACTGCTACTAAGGTAGAACAGACATATATATATCTGACACCTCGAAAAACGGGATACGCGAGGGGAGCAGTCTCTTGTACCCTATGTATATGCATAACATTCAGACATCTTGCGCAAATTTGATTTTCCGACAGATAAAAATTTCCCTTATTTAGGGTTCATTGTGACGCCCCCAAATTCGGTTTCTCTAACCACGGGTTTGGTGCTCACGATCCAACAACAACATAAGCATTCTATCAATTATTGCGAAAAATAAATATACATTGTTCATTTAAATAACATTCTAAAACATACCCCAGTCCTCTTTAACCTTAACTAAACATACCCTCAAATATTACAAAAGATTTACATACAACTTATATATTAAAGTATATCACTTAAATAGTTATATTAAACTATTCATAGCCATCTAATCTTGAACCTTGCCCTTGCCCTTGTCGTTCTCGTTCAAACTTTTGGGCTTAACTGAAATAAATTTTATGATATGACAAGAGTAAGCAACTAATTTGCTTAGCAAGTTTAATTACAAAAGAGATATATCATGATTAGAAAGAATTTATCTATTGATGTTCAACAATGAAATTCAATTGAAAGAACATTTAACAAGATTCAATAATTGAATAATAGATACTGAGTGGTCATAAATGACCATGAACATATGCGAAGGTTGTCAGTATTTAAACTAGTCCTTTTAATAAGTTTTGGTAATCAAGGGGATCAGCCTTTCATACCCGGTGATTTATGCATAAACACTTAATAATCGAGCAATAATTGTTTTCCAATTAATGCTTTAGTAAAATTGTTCTTTACTCAGTCGAAGGATCCATACCAATCAACTGGTTGGATTACCTTTTTTTTTTTTTTTAAAGTTATTTGAGTTTATCAAATTTAAACGTATGATCTAGCTGACACAATTAGCATAGATCCAACTCATAATTAGTTCATCAATGAAAGAACTTTAGATACTTCATAACTTAATAATAATAGAACAAGAATTTTAATAGCACAAATTGCGAGTCTCAATAATCATTTCAGATGTGAATAATCATCAATAACTATTCACTAACATGTTTTGAAAAATAATAACTCAAGTTGAGTTAGGGAACTTGCCTGTTCGACGAGTTACAATAATCTAGCTTTAATTAATATTCTTCGATGGACCTAACACCAATAATGTCGGTTTATCAATTAGGATAGCATACGGGTGAATATATAAGTTCTAGCATATACCAGCAATTTATTCGACACACATCGCCGCTTGTTAGTATCTATACTATTATTAAGTCCATTAGATACTTAATAGACTTTAGAATAACAATTTAATTAGATAACACCATTTTCTTAAGTGCTAAACACTTATAGAATTTTTACACAATTAATTATCAATGATTAATTAGTGTGTTAATTAACTTTGTTAGCATTGAATCACAATTTAATGTTAGTTAGATAGTAATTAGGTAACTAATTGTAGTTACTTAATATTTACAAACTTTGTCTCCTTTTAATTACTATTTATTAATAGTTAAATAATAACTAATTACTCACCTTTAGTTATCATAAATAATAACTAATTACATCTACTTATTATTTAAGGTTAATTAAATGATAAGTAATCAAATTATAAACCTTATTTGTCTTTAATCACTCTTCATTATTAAAGAATAGTAAATTAGCATTTGAGCTTATTTATAACTTAACGTTAAATAATAAATAATTAATCAATTATTTATACTTGAAAAATAAATAATTTATTTACTTCATGAATCTTTCATAAATTAAATAACTTATTAGCATTTAGACTAACTTATTATTAAATTAAATAGTAGACAATTATTTTATTAATGTAATTAAGTAATTACATTTTTATTACATAATATCACTTAGTTACCCATTAAAATTTTTCAATATGAATGAAAATAATAATCATTCATTTACTTCCTTTTAATTCCTATTAGTTAACCATTTTCGTCAAATTTCCAATTTTGGGGTCCTTTACGGAAACGCTTGCAAAACGAAATCTACAACTCGGATTTTGGATCCGTCGGAGGCGTTGGATTCGTCTTTTCTTGAACTATAATTTTCATTTATCACACACTTCATTTAGAACTATTAAGGTCTCGAAAATCAGTGTTAAAGTGGCTGACCAGAAAATAATTTTCTGATTTTTTTCCAACTAAAATGTGTTTTGTTCAAAACTCCATATCTTGTTCATTTTAACATGTTTTAGGGTCATTCAAAAGGGCTTTTACTCATGACTTAGAGATCTAGCACACCCAACAAGCAAATCACAAATATCAAACATAGATCTCAAAATGAGCAACATGGATCATAACTACCAACTAAAATATTTCATGAAAACTCATTAACCCAACACTTGCAACATAATCTAACATATATAAACATGATTCACCATAATAATATATGATCTAACCTTTTCTTAAGGTCCTAGCCAAATAAAACAATAAACTCCATAAATCAAAATAAGAGTAACTAAACTTAATGAAAACAAAACTTGAAATCTTTTATACCTCTTCTTTGTTGCAAATCTTCTATTTCTTCCAAAGTAATTTATAAACTTTGGGTGCATCCAAGCTTTGATCACTTCTCTCTTTTATTCCTCCAAACCGTGGCCTACTCTCTCTTCTAGTTTTTTTAACTCTCTTTTTAGAACAAATGAATTAAAATGGAAGAAACAAAAGGAAGTATACTTGTTTCATTATTAGATATAATTTGTATATCTAACCTATCCTTATCTCTTACTAATTAAATAAGTAAATAACACATGTGGTTAATTGAATTGGATGACACCTTGCAAGAAGGATAAGCTTTAAAAAAAATTACCATTTCTCTTCCTTATCTCTTTCCATGCCCGGCCACATCAAAGGATAATGCCCAAATTTTGGATTTTATTTTAATTACTTATTTACTTTCTCAAATGACTAATAGGTCCCTACCTTATTGAGTAAAAAAATTTGGACCACTAATTTAATTATTTGGGCTTGAATACACTTGCTTAGGCTACTTGAAACCAAATATAATTTCCATCATTCTTGGGCCACTTAATTTATTAGCTTATTGGGTTCTCAATATATGATTTAATTAAATGTTAATGGCTAGTTTAATCCATTAACTTAATAATTCTTCAATTCCACAATTAATTAACTAAAGGGGCTTGATTAAATAACTACATGAATTAGTCCATATTTTAGTAATAAATCATGTTCCACATAATTTCTCATATTAATTAATTAATTAATTTAAATTTTATTTTTTTTTAAAAAAAAAAAATTCACTTTACTTACTATATTCAATGGAATTAAATATTTAATTAGTTCATTATCTTATCAATTTTCCTTGATATTAATTTAGTTAGGTTAGTCCACAAATTTAAATATCTATTAGTGGGGTCTTCTATTAAAATAATAATTAGCCACATATTCATTCATATATATCAGAAGACTTTCAACATTACCAATATTGAATTAATATATTTATTTACAATGACTTAGAAATTCTTGGTTATTACATTCATTCTCAGTCTTACTATAAGAATCCGCACCAACCAATGATTTTGATAAACTTTTAAAATATTCAATTTGATGAATTTAAACATGTATTGTCTAACCGAAATAATTAGCTTAGACATTATTAAACAGTTTTTGAATTAATGAACTAAAACTTTTGCAAAAGCATTATGTGCGAATACAATAACAGTAATGATGTGAAATAATTTTAGATACTTAACCCACTTAAAGTTCTATCAAATATCTACGAGTGTAGATATTTGCTCAACAATAATTGAATTGCTTAATGTAAATAAGGTTGATGAAAATTTGCAATAATAAATACAAGTTATGATTAAGAAAACTTGTCTAGCGCGTAGTCTACTGCTAACCAATTCAATTAATTCTCTTTGAATAGACCTAACAATTAATCAGTTTGATCTTAAATTAATATCATATACACATTCATATGATAACCTTTATATCTCTTACTTAACCACATAATTATATAAACACTTAGGTAATATTATCACTACTTGATAATATTTCAATCATATAAAACTTATATTAATTATTTAATACAGATCACACACTTATCTAATATTATTAATAATTTAATAATATTTTATTAATCTTGTAATATTATTAATCATTTAATAATATTTTATTAGTCTTCTAATATTATTAATTATTTAATAATATTTTATTTATTAGCTAATATTACTACCCATCGAATAATATTTTATCAATTATCTAATATTATTAATCATTTAATAATATTTTAATAATTATTTAATATTATTAACTATTTGATAATATTGTATTAATTATTTAATATTATTAACTATTTAATAATATTGTATTAATTATCTAATATTATTAATTATTTAATAATATTTTAATTATGATCTAATATTATTAATCATTTAATAATATTTACATCTTTTTCTAATATTATTATTCTTTTAATAATATTTTATTAATATTCTAATATTATTAACTATTTAATAATATTTTAGTTATATTATAATATTATTATTCATTTAATAATATTTTATCTATTTACCATTATTATTACTCATTTAATAATATTTTATTGACTTCATAATATTATTATACATTTAATAATATTTTAATGAATTTTTAATATTATTATGTTAATAATAATATTTTATTAATTTAATTTATATTATTAAACCTTTAATAATATTTATCCTCTTTTACTTATTAAATCAACTATCTATAATTTTTTTAAAATACTCTTGTTGAGTCCAAAAATAATAAAATAAATTTTGGAACATTTTTTATTTTCTAACCCGGATCGACCCTGCAAAAACCGATCCGATCCGGTAAAAATAGAAAAATCGGACCAGCACCGCCAGCGCTTGGAATGAATCGAGTCCAGCGCTGCCGGCGCTGAAAACAGAATGTCTGAGTGCGGCCGACGCTCAATTTTGAACTGATACAGCGCCGCCGGTGCTCGGGTATTCCGACCAAAATTTAAAAAATTTTAACTTTGAATTATTTTGATTAAAACTTGTATAAAATAAAATCTACACATTCAAATGACACAAAATCAATGTTTATATGTTCCTAACTTCTTGTTTTACAACATTTCATGGTTTGATCACATTTTTGAAATCTTTTTGACACAAATTTAAAGATCAAATAACTTAGAGTTTAAAAATGACATATTTTACGGTAAAAGTCATATCTTCTTTATTTTTCCATATTTTTGAAAACTTCAAGTTGAGTTTTTTTTAAAACTCATATATTTAACTTTTTGACCCTAGAAATTCATTTCCTAACTTGTATATTTCAAACTGTAACATTAAATACCATATACTTAACTAGGTTTTACCAATAAAGTTTAATATGAATATTTCTTCCATTTTTATGCATACCACACAAATCAAAACATGATTTAAACATATTAAACCATGAATCTACTTATATAACATAGTTTAAGACTTCTAGACCATCAAAACTGTAAGACCCCGAATTTTATGAAATACAAAATTTAATTTTTCTTCATATAGATATTTTTTTTAAACAGTAAGTGGTTAAATCGATAAAGTTAAAAGTTAAGGATGTTATGTGCAAATTTTATTTTGTCGGACAATATTCGCTTTGTCGGGGAATATTCGTTTGGTCGGGGAATATTCGTGCCGTACGACGGCGCCGAAATAATAAATTATTGGTGGACCCCACAACGGAATATTTGTCGGATATAGAAAACGACAGAAGTAACCTTTTTAAATAAAAATAGTCAACGGAACTGTTAAAATACCGGTGATAAAAGAATAGTAGCATACGGTAGTTTATGGTATTTTCTGTAGCACACGGTACTCTACAGTAACACACGGTATTGCATAGTGTCTCATATTATTGGTTTGATAATTGACATCGTAACTGTTACGCATCATTTCATCGATAATTGTCACTGCATAATATTTTATATTATCAATTCAATAATTGTTGTTACACAGTATTTTGCATTATTGATTTAATAATTGTCATTACACTGTATTTTATATCATTGAGTCAATAATTGTTGTTGCACTGTTTTTAAAATTATTGAACCTAATAATTGTCACAGTAACATATGCACAGTAATTCACATTATTGAATCAATAATTGTCATTACACAGTAGCGTATGCTTTATTTTACATTATTGTTATCTCTATTATGATGTTATTTAAACAGTTGTATTTCATTAATTTATTGACTTGATATCTAAGAGCTAACTATACTGTATTTATAACAATTAGTCATAATAATTGAATTGATAAAGTTATTTATTTATAATATAAAGTTAGGTGATTATTAGGTGATATGAAATGAATGGTGTAGATTAAAGTGTGAATTATTGTTGAATAATTGAATTGATTTGTTTATAATATAAAGTTAGGTGATTATTAGGTGATATGAAATGAATGGTGTAGATTAAAGTGTGAATTATTGTTGAATAATTAAATTGATTTGTTTATAATATAAAGTTAGGTGATTATTAGGTGATATGAAATGAATGGTGTAGATTAAAGATAATATAATATTTGAAATGGATGGTGTAGATTAAAAGATGATCTTTAAATGAATGGTTTAGATTAAATGAATGATAAGATTTTTGGCTATAAATAGAAGCCTTAACTTAAGGATTTTTCATAAACTTCCTTACTTGTTCTTTCTTTCTCTCTCTAAATACTTCTTGTGAAAGTTCTCTCTAAGTGTGCTTAAGTCATCTTGAGTATTTGTGAAGATCTATAAGTATACGTGTACTGTTCAAGTTAATCAACCTCATTTAAATCAATATCCAGTCACGTGTTGAGGTAAGGGATACCATCTTTTTCATCTTCCATTATTCAAACATACTATGGTAAGGGATTATCATTATTTGATTCTCGATAATAATATTGTTTCTTCCTTACTCATAAGACGTGCCTTTTATTTCCATGTATTAAATTGTGGGAATAACCTTACGGAGCGGATTGCCGCCTGTTGGTGAATAACCTTTCGTATTCATTCATTATTAATCTCTGAGAATAACCTTACGGAGCGGATTGCCGCCTGTTTGGTGAATAACTCTTTGTACTCAAATTCTATTAAATTGTGGGAATAACCTTACGGAGCGGATTGCCGCCTGTTTGGTGAATAACTCTTTGTACTCAAATTCTATTAAATTGTGGGAATAACCTTACGGAGCGGATTGCCGCCTGTTGGTGAATAACCCTTTGTATTAATTTCCTTCACCTTTTGTTAATCAAACCTGCTACGGTAAGGGATATTATTTTCTTTCATACTCCTAAATCGAAATTTATTATGGAACTATTGCTTCTATAATTCCTGAAAATATTATATGTTCCATAATAGTTGAACTTCATTATTTCAACTGAACCTTCCTATTTACGTGAACCTTTCTATTGAATTGTAACCGTTATTCTGAACTGTGGATCTTGAATATCATTTTTAAATTTCACTCCACATCATGTTGACAATTTGGACATTATTTGAATCTGTACAAAGTAAACTTCCGATACTTATTGTTATCCTATTTCTTCTGTTCATCATTTATATCATTCTAATCATCCAAAAATCAAGCTGTTGTGAATATCTGTGGCCGGGGGCACAGATGTGATATATTTGTTGAACAGATGATAGGTTAAAGGCGATATAATAGGTTAAAGGCGATACATCTGTTCGGTGTCTTTTATGGCACGTGGTGAATGTTCTCTTTGGCCCGTAGTGCAAAGATGAACTGTTGTTTGGTATGATTATGACCAAAGGCTGAATCTGGTATAATCATGACCGTTGGTGCTATATTGAATATCTTTGGCCCGTAGTGCAAAGATGAACTGTTGATGTGCATGATTATGATCAGGAACTGTGAATTTGTATTATCTTGACTAATGATATTTCAGATGATAAAAGTTGATGATGTTTTTCCTAAAAAGAGAACCGAGTGGACATTATAGTCTGCATTATTCTTCTAATAGATTACTCATTCCGCTGCTATTATTGATCTGAACGTTGTTTAAGAATTTAACTGCAGTTTTTGATATAAACCTTGTAGTCTATTGTATTCTATCAAGAACTCAACTGTTGAAGACTAATGATAATTTATTCGTCATTATCTTAGTCATGATATTCTTTACTGGGCTATTTGAGCTCACCCTTTCTTTTGTTCCATTGTTTTTCAACAGGAGATGAAAACATAACAGGGTCTAGCCGGGGAATGGAGTGAGGGTCCGAGGAATAGTTATCATAGTCTTCACGTTTTGTAAAATAGTGTGGCAATAATAGTGAAGACTTAGTTGTGTATTATTATACACTGTATTGTTGTACGTTGTGCTTTGTTGTAATAATTTTGTTGTAGTCTTTTGACGACTCAAGTTTGGGCTGTGTGGGCCCAGATTTGGGGGCGTCACAGTTGGCATCAGAGCTTAGGGATATGGTCTTTAATGGCGATCTGGGGTAGAACTAGGAGGGGAGAGACGAATAGAATCAATCACTAGTGTGTCCTACCTAAATTAGATTTATTTTTTATCTAATGAATCGATTTGAATGTAGGAACATGAAGAGATGAGTCAGTTTATTTGAACTAACATTTATTTTGTGACCACAGTTAATTATGGCATCTGGAAATCAGGAGGTTAACTATGAAATTACCGAAACAAATGTAGCTGCAAAACAAGAGGCGACGAATAATCTTCTTACAAACTCAGAGTTGAATCATTTGCCTAAGGCAAAAATTATGCGTGTTCTATCCAGTAAGGATGAAGGTGAAAGCTCTGCTACAGTCGTTCCAGATCCATTCTTAGAAGCAATTAAAGGAAGTAACGAACTTGCGGAAATTATTGCCTTTAATTTACTCACTAATTGGGAGAGTGATATCACCTGGTTATGCTCTATAACAAAGGATCAGAATATATGGACTTTTCATATTAGTCTTTGGGATTTATGGTGTTCCAGCTATGATTTTCAAGATTATTTAAAAATGATGTTTCTATACTTTTGGGCGTTACAATTTAGAGGAATTCAGGTTAAGTTAGTCACTATCGTGGAAACTGCAGTCTATCGAAAATACTATTTTAATGGAAATCATTGGTACCTTACTACTGATGAAGTTGATGAACCCAAGAAACAGTTTGCTAGAAAATTATTCAGTGGTATTCCCATGGTTGAAATACGTGAAGATCCGAATGAAGTATTCGGGATTCGATTTGACGATAACAGTCAAGAAACCGAATGAGGTGATAACCGGTAAGCTATTCATAAATTCTCGTGAAGTCTATGCCATATTAGATACTGGCTCTATCCACTCCTTTATCTCACCTATATGTACTCAACGTTTAAATTTGACTATTGAAAACTTAAATCTTGTCTTATCAGTTGAAACCTCATTGGGAGAAATACCTATTACATTTACTATCTATAAATCTTGCCTAAGTTCAAATCAACAACCTCACATTACCTGTTGACCTTATTTCTTTAGAGATGCATGAATTTGATGTGATTTTAGAAATTGATTGGTTGACTACCCATCATGCTAAAATTGATTGTTTTCATAAGATTATTAGTTTTCATATTCCTAATCAACCTGTCATGCAAATTCAAGTAACTAAACCATTGAAATCTATAACTGTTATTTCTAGCCATAAAGCCATTCGTTTATTGAAAAACGGATGTCAAGCCTTTTTAGCTCATGTCACTGATTTGAACAAAAACACGTCAAACTTGAATGATATTCCCATTGTTAATGAGTTTCCTGACGTTTTTTTTCTGAGGAACTTTCTGGCTTACCCCAAACCGTGAAATTGAATTCTGTATCGATCTTGAACCCGGCACTAAGCCCATTTTTAAAGTCCCACACCAAATGGCTCCCATAGAACACCAAGAGTTGAAAGTTTAATTACTAGATATCGGTATCATTCATTCTAGTACAAAACTTATATCGAGCGAGGAATGCGAGAAGAGTTTTCAAGAACTCAAGAGGAGACTTGTTTCAGCTCCTGTTCTGACCATACCATCAGGATCAGGAGAATTTGTTATCTACAGCGATGCTTCTGGCAAACGTCTAGGCTGTGTCCTTATGCAACATGGAAAGGTTATAGCCTATGCCTCTCGACAACTCAAAGATTATGAGAAAAATTATCCTACTCATGATCTAGAGTTGGCAGCAGTCGTTTTCGCGTTAAAGATCTGGAGACACTACTTGTACGGAGAAAAAGTGGATATCTATACGGATCATAAAAGTCTCAAGTATTTCTTCACCCAGAAGGAACTCAACATGCGACAACGACGTTGGCTTGAGCTGTTGAAGGATTATGACCACACAATCCAGTATCACCCGGGAAAGGCGAACGTTGTAGCTGACGCTTTGAGCAGAAAATCTTATGCAAGTACAAGTGCACTGCTGACAACACAAAAGTGTATTTTGTACGACTTGCAAAAGATGGAGATAGAGCTAAAGACACCAGGGACCCACTCGAAGATTGCTCACGTGCGAGTAGAACCAACTTTAATCGATAAAATTAAAGCTGCTCAAGCTACCGATCCGGAACTGATAAACATGATAAAGAAAGTACAAGAAGGTGCCATTCCCGAAGCAAGAATCGACGAGAAAGGAATACTTCGAGTCAACTCTCGACTCTGTGTTCCTAACGATCCTGAATTAAAGCATAAAATCATGATGGAGGCACACAACACGCCGTTTGCAATCCACCCAGGAGGTACCAAGATGTATCGAGATCTTCGACATACATTTTGGTGGAACAATATGAAAAGAGAGATTGCGGAGTTTATCTCAAGGTGCCTAACTTGTCAACGTGTCAAGGCAGAGCATCAAGTTCCTAAAGGTCCATTACAATCACTTGAAGTTCCCGAATGGAAGTGGGAACACATCAATATGGACTTCGTGACGGGTCTTCCAAAAGTTTCTCAAGGCTTAGATGCAATTTGGGTGATCGTAGATAGATTGACCAAATCTGCTCATTTCTTGCCTATACGAGAAAACTTTTCACTTGAACGTCTTGCCGGTATGTACATAAATGAGATCGTGAGATTGCATGGCATGCCAGTTTCCATAGTTTCTAATCGAGATCCTAGATTCACTTCACGCTTTTGGATCAGTCTACAAAAAGCTATGGGCACTGAACTACGTTTTAGTTCTGCATACCATCCTCAAACGGACGGACAATCGGAAAGGACGATCCAGACCCTCGAAGATCTTTTGAGACTTTGTGTATTAGACTTCAAAGGAAGTTGGGATAAGTACTTGCCATTGGTGGAATTTTCTTACAACAACAGTTACCAAGCAAGCATAGGCATGGCTCCATTCGAGGCATTGTATGGAAGGAAGTGTCGCTCTCCAATATGTTGGAATGAGGTAGGAGAAGCAAAATTGTTGGGACCCGAGTTGGTACGCTTGACGACCGAAAAGATCCAAATGATCCGACAACGAATACAGACCGCACAAGAACGACAAAAGAGTTATGCTGATCTTCATCGGAGAGACGAAAGTTTCAACGTCGGAGATCATGTATTCTTACGTGTTTCTCCATGGAAAGGGGTTACGAGATTCGGAAAGAGAGGAAAGCTCAACCCTCGATTTATTGGCCCATTTGAAATCCTCGATCGAATAGGAATCGTAGCCTACAGACTAGCCCTACCACCAAGTATGTCTCGCATCCATAACGTTTTTCACATATCTATGTTACGTAAATATGTGAAGTACCCAAACCACGTCATTGAGTTAGAACCAGACGTTATAGCAGATGATTTAACATACGAGGAGGTACCTGTTAAGATCCTGGATAAGAAGGAGCAGATCCTACGCTCAAAGGTTATACCTCAAGTTAAGGTTTTATGGAGGAACCAAGATACTGAGGAAATGACCTGGGAGCTAGAATCTGAGATGAAATCTAAGTATCCTTACCTCTTCGATATGTCAGGTACGTCAATTTCGGGGACAAAATTTCATAAGGAGGGGAGGTTGTAAGACCCCGAATTTTATGAAATACAAAATTTAATTTTTCTTCATATAGATATTTTTTTTAAACAGTAAGTGGTTAAATCGATAAAGTTAAAAGTTAAGGATGTTATGTGCAAATTTTATTTTGTCGGACAATATTCGCTTTGTCGGGGAATATTCGTTTGGTCGGGGAATATTCGTGCCGTACGACGGCGCCGAAATAATAAATTATTGGTGGACCCCACAACGGAATATTTGTCGGATATAGAAAACGACAGAAGTAACCTTTTTAAATAAAAATAGTCAACGGAACTGTTAAAATACCGGTGATAAAAGAATAGTAGCATACGGTAGTTTATGGTATTTTCTGTAGCACACGGTACTCTACAGTAACACACGGTATTGCATAGTGTCTCATATTATTGGTTTGATAATTGACATCGTAACTGTTACGCATCATTTCATCGATAATTGTCACTGCATAATATTTTATATTATCAATTCAATAATTGTTGTTACACAGTATTTTGCATTATTGATTTAATAATTGTCATTACACTGTATTTTATATCATTGAGTCAATAATTGTTGTTGCACTGTTTTTAAAATTATTGAACCTAATAATTGTCACAGTAACATATGCACAGTAATTCACATTATTGAATCAATAATTGTCATTACACAGTAGCGTATGCTTTATTTTACATTATTGTTATCTCTATTATGATGTTATTTAAACAGTTGTATTTCATTAATTTATTGACTTGATATCTAAGAGCTAACTATACTGTATTTATAACAATTAGTCATAATAATTGAATTGATAAAGTTATTTGTTTATAATATAAAGTTAGGTGATTATTAGGTGATATGAAATGAATGGTGTAGATTAAAGTGTGAATTATTGTTGAATAATTGAATTGATTTGTTTATAATATAAAGTTAGGTGATTATTAGGTGATATGAAATGAATGGTGTAGATTAAAGTGTGAATTATTGTTGAATAATTAAATTGATTTGTTTATAATATAAAGTTAGGTGATTATTAGGTGATATGAAATGAATGGTGTAGATTAAAGATAATATAATATTTGAAATGGATGGTGTAGATTAAAAGATGATCTTTAAATGAATGGTTTAGATTAAATGAATGATAAGATTTTTGGCTATAAATAGAAGCCTTAACTTAAGGATTTTTCATAAACTTCCTTACTTGTTCTTTCTTTCTCTCTCTAAATACTTCTTGTGAAAGTTCTCTCTAAGTGTGCTTAAGTCATCTTGAGTATTTGTGAAGATCTATAAGTATACGTGTACTGTTCAAGTTAATCAACCTCATTTAAATCAATATCCAGTCACGTGTTGAGGTAAGGGATACCATCTTTTTCATCTTCCATTATTCAAACATACTATGGTAAGGGATTATCATTATTTGATTCTCGATAATAATATTGTTTCTTCCTTACTCATAAGACGTGCCTTTTATTTCCATGTATTAAATTGTGGGAATAACCTTACGGAGCGGATTGCCGCCTGTTGGTGAATAACCTTTCGTATTCATTCATTATTAATCTCTGAGAATAACCTTACGGAGCGGATTGCCGCCTGTTTGGTGAATAACTCTTTGTACTCAAATTCTATTAAATTGTGGGAATAACCTTACGGAGCGGATTGCCGCCTGTTTGGTGAATAACTCTTTGTACTCAAATTCTATTAAATTGTGGGAATAACCTTACGGAGCGGATTGCCGCCTGTTGGTGAATAACCCTTTGTATTAATTTCCTTCACCTTTTGTTAATCAAACCTGCTACGGTAAGGGATATTATTTTCTTTCATACTCCTAAATCGAAATTTATTATGGAACTATTGCTTCTATAATTCCTGAAAATATTATATGTTCCATAATAGTTGAACTTCATTATTTCAACTGAACCTTCCTATTTACGTGAACCTTTCTATTGAATTGTAACCGTTATTCTGAACTGTGGATTTTGAATATCATTTTTAAATTTCACTCCACATCATGTTGACAATTTGGACATTATTTGAATCTGTACAAAGTAAACTTCCGATACTTATTGTTATCCTATTTCTTCTGTTCATCATTTATATCATTCTAATCATCCAAAAATCAAGCTGTTGTGAATATCTGTGGCCGGGGGCACATATGTGATATATTTGTTGAACAGATGATAGGTTAAAGGCGATATAATAGGTTAAAGGCGATACATCTGTTCGGTGTCTTTTATGGCACGTGGTGAATGTTCTCTTTGGCCCGTAGTGCAAAGATGAACTGTTGTTTGGTATGATTATGACCAAAGGCTGAATCTGGTATAATCATGACCGTTGGTGCTATATTGAATATCTTTGGCCCGTAGTGCAAAGATGAACTGTTGATCTGCATGATTATGATCAGGAACTGTGAATTTGTATTATCTTGACTAATGATATTTCAGATGATAAAAGTTGATGATGTTTTTCCTAAAAAGAGAACCGAGTGGACATTATAGTCTGCATTATTCTTCTAATAGATTACTCATTCCGCTGCTATTATTGATCTGAACGTTGTTTAAGAATTTAACTGCAGTTTTTGATATAAACCTTGTAGTCTATTGTATTCTATCAAGAACTCAACTGTTGAAGACTAATGATAATTTATTCGTCATTATCTTAGTCATGATATTCTTTACTGGGCTATTTGAGCTCACCCTTTCTTTTGTTCCATTGTTTTTCAACAGGAGATGAAAACATAACAGGGTCTAGCCGGGGAATGGAGTGAGGGTCCGAGGAATAGTTATCATAGTCTTCACGTTTTGTAAAATAGTGTGGCAATAATAGTGAAGACTTAGTTGTGTATTATTATACACTGTATTGTTGTACGTTGTGCTTTGTTGTAATAATTTTGTTGTAGTCTTTTGACGACTCAAGTTTGGGCTGTGTGGGCCCAGATTTGGGGGCGTCACAAAAACAACTTTTGATCGGTTAAAAATATATTTTAACCGTTCAAATCACATATAGACTACAAAAATGAAATAAGGAGAAGATATAACACTTTTAAACCTTATGGACTTGTGTGATCTTCTTCTTTTCCTTCCAAAGAAAGCTATGAAGCTATTTGACATCCACCAAACTTCTTCTCTAGGTATTTTCTTAAGGAACTCTTACTTACTAGTGTATCATCTCTTGGAAGCTCTCACTTTTCTCTCTAGAAAATGCTAACAAATGACCAAGCAAACATAACTAAGGTGTAGAACACTCTATATATAGAGTCTCCTTAATCACCATCAACTTTCCTTAATCAACCAACATAGTCAAATTAGGAGTTAATTATGATTACTATTTGATTGATGGACAACTTGAATGACTAGGTGAATGACATGAGTTGGTGAACAATTATGATTTAGCGTACAAAAGAAGCAACCAAGCAAACAAGTCACCTCCAAGTGGGACCCCTTAATGTGCGGGCCATTTGGCCTTTTTTAGGCCAGATTTTGCTTTATTTTTATAATTTAATTATACACACACACCCACACACCCACACACACACACACACATATACACATATGTATAAATGTTGACCAACAATTTGACTCCTTATTGGGCTCTACTTTGGACTTAAGAATTAAATAAGTTGGGCTCATTTATTTAATTTGTTTTGGCTCAATTTATTTATTACATTGTGCTAACATTAAATAACTTATGTTACATTTAATTAAATCAAGCATTGGACTAATTTAATTAATTACATGGACTAAGATTTAATTCATTACATGGACTACTAGGTAAATTGATTTGACACGACTTAATACATCATTTGGACTTATAACATAATTCAATTAGACTTGCTTTAATTAATTATACACCTTACTTTATTATTTTAAATAAATACACACATACACAAGTATACTCATTCAATTATTTGATGCACAATTAATTAGTACGAAAATTTTAATTCATTGCTAATTATTTAATAAATATAATTACAATGTCTAATAGAATTCGTGGTCATTACAAAATCTCCTAAAATAATCTATATATTAATATCCAAATCTGCCTATTAATCGCAAATTTATCATGAGATTATATAATTCCTTATAAATAATTTTAAGAATGATAAAAAAAATCTATGAGACTATTTAAAGGACTATTAATATCCTACCATAAAATAAAATAGTCCAAAATAATATTAAATTAATACAAATAATCAAATCCTAAACTTAATTTTTATAAATAAACATAGCCAGAGTCTTTATTACTTAATAAATAAATAAAAACAAATAATAATGTTCATATGGTTATTACCCCCACTTAATAAATTAAACAAAAGAATAAATAAAACAAAAAGAGAATAAATAAAACAAAAAGAGCAGCTTGGCCACTTTTAACTTACTTCGTGTGTGCTTTATATTTTCTGGAGCATTAGACATGAAAGAGAAATCCCAAAAGGAAATGGAAAAAAGGGAATACCTTTTCCTCAATTTGCACCCACATCTTTTCTCTCTCTAATACATAAGAAAGACGAAAGGGCTGCCTGGAAAATAAATCAGCAGCGAGTTTCCAATAAGCTGCTGTTTGGCTCCTGCTGCTATTGGGAAGAAAGCAAAATTCTGCTCAAGTAGCGGTAGGAATTACAAGAAATACAAAATGACAATAGTAATTTCTTCGAAACTAGTATTAGTGTTGCCTCTTCCCGTTGCTGCTTCACATAAATCTATCAGTTGTAGTTCCTTCTTCAATATTCATTCTCTCTCCTCTTCCTCTAACTGTTTGAGACGGTGTGCTACTCCAAAGAACAGTCTTTTCCCCAATTTCTCTCCAAAGAATACGGTATTCCTCTCAATTTTTGTTCGATTTAAGCGAATATATGGGCATTTCTGAGGCTTAGCGGCCTTTTGATTCTGTACAATGGGTGTCTGCAAATTGGGTCTCTTCCGTTTTTGAGGAATAATGATTTTCATGTTCAGGCTTGGTGGTGGTTCTTTATTGGTTTTGGTTCTTTGATTCTATGAATTGAAATGGCGGGTGTGTTTTACTTGTCTTGATGATGTTAAGGGGGTGATTTTGATATACCCCATTTGCTTTTTGGGAATTTATATGAGCTCTGGTTTTTTATTTATGACCAAATCCTTCGATGTCTATATTTGGATGATAACACTATCAAAACTGTTTCATTGTGTTTACACATTTGCCTCCCTCACATTTTAGTTTTTGATTGATGTGTGGAATTTTTGAAGTCTCCTTCTTACTATCATAACGGCTTGCTATCAGGCATATGATGTACTTCTAACCCCAAATACAAAATTTAGGTGAAGACAAATATCAATATGAGGTAGGATAATAGGGGTAGATGATAGGAGGGACCTTCTGTGACATTTTTTTATCAATGAGATTCTTGGTCAACAATATTCATGCTATTTTGCAAAAAAATGATAGTTTAACACAGAAGGGTTACATTTGTTGAGGTGGTTTGCAGTTTGCACAATGACCTCCAAATTAAATGAACTCTTAATGTGGTTGTTGGCCACAAAATTATCCCCAAGTGCTTACACATTTATGTGTTGATCCTTGCATCTATAGTTTTGAGTTTTGATTATCATTGTTTGCACTGTGTATACCCATCAACTAGATATTAATAATTCAGTGTTTCTAATGTTGCATGAATATTTTTTAGTTAGGTCTTTTGTGGGTTGTTATAGCAATGTTTAAATTCCTAACTCCATGATTTGGAAAGATGATTGATGCTTTTTGATACCCTTGATTTGTGCACAAAGCTGCAATTAATCTTTTAAGTTGTATTAACCCGTTTTAAATTTGGGAAAGTGAGTATTGTCAAATTTTTTTTTTTGGGAAAAGTGGGTAAATAGATGTACAATTTTGCTTACAGTTTTGTGATTATCTTCATTTTTGTTATTTATATTTCTCTTTCTTGATTTCTTTTCTGCATGTTGCCCCAACAGTTTATTGATTTTGTTACCTATCATATATTAAGAGGATTTTAAATAAATTATCATTTGCGCTCATATATGTTGTCAAAGAAGTTTCTAAATAACTGTTGCAATATTGTCCTCAGATAGAAGGGGGTTTGGAATTTATGCTGTGTTGATTCCCTTCTACTGATGTAAGAGCTGGTGCATTAATTCTCTATAGCTTTAGTGTGGATGCCTTTTCGCACCCCCCGTCTCTTGGGCCATTTGTTTGAGGATGATTTGATGGAATTATGTTTCATCTTTTTTTATGGATTGGTTAGGAAGAATCACAAATTTCTCCAAGTAACATCGCCGAACAAATGCAATCTTCTTTTAACTATTGATTGTTCATGGTTCAAACTACATCCACTTTGTCAAGAAAATCTTATTTGTTCTATTAAAGTAATCTCTTTTACTTCATTCATCTTTAAAAGTCCCGAGGCTGTTGAAGTTTTCTTCAGTTCCTCTCTACCATAGTACCATTCAGGGTAATGACTCCTCATTCACTGAAGGTGACATACGTTATGCATAACAGCATACTTGTAAAACATTCGTATTTTGTTCTTGATAAGTGATAAGGTGTCCATCAATTTAGTTAGACATAAGCACTTCTTCGGAAGTTAATCTAATAAAAGATATCAGAATAGCATCTATGAATATGAGAACCGTTAAAAGGAGATTTGTATAATGAAACATAGGTAAACCATTGGATAGGAGAGAGGTTTTACGTAGAATTGTTTCTGATTTGAGTTCAACAACTTTTTCTTTTTCTTTCTCTTTTATATTTTAGAATAATATGCCTGTACCTACCTTAAAAAAATTAATAATATTCCTGTAAATAAGGCAAGTTTGTTGGGCTTAGTATGCCCTACCTATGCTTCAAATGTCTTTGAACCTTGGTTGAGCTTGTATAGCAATTACTGAATAGTTCAGCAACCGCTCTCAAATTGAAACAACCAAACCCTAAAACAGTTCACTTATTTTCTCAGCTCTATGTCAGCGGAGATCTCTTTCTACCTTGATATATTTATTGTTATCGGGTATTTTTACCACATATATATGGTAGTATACTTCATAAATAGTATCATTACTGGCAGATACCTCCTGCTGCCTTTTGTTATGAAATTGGGTATTGTCTTTTTTTAAGCTTCACTATGGGTGTCAATTATGGTGGCTTCTAGAAAGGAGTTTCCATTACTCCATTCTGCAAAGATGTCGAAGGGCTTCCCTTTGCTAGACATTGCATTTTTTTCCCTCTTTATTTGGTAGGACTTCTTTTCCTCTTTAGACATTATTTGTATATTCATTCTCCTAATCAAACTTCTTTTATTAATAAATAAGATAAAGTAATTACTGCATAATTAGTGTGACAGTTGTAACATATTGTAGATATTTATGAAATAAAAGGAAATGATATGATGATAAAATATCCAAAAGGTGGGAAATAAAATGACTAAGAAGTAAAATTTATTAAACATTTGCATAAATGAGCATTAAAGCAGTGATAGATTACATTCTCTAGAACTAAGCATTTCATTCCCTTTTGTTTGATTGATAATTAATTTCAACTCAATTCTATTAAAAGTTTTTGCTTTTTAATAATTAAATTTGAAGTTAAAAACATTGATATTGCTAAATATTAAAAAAGTACTTGTTGTACCATACAGTATACTATTATATATTATTGTATCATTCATATTTTTACGTTGCAAGATATGACGATCAAGTTGCTGAAATTTTCATAAATATTCTTTTGGGAGTTGTAGGATTCTTAATTTTAGAGGACAAAAGTAACGACACTTGCACTTCATAAAAGAAGCAGAAATAATAGTGCTTTGCGAATAATTTTGAAGTTAGTTGCCTTTCAAAAAAGTAAAAATATTATGAAGTTCGAAATAAGCATGCAACAATATTAGTGTGTTTGGTGTCACTGATGAATCTTCATGTTATCTTTCTGTTTTTTCTTGACAAGTACATTTATTATCTTTCTTTTTCTCTCTCTCTCTCTATCTCTCTCCCTCTGTTTGTCTTTTGGATAAGTAAACGATGTATTATATTTCTGTTGAAAGTTATAAAGTCACTATAAGGCAGATTCAAGCTGTACATACTATTTAAATGAGAAAATAGTGAAAAGTACGCATTCTATTAAGTATCTTGAAATATTCATTGTTCTACTGGTTACATCCACCAAATGATATATTATATATAGCAACCCTTGTGCATGTTTAGTTTTGCTCTATTCAATATACGGATTGTAATTGCAATCTATGATCTATATTACATTCCATTCTATCATGTCCTTTACGAATGTTAGTCAAGTAATTTGTGATGGGGGATGGGGTATTTGGAAACTAGGGAAAATATCACACAGATAATCTCACACAAAATTTAATTAATTCTTGCCATTCAATATATCAAGATAATAAAGTATATTACTATTTATAATACTTCTAAACAACTTTCCCAACCTAAAGTGGGCTCTAGTAAGATAACTGCAAATTAAATAAGATAACTATAAATTTAAAAAAAAACTAATTAAAATACTTCTAATTTATGGGCTTCAAAACCCTTTTATATTGTTTTAACCAAGTCTCATGGTGGCCTTGTACCATATCAATTCTCCTCCGTTGAGAAAAACTCAACTCTATTGAGTTATGAATATTAACATAAGAACAATCACGTTGGATCACCAATGAATTCTTTACAAACTTTAAATTTGGCATGTCGAGAGCACAAATAATAGTGAACTTGATATTGCCCTTAACAATTAAATAAGTATTAACACGAGTATCATGTTGTGTGTAACGATCCTATAACCATATACGCTTTAAGATAATATGACAAACTTTAAGGGGTAGAACATCACACATAATGGTATCCTTAAGCTTCCTAATTGAAAATGTAACCAAATACCTCTGGGTAACTTGTAACTTTGTATCGGTAATCTATGCAACTTCATACAACTTTGGGTGAGGCTCAACTTTTAACCCAAGTTTTTTGACTGCTTCTTCAGAGATAACATTCGTACAACTTCTAGTATCAATCACAAGATAGCATATATGTCCCGCACATTTAACTTGCATATGAAAATTAGCTCATGATGGATTTTAGAATCATTCTTTTGTATCTGAGCAATATGTAAAGGTCTAAGAACACCTAAACATCATTCCAAATGAGCATCAACTTTCAAACGTCTAACGGCTTGCAAACCTCTTTGTCCAGGTCAATTTTTTCGCTCTCTTTGCCAACAACAACAAGTTGCCTAGAGGGATAAGATGTAACATTCATCTTCGGGGAAGAACACTAAAAAGATATGTGACCAAAATCACTACAGCTATAACATCTAGACGTATGGTTATTATTGCTAGCATTAGAAGAACTTGGGGTACAATTAGGTTTGCTAATAGTTAAAGGGCTTGCAGACGATCTTTCCACTGACTTTTTTTTAATAGGCTCCACAAAAGTATGCTCACTCCGAGTTTGGATTGGTATTGGAGGACTAACAACATTTCTTTTCAAATTACCTTCCACTTTGGTAGCAACTTGAACGACATCATCCAAGAATAAAAGTGTACCTGAAGGTACACCACTTGTAATCTTCAAATTAAATCCTTGACGGTCCATGGAGAATTAAAACTTTAACCCAAGAGAACTCGGATCTTGTAACCAAATTGTAGAACTTTGAAGTATATTCGGCTACGGATTTACTTCCTTGCACTAACTTAGTTAATTGCAAATATGCTCACTGAATATGCTCGCTGCTTATGATCTGAAGGTACAAAACGTCATGTTAGGGCGACTTTCATATTTTTCTATCTTCCCGCAACTTTATATAAATTTCATTGATGTTGATCCCACCAAATACGACAGTCCCTGTCAACTTCGTTCCAGTAAAGAAAAGTTTTATCTCATCGGTTAGCTCATACCAACGAAAGAAGCTTTCCAAACTACGAATCTAATCGAAGAATGTTTCGAGCTCTTGATCTTTGTTGAAATCTCCAACATATAATGTCACTCCTCTATCCACTGCATTCAATCAAGGGTTTGACACATGAAGATTATCACATGGATTAGGTCCATGCAGTTGTAAAAGTCTCATCTGATTAGGATCCAGAAGTGAATCTTCAAAATTCCGGCGAGCATCTTCTTGTCTTTTATCTACGTGTTCCGTGAGTACATCAACTTTTGCTACAAGTGCTGTAATAGATGTCTGAACATTTGCAGTAAGTGTTGTAATTTAATCTTCAATTATTTTAAGTCGCTCATTTTGTTATAACATATAAGTATCAAGATTTGTGTTGATTTCTCCGGCATTTATCATGGTTTTGTAATTTACTAATAGTTATTTACTCCCCAGATCTGGTCTCTTATCTTTTATTAGGTCTCCTCACTTTCTATTCTTCACGCAAGTCTAAGATACGGAGCAACAGACTTAAAGATGAAGAATTTCTCGACAAAATGAGAACCGTGACAGGATGTAGCGGTGGTAATGGTGGTGATGGCCATTGTGTTCCTTCTGCTATTTTTTTTCTTTCAAGAAGAGGCTGCAATTTAAGGCTGAAATTAGGGGTGTGATTGGTACATGTATAGTGCATTGGAGTTTCAATCGAAGGCGGGGCAGCGCGTTGGAGTTGGAACATTTGAGAATTAGGGTTTTTGCTTGCAATGAATTTTGTGTTGGTGTCGTAACGGCTGACCTAGATTTAGGTTTAGAAGTTGGTTAAAGGTTCGTTTGGTTGGGATAGGTTACAACGCACAAGTGATGACGCCGATTTTGGGAATCACAAAAAATTCAATTAATTCTTATCCTTCAATATATCAAAATAATTAAGTATATCACTATTTGTAATACTCCTAGACAATTTTCCCAACCTAAAGTGGACTCTAGTAAGATAACTACAAATAAAAAAAAACTAATTAAAATACTTCTAATTTATGGGCTTCTAAAGCCTTTTATATTGTTCTAACCAAGTCTCACAGCGGCTTTGTCCTACATCAATTTGGTAATGGGACGGACTTAAACTCACTGTAAACTTGTTTCTTTAAACATTGATTTGGTTATATTTAGTATTGAAAATTTTACCTGTCTCCCAACTTTTGCATACTTGAGATCATCTTTATTGCGTATTTCGTGCATACTTTAATTTCACTAATTATTTACTAATCGTATTTTTAAATTTTTTATTTTAATGTGTTCGTATAGTGGCTTTATGGACATGCAAAAAGTGATGTAGACATTGATAGCTTGAGTAATGAAAGTGGGAATGAGGTGAAAATGTTTGGTTCTGATGATGAAGTCAAAACCCAGATTCCAACCCAAGCCCAATCGCTTGTAGAAGGGTCAGGGGCAGTTTTAATGTCAGAGTATAAACCTTCTCCTGATGTGGACTATTTACAGGTTTGTTAATTTGTTCTGCCAGTCTAATTTACATTTTTTTGGAACCAGCTTTTACCTATGGCGGGTGCATTGTTCTTCAACTTACTAAAAAAGTAACTAATTGATGAATGCACATACTCATTGATGGTTTTCAGGGCAATTTTCTAAATCATATGCTTATGTCATTGTTCATAACAGATAAATGAATGCATTTACATACTCATTGATGATTAGGTAATCTCCTTTGAGAGCTCTATGGTGCAACGCCATGCATTGCAAGCATATATTTTTTGGTTAAAGTGCTTAAACCATACTTCAATTTGCAGTATACATCCTCTCAAAACCCTTTTCATCTAATTCTAATAAAAATTGAGCTTTGGATTCTTTTACTCATATCAATATTCTCTCTCTCTCTCTCTCTCTCTCTCTCTCTGTAACATACAATTGTCATTTATTTTCTATTCCAGGAGTTACTAGCAATTCAGCAGCAAGGGCCAAGATCTATTGGCTTTTTTGGGACGCGAAATATGGGATTCATGCATCAAGAACTTATTGAGATCCTCAGCTATGCAATGGTTATAACGGTATGGTGCTGAATTTTTTATTTTTTGTGTTTCATTACTGTGATCCTAGTGGTGCTGAAAGCTTGACTCCATTTCTGATTTGTTTAATCAAACTTAGAGTACCTCTTCCACAGTAGCAAACGGGTTGTTCTACTGATCTGGAATTTGTTCTCACTTTATATTTTTCAGAAAAATCACATTTTTACTTCAGGAGCATCAGGCACTAATGCAGCTGTTATTAGAGGTGCTCTAAGAGCAGAGAGACCTGAGCTGCTCACTGTAATATTACCTCAAAGTCTGAAAATGCAACCTCCAGAAAGCCAAGAATTATTGTCTAAAGTAAGAATTTGGCTATGTTGTTCTTTTGCTTGTTGCATATGAAATGTTTTGATGATTGCACGTTTTTTCTAATCTGACATTTAAAAATAATGATTGGGAAAATATCATTTACTTAACACTAGATAACTATCTATAGGTTCACTCGGATTAATTAGTTTTGGTCAAGAAATTATAATTACATATATATATATATACTAATAACTCAGTATATTTTACCTTGATCCCAATTTGTCTTTCATCTCTGTTAACTGGAAAAATATTCTTCTCGACTTCAATCCATGTTCTTCCCCACCTTGGCTTCAGAAGACGTCTAGAATTCATTAAACTCTTTCTCGATAATCCAACTATTACCTGCCTCTAATTTCACCAAACACTGATTGAGTTACAATATTCTTGTCATTCGGATCTCTAGAAATTGTAACAAGCTTGGGCTCACCTTTTCAATTTGCATAACAAAACTAAAAGTCTAAAAGTGGGTCCTTTAGTATCATAAACCCAGATCATAACTTTAAGCTCTAAACTCTTGTTCCTTCGATTGTAATATACCAATTTGAGTACTTGCCATTATTATTATCTATATATTCTTTATAAGTGTGCAATCTTTCTTTTTTGTTAATTTGGGATATGGACTGAGCGTAATGCTCGGCATTTTAGAGAGAGCTATTTATTGTGATATGAGCCTTTTCCTTGCTGCTTCTTTATGGTGCTCTGCACGGGTTCCTTAGGTGTGTTTTCGTATTTGTTCATGGAGATTGGAGAGCTGCCCTCCTTCGTCTGTGTTCTTTTTATTTCAGCCAGTTATATTGTGGGTGGACTCCTTGTCCACTATTCTTGTATTTTCACTTTTCATATAATAATTATCTTCTTCTATAATTTTTTTTTTTAATTTTATAATTGCTGGTATTACCACTAATTGTTTACCTATCTATGGTAAAAGTGGTCTAAGGTTTGTAATGAGGGTTGTGCGGTTTGATATATTTCATTCAGAGGTACTGTATGTAATATTCAGGAAAGAAGATGCCGAGACTTCTTATTCCAACTATACATGTTAATATGTTTTGCATTATATCAGAGATTCTTGTTTATAAATTAACTAAAGTCCAAGGTAAGATAATCTAGGATCATCGCTACACATTACATGGGGTGTGAATTTCCACAATTGGTCATATTGTACATGATAATAATGAAGAAGCTGATACTTACGTATGAGTATTCAGGTTAAACAAAAGCCAACAATCTGGTTGAGGTTATTTTAATTTTTAACAAAGAAGAATTATCTACAAAAAGTTAACTAAAAAATCTCAATCTTTGCTTTCAATGTAGAATTGGATATTGAAACTCATTTTCTATCACTTGTACAAAATATACCATATATGATGATGTTGTCCTCCACTTATCAATGTTTTTATTTAATAATTATTGTTAGATCTAATTATGTTATTAACAAGTCTGATGATATCACAACTTCGTGGATTAGAAAGTGTTTGTAAATGGAATCTAAATTTGAAATCAAGGACTTTTTAATAAGGTGAAATCCCAAAACAGTATCGGGATATTTGGTTGGACGGAATTGTTTTGGATGGAATGGAATGATAGTTGAAATCGGAATCAGATCATAATGGAATTGGAATTGAACATTTTATTCATGCGTTTGGTACGTTACTTAAAAGTTATATCGGAATGGAATGAAATAGACTGTAATGGCCAAAATATCCCTAACTAACTACACACAAATATATGTAATAATTCAACATAAGTATAATACATTATTAATATTATAATACTATATTAATATATAATATAGTAATATTATATGTTATATTAGATATTTTATATATTTATGTATATAATTATAATATAATATAAAACAAATATAATACATTTAAAAAAATATAATATGTATAATATTATAACTTATAATATATATATGTTATATAATTTATATCATATATTATTCTATTATATATTATAATATAAAATAAATATAATACATATTAAAAAATATCATATTATATATAGTATATTATTATATATTAAATATATTTATTATATGTTATAATATTAAATATTAAATATATTTAATGTATAATAATATACATTATAAACATATAATAATATATAATATAATACGAAATAAATATAATACCTATATATATATATACATGGGTGACAGTATTTTTGTCTTAATATTTTTTTCTTAGTTCTTTAATTGAAGCGCGATTCCTTTAGATTCCTTAGGGGTAAGGAATCACGATTCTAATGTATAAAAGAAACGCTATTCCTTCATAATGATTATTCCGACCAAACTTAGCATACTAAACGCTGGAAAGGAATTATTGGTCGGAATTGCGATTCCTTTTCGCCCTCCATTCTTTCAAACCAAACGCCACATAAGAATAAGGTTTCTCAATTATTGTAGTTTTTTTGGATATGAGGATAAACTACTGTTCTTCCTTTTGCAGGTAAAGAATGTGATAGAGAAGCCGTATAATGATCATCTCCCCTTGATTGAAGCCAGCAGGTTTGTGAGCAAGTCTACCTAGGCAGTCCCTCTTTCTTTTGTTTCAAGTTTATATAGTATCTGTGGATCCTTGTTTATGATGGCAACTGATATAAACACTAATTAATGAGCACTGAACCGCCAAAATTCCCTTAATTGCACTAAACATTACAAGCAGCAACCAGCAAGGGGGGCAGCCAAATTAATGTATTTTGCATAAATCATTCTGGCAACATGAAGATTTCTTGGTTCAGTTTACAAATTACAAGTTAAACAGAGATTGTTTATTTCATTGTTTCTTTGTTGTCTCCACGATGAAAGAATACAAAAGACCATAACATCATATGGGGTTATAAAGCTAGTCTTGGATATTTTAATATTAACATAGATGGAGTTAACCTTGTTTGGAGACTCTGGTACATGATACCACAGACGAGAGACTTAAATTTATTGATTACTTAACGAAAAAACATACATGGACTGTTTTGTAGCATTTCCCTATTGAATTTGTGTGTCTGGAGCTGGATCTTCAAATAGTCCAGATATTACTAGTTTCTGCTAATGAATCCTACCAAATCTTTTCATTAGCACAAACATATTGCCTTACGCAAGAATCGCCGAACAATTTCCCCAATTTAGAGAAGATGCGGGAATAAGGGAAAAAGATGTGCCAACACGTGGAAGCCATATATATTGTCATATAGGTTTTACTGGTTCATTGTAGACACTTTCTATTGGCTCAGGGGGAAGTAATTTTGTAAGAGGTGTTCTCAGCATTACTATGTTCATCCCATATCGCTCTTTCTTAGACAAAGAAAGGCAGGCGAGCCTGCCTGTGTAGAATGATAAATACCACTCGACTAGTTGTTTACTAGCTGCTGCATTCATCTACCTGTACCCTTGAAACCCGTTGAAGATAGGATACCAAGCTTAGAGTTTTAGTTTTACGGCTTTTAAAGTTGATTTGATGAGCTCTTCATTTTATGACGCATATTTGGGATGGAATTGCAGGTTGTGTAACATGGATATCATTTCGCAAGTGCAACAAGTCATCTGTTTTGCCTTCCATGACAGTAGATTGCTTATGGAAACATGTCAAGAAGCAAAGAACCTCAGGAAGATTGTGACTCTTTTCTATCTAGACTGATCTGAAGCAACGACTTCGTTTCATCTGTATATTGCTCGAGAGGAAAGGTTACATTTTGTTTGTAAATCAAAGTGGACAGAAAAATTGGCGATTTTATGCAGACTATGATAGAGCTAAGGGAGCTTCTTTGCGGCTTATTCGTTGAAGTACAAAGGGATTTTTTTTTTTTGGATATCAATTACTCCATGTTTTTAGCAAATGAAAATTACATTTTAGATAGGCAAATGATTTTGCAATTGCATATTAATAAATATACGCTGTTTATTTATTAAGGATTCATGGAAATCTTCTTAGAAACGTTTGTAATGATTTGAACTGAATAAAGCCCCTCAACACCATTTTATCATCTCATTGTCTTTAAGCTATTTCTTGTTTATTCATTGGTAATGCATATTTATGTTACTGGTCTCCTTATTTTGGTTTTAAATGAATAAATTTGTTGGGATGAAGCCAGTGAGGCACATATTAGACTGTTTTGGTTCGTTGGGAGCACCCGTCATTTATTATATTGGCTATTAATATTGGTGAATAATTATTACTATATTGGCTATTAATATTGGTGAATAATTATTACTGATTCATAGTTTTATTTTTAATTTTTAAATTAATTCTCGTTATTTAGAGAACAGTTGAATGAGATTACATCTCACATATGATGCAATTAATTAATAAATATTTAGAGACGAATAGTGGTTGATCCAAAGAAAAATATTATATTTGAGTTTTATTATTAATGAAAAGTGATAACCTATTTTATTATATCTAAAAATATTAATTCTTGATATAAAATTATAATTAAATAAGTGAATATTAGTTAAAAAAGAAGAAGGACTACGTATATTTTTATTCTATTTGGCTCACTGCTATTATATTTTTTCTTAAATTTTTGGGTCATTAAATATATTTTTACCTTTAAAATTAATATAAAATTTTAAATGAAAACTGTTCGTGTTCATCAAATGATGAGAAAAATGTAATTAATTTTATTTTTGGATCAAGGATATAACTAAATCTTATAAATCAAATAACAGTAACTATTAAATATATAAATATTTGAAGTATGGGTGGGTGTCTGGGAATTGAGCAAGACTATAAATTAACATGGATGGGCCATGGTATTAGTAGTCTTAAAAACTGTTTTAAATGGTGTATCATCATCATAATATTTATTAGATAAATATTAAATAATTAATTATATTATTATTATAATATTAGAGAGAACACAAGAAGAATATATATATATATAAGAAGGGAGATTTTCTAGTATTCTTCAAGTCTTTTCAATATACGGATGACCTCTATTTATAGAATAAAGATGGAAGATGAAAGAAATACAAACTTAAAGAGGGAGAATGAATAGCTCATCAATGTACCAATATGTAGGTTATAGAAAATAAATGAACATCCATATTATAAGATGTCCATTACTGAAGAATATGCCTTGTTAAAACCTTACTAGGAAAAACCCTGTGGGAAAAACCTAGTGAAGAAAAAATAATACATAATTCTTCAAAATACTTATGAGATATTACTTTATGAAAAACTTTAATTACTCCCTCTCATGATTATATCACTTGAGATCTCTGAGTCAATGCAATCCAACGTTGTGGATTAGCTTCTCAAATGTAGTAGTAGGAAGTGTCTTTGTTAATAAATCTGCCAAATTTTCACTTGAACGGATTTGCCGAACATTTATATCACCATTCTTCTGAAGGTCATGAGTGAAAAAGAATTTTGGTGAAATATGTTTTGTTCTATCACTTTTGATATATCCTTCCTTGAGTTGGACAATGCATGCTCTATTATCTTCATATAAGATCGTCGGTGTTTTTTTTCCTGAAGATAAATCGCAAGCTCCTCGTATGTGTTGAATTAGAGACCTTAACCATACATATTCACGACTAGTCTCATGGATTGCAAAAATTTCAGCATGGTTAGAAGATGTAGCTACTATAATTTGCTTCATCGAATGCTAAGAAATGTCGGTTCCACCATAAGTGAATACATATCCAGTTTGCGATCGAGCATTATGAGGATCAGATAAATACCCTGCATCCACAAAACCAATCAAATCTGTTTTGGGTTGGTTAGGAAAATACAAACCTATATCCTTTGTACTTCTTAAGTATCGAAGTATATGTTTAATCCCATTCCAATGCCTTCGGGTTGGACAAGAGCTATATCTTGCTAATAAGTTGACATAGAATGATATATCAGGCCGTGTATGACTAGCAAGATACATTAGTGCTCCAATTGCACTCAAGTATGGTACTTCAGGACCAAGAATCTCCTCATAATTTTTTCGAGGTCGGAAAGGGTCTTTATTTACATCAAGTGACCTCACGACCATTGGGGTGCTCAACGGATGTGCTTTGTCCATATAAAATTGTTTTAGCATCTTCTCTATATAAGATATTTGATGCACAAGAATACCGTCCTTTAAATGCTCTATATGTAACCCAAGACAAAAGTTTGTTTTTCCTAGATCTATCATTTTAAATTCTCTCTTTAAGTATTCTACTACCTTTGAAATCTCTTCAGGAGTTCCAATGATATTTAGATCATCAACATATACTGCAATAATAAAAAACTCAAATTTAGATCTCTTTATAAAAATGCACGGGCTAACAGGATCATTTTTATATCCCTCATTTAACAAATATTCACTAAGACGGTTATACCACATGCGACCGGATTGTTTTAATCCATATAGAGATCTATTTAATGTTGGGAAGACTGATTTATCAAAATGACAATCAGCGAATCTAGCTGTAAATAAATCCCCTGTTCATGGTTCTAAATATTTAATTATAAATGGGGATTTATATCCAACATATATTCCTAACCTCCTTTGAGGTCCCATCTTAGTACGTTGTGGTGGAGGAATTGGAATATATACCTCACAACCAAAAATTCTTAGGTGAGAAATATTTGGTTCCTGACCAAAAACCAATTGTAAAGGGGAGTACTTATGATAACTTGTTGGTCTGATGCGAATTAGTGTTGTCGCATGTAAAATAGCATGACCCCAAACAGAAATTGGGAGTTTTGATCTCATTAGTAATGGTCTTGCAATCAATTGAAGACGCTTAATCAATGATTCTGCAAGGCCATTTTGTGTGTGAACATGTGCTACAGGATGTTCAACACTTATCCCAATAGACATACAATAATCATTGAAAGTTTGGGAAGTAAATTCATCAACATTGTCAATACGAATTTTCTTGATGGGATAATTTGGAAAATGTGCTCGTAATCTGATTAATTGAGCAAGTAACCTCGCAAACGCCAGGTTGTGAGTTGATAATAGAGATACATGTGACCACCTAATTGATGCATCAATTAAAACTATAAAATATCTAAAAGGTGCACATGTTGGATGAATTGGTGTAATATCCAAGAAATTGTAAATGTTTATATTAATGAAATTAATTAATTACTTAGAAAATTACTTGTGTGCTCATATATTTATGTATGTATTAATGATTCAACATGTGATAAATAATCAAGAAAGTGATGATGGTGATAAACTTAATTAATTTAAGTTTATGTAATATGTTTTGTGTGACATAATTGGTAATATGAACTAATTAATCAATTTATTAAATTAATGGTAGGTTGATGAAATAATTAAATGGGTTAGTAAGATCTAATATTTGAATTTATTATGGACATTAGAAAGGTCATTTGGTACGGTCCAATGGGTTAGAAATTAAAGTCTAAAATGATTAAGGTTAATTATTTTATTGAGCCCAATAAAATTAAATGTGCATGGCCCAAACTAAATTCAATTTATAGTCCAATAATAATTGGATTGGGTTGACCCAAAGTGATATGTTTAGTGTTGATGTGTGGATGTGTGCGTATATAAATATGTATGCATGCTTTAAAATAAAATAAAATAACATATATATATATAAGTCTTGTCCGAACACCCCCTCCCTATTAGCCTAAATGCTGATTTTGTGATCTTCTTGAGCCATGAGAAAGCTATCATGAAGGGAAGCACACCCCCTCCCTATTAGCCTAAATGTTGATTTTGTGATCTTCTTGAGCCATGAGAAAGCTATCATGAAGGGAAGCATGTATTATTGCTTAAAAGATGAAAATTTGGTACACCTTTTCACCAAACAAGCTTTTACCTTTGGATAATACCCAATGTATATGGAGGGTTTGTATACATGGAACTCTCCTATAAATAGGAATTCTCAATCCATAGATCAAAGTTTACTTGAAATTGGTTAAGTGTTGGCCTAGAGAGAAATTGAGAGAAAAATAAAAAATCTAGAGAACTATTGCACTTTGGTGGTTCAAGTGGGAGCTCAAAGGAAGGAAAATGTGGAGAGCTACATAAGGTTCATTGCTAGTAGAAGGTATAAATAATTTCTAACCCTAAATATTCTCCTTAGTAGCATGTTGTAGTTAGTTATGTAAAAGAAAAATTTATGCTTAGTTGTGTGAGAATGTTATGTGTGGGAGTCATGGCGGATTACGAAGAAATGAGGAAGGGTTTATGAAGGAGAATATATGATTGATATGTGTTGGTATGTGTTCTATGTCAAGATAATCAAGGATAATGCACATAAACATGAAAATTCTAAGCGTCATAGTAAAAACATGTGGTTTGGTATAAAATGAAATAAAATGTGTAACTCATTTGAATGATTTAAAAATTGTAAGTTGTAGTTATATGAAGTTTGAAGAGATTTCAAGTGGAACGAACAAAAACGGAGATAAAATGAATTTATACTGAATTTTCTTGTAAAGGATGTCAAAATGGAACTTTAGCTTGAAAAATCAATAATTTTGGTTAAATAAATATTTTTAAAAATAATGTAAAAATTGGAATGTTGAAGAGTTATGAGTTTATGAAATAACAAAATTGATTTGAACTTATTTAGATTTAAAATGAGCAAGATATGAAGTATTGAATCAAAAAGGGTAGGAAAACAAAAATTGAAAAAAAAAAATATTTTGCATTCTGTCAGGGGGCGCTGTAGCGCCGCACCCAGTGTTATTTGGGAGCGTTGTAGCGCCGGTCAAAAGTTTCAGTTGACCCGGGCCGGTCAAACCGGTTGGGTTGACTGGTTCGACCCGAGCCGACCGCGGGAAAAAAAAGTTTTATTAAAAATAATAATAAACAAATAAAATAATTAACAATTATTTTACTTGTAAGTTAATTAAAATAATAAATAAAATAAAATAATATTTTATTTGTAAAGTGATTAAATAATATTAAACAAATAAAATAATACTTTAAAATTATTTTATTTGTGAGTTGATTAAATAAAAATAAAATAATATTATTTTATTGGTGAGTTAACATTAAACGAATAAAATAATAAGTAAAAATTATTTTATTTGTAAGATAATAATGAAGATTATTTACATAATTACAATAGTATTAAAGGACTATTTTAATTGTAGATTAATAATACATAAGCAATTAAAATAATATTATAGATTATTTTAATTGTGAATTAATTAGAGTCAAACAATTAAAATAATATTAAAAATTATTTTAGTTGTAACTCAATAATTAAGATGTAATTAAATAATGTTAACAATTATTTTGATTGTGAATTATTAAAGGATGAACAATTAAAATAATATTAAGAATTATTTTAATTGTGTACTAATGAGGCATAATTAAATTAAAATAAGAGTAAATGTTACTCTAATTGGAAATTAAACAAATAAAATGATAACTTAAATTATTTTATTTGTGGATTAATAAATGATGTTCAAAGAATATAATAATAAGTTATAAATAAATAAAGTGAGATCATTTTATTGTGAATCATTAAGAGATGATAAAGAATAATGAATCAAATAGAATAATACAAAGTGTTATATTATTTGTGATAGTTAATGAATGAATGAAATAAGAAATGTGAAAGACAATAATGTACAAACAAATAATTTTATTTGAAATTATATGCGTAATGATTTAAGAGTCCAAGTTATATGGAACTTGTAAGTTAAATTTATTAGATTATTATGTGAATGTTAATAGAATTTAACATTTAGACGAATATGCTGAACATAGGTTGTTCAAAGGATAATGAATTACAGTCCGATAGAGTCGACGATTCAGACAAGTACTTTAATTTGTACTTTTATCAATTCGTACAAGTAGAATTAATTGATGGATTGATTCCTGTTTATTTAAATTGCAAATATTAAATTATTATCTATGAAACTTGACTTAATATCATGATTATATCTTTGAACGATTATTCGAACCCTAGTTGCGAACATTGAACGTATCAATTGTTTTTTATGGTGTTGAGAAGTACGTCTATGCCATTTGTATCGGCTAGACCAATGATAAGATCGATTGTTAATCAATCATATTTTATTGAGAAAGCTATCCAAACCAATTGCCTTGGCGAAGACTCTTATAGTATGCTGAGATGAGCAACTATTTTACGTCGAGGAATCGACACGCGCGCGAATAACATGTCTGAGTGTTATGTATAACATATGGTACTTTAGACTGATCACCTATTATACTTGTTTATTATTGTGAATTTTCAGTAAAATACTGTTAATTCAAGCATGTGTTCACGGTCCATAGTGACCATTCAGTTCAATTATTTATTTATTTAAAAATATTAAAATTCTTGATTTCATATATATCCTTCAGTCCATAGTGACTTTTCAGCAGTAGAAATGATCAGAATTGAAACTTTTGACACTTACATTGTTCACAATTCATTTATTCAATTTCTGAGCTTTTAATTATTGTTACATACCTTGTTATAAGAATCTCTACACATGAACACTTACTTTTAAATACTTGCTGAGCAAACTCGTTGCTCACCCTTGTTTCCCTTAAACATTACAGTTAAGTCTGAACAAGGCATCGACTTAGGAAAAAATAAAGGCAAAGGCAAGGTTGCTGAGTAGCCTTATTGAGATGTTGTAATTAAATTTTATTTAGTGTTGTACTAAGATTTATGTAGTACTTGTTACTTTTAAGTGGTGTTATGTCTTAGTGACGGTTGCGAGACTTGGGACACAAATATTTATGTTAACTCAATGTAAATATTTATGTTATTTCGCATTTAATTGTTATTAGAATGTTGTATGAGTTGGATCGTGAAGCACCATATTCGAGGTATAAGTATCTGAATTTAGGGGCGTCATAATTGGTCCACATATATCACCTTGTATTCGTTCCAGAAAAGTAAGGCATTCAGTCCCTATCTTAGCCAGTGACAGCCAACCAATTAACTTGCTTTGAAAACAAGCAGCGCATGGGAAATCATTCGATTGAAGAATCTGTTGGCTCTCCAATGGATGTCCACATGAATTCTCAATTATTTTTCGCATCATTATCGATCTAGGATGGCCTAACCGTTCATGCCAAACAACAAAGTTATTGTGATTCGTTAGCTTTTGATTAACAACTACATTTGTTTCAATTTTTCTATTTCTCGTGTAATACAAACCAGAGGAAAAAGCTGGTAATTTTTCTAATACACTTTTATTACCTGAGATTATACTCGTAATGTGAAGGTACTCAATCTTTCCTTCATATGTTGTCTCAATATGATACCCATTTCGGTGGATATCCTTAAAACTCAGTAATTTTTTTTTGAGACCTGGGAGAGTATAATGCTTCATCAATTTCAAATTTTGTTCCTCCAGGCTAAAAAATGTTAGCTCTTCCGGAGCCTTCTATTAATTTTGCACTACCCGATATAGTACTAACATTGGCCTTTTGCATTATGAAAGAAGAAAAATATTTCTTATTTTGTAATATAGTGTGCGTAGTGGCGCTGTCTGCGAGTCATATATCTCCACCATTCATTGCAAATCTAATCAGGAGAGGATTTATGTTCTTTAATGAAAATAAGAAATATATAATCAGATTAATAAAATATCCCATATATAACCAATCATAAGAAAACAGTTAAACATCACAAAACATAATAATTAGAATTTTATTAATGCTAAAAATAAAGTCCATTAACATCAAAGCATCATTATATTTGGACACTCTCATCGCCAAACAAAAAGTCAATTTTTTCTTCAGGATTTGAGAAAAAATCACTAACATCTAGATGAGTGGTATCAACACAACCATAATTAAAATCATCATTTCTAGAATCAAGATTTGTCTCGTCTTTTCCATCCTCACTAGCAAAAATTGATCTCTATCTTCTTCCCTTTATCTTTAAGTGATTGTTGATAGAGCTCAACAAGATGTTTTGGTGTACGACAGGTACGAGACCAATGGCCTTTACCTCCACAACGATAACATAAATTCTCAATGGTCTTTTTATCTTTGTCACCTTTTTCGCGTTTTCCATGCTTATATCCCACTTCTAGTGGGTATGTGTGTTTGAGAAATGACCACCTCGATGATTATTTCGATCACTCCACGTCCGCGTCCATGACCACGTCCACGACTATTAGCATGACCTCTGTTTTTTTCATTATATGTGACGGTATTCACTGCATAGAATGGAACAGATCCAGTTGGACGGGCCTCATGATTTTTCATCAATAGTTCATTGTTTTGCTCAGCCATAAGGAGACATGAAATTAGTTCAGACTATTTCTTAAAGCCCTTTTCACAATATTGCTACTGTAGGAGCATATTAGATGTGTGAAAAGTGGAGAATGTTTTTTCTAACATATTTGCATCAGTGATCTTTTCTCCACATAATTGTAATTTAGAGCTGATTCTAAACGAGTTATAATCACTTATAGATTTAAAATCTTGTAATCTTAGATGCATCCAATCTTAACGAACTTTAGAAAGTATTACAGTTTTTTGGTGGTCGTATCTTTCCTTTAGACTGTTCCAAAGTATAAGTGGATCTTTAACAGTCAAATATTCATTTTTTAAGTCCCTCATGGAGGTGATGACGAAGAACTATCATCGATTTGGCCTTATCTTGACTAGATGCTTGGTCCCTACTTTGATGATATCATCGAGACCATTTGCATCTAGATGAATTTTAGCATCTAACACCCATGATAAATAATTCTTTCCTGTAATGTTAAGAGCCACAAATTCGAGTTTTGCAAGGTTTGACATTATGAACTATCACAAGTATGTTTAACAAGTTTGGGAGAAAATAAATGTATATTCTATTATTAACAGTCAGTAAGTTTTAAAATTCAAAATTAATTATTACAAATAAAATTACACTGATTAGTTTTAGGAGCTATTACAAAATAAAAATATTTTATTGTTGAGACCAAGCATAATTAATTTTACCAACTCACTACAATTTCAAATTGCATTACTTACTGCCCACATGCATTAGAAGAAATCATATGGATTTTACACTAACTAAATATGCATGAGCATATATGAGCAATAATAGAGTCAAAATTAATACAAAAGTTACGAATCTCCAAAACAAAAAAAATGGCCCCAATTCCCTGGCTCCATGCAGTGGTATTATATATATATATGAATGGTGTCTTTTTCAATTCTATAATATAAAATATAAAGAGACAAAGATATATCTTCTTCTGCTACAAACAAAATATGATTATCTTTAAGACGAAAGTGAGGAGCAATTCGTGCTAATAACGTATTATAATATTAGAGAGAACATAAAGAAGAATATATATATAAGAATGGAGATTTTCTAGTATTCTTCTTCAAGTCTTTTCAATACTTGGATGGTGAGGGCTTCATAAATACATGAATAAAGATAGAAGATGAAAGAAATACAAACTTAAATAAGGAGAATAAATAACTCATCAATGTACCAATATGTAAGTTATATAAGTTATAAAAAATGAATAGACATCCATATTATAACTATTCATAATAATTATAAATTATTATTAAAATATTTAATAGTATGCTATTTGAGACTCTTAATATTATTTAATTAACATTCCCACTATAAAACACTTGAACACTATTTAGACAGTATTTGTCTATTATTGAAAATTACTTCTTAAATCATCACACCTTTTGTTTTAAAAATTTAGTATTCCTAAAAAATATTAATTATCACATTCTTTGTTAGACATAACTACATGACTAAGAAAAAATACAAACAAAATTTAGGAAATACTAACAAAGAGACATTAATTTGGGGAGAATTATACTCGTATTTTTATAGTATTCCATAAAAATTAAATAATTTTATATTATTTTTAAAAATAAAATAATTTTAATTTTTTAACATATTATATAATATTATTTATTATTATAAAATTTATTAATAATTTTAATATAATCTAAAGTCTTTAATTTTATCTAAAATTACATAATAAACATAGTGATATTTTCGTAATTTTTTTAAATTTTTTAATATTTAAATTATTATTATAAATTTATAATAACAGTCAAAATCCTGGACGTAAGACTTTCACACAGGATAGTGATAGGGAAGTTTCCACGTATTCAAGTTGGATGGGCTAATAATACCAATTATGCCTTACAGAATTTATTATCTAATTTGGGACGTACCGCACGGACTACTTGAATAAGTAACAAGACAGAGCGCTTGTCTAACGCACAAACTCTACAATGGCGGATCTCCTGCATCAATCAATCGAAAATGGAGAAGAAAAATTCGTGTCCGTACACCATCAGCAAGCTTCGCCTTTCCTTTTTCCCCGCACTTCTATCCTTCTCTCTTCGCCACACTCCGACCCTTTCCTCTTCTTCTCAATTCTCAACATTCATTCCCTCTCACTCTGTTCATCACATCATACACAGACACAACTGTTTTCTCTCTCTCTCTCTCTACAGTCGAACCCACATCAATGGCGGATCAGCCACTCGAAGACGATGACAAGAATGCATTAGCGAACCTTGACAGTGCCCCGTCGCCCCGCAATAAGGCCCAATCTTACAGCCATCAGCTCCGAACTAACACCGGCACCAACATCAAACGCCACCACCCTCAAATCCGGAAGCATAGTCTCGACGATAACGCTATTCAGACCAACATCGATGGTTTTTACGATTCCTCCGATGATGATTTCTACCCTTATGCTACGACAACTACAAGTGAAGGAGGGGACCCAGCTGGCTCCGCCACTATTATCGGCGGCAGCGGTAACTACGAGTACCACCCCACGGCGGCGGAAGGGCCTGAGCAACAGCAGCAGCAACAACCTTTGCCAGAATTTATGGGAAGCGACAGCAACGCCCCGGCGATATTTAACACCCCAACACGCGCCGCCGTCCACCCGAACCGCCCGTCTTGCCTTGAACTGAGGCCGCACCCGCTCAGGGAGACTCAGGTGGGGAGATTTTTGAGAACAATTGCTTGTACGGAGACTCAGCTGTGGGCGGGTCAGGAGTCCGGGGTTCGGGTTTGGAACTTGACGGATGCGTATCAGCCGGGGAATGGAATCGGCGGTAGGGTTCGGAGGGGGGACGAGGATGCGGCGCCGTTTTATGAGTCTGCTAATACTTCACCGGCCATCTGTATGATGATCGATGGTGGGAGTAAATTGGTTTGGAGTGGACACAAGGACGGTAAGATCAGATCATGGAAAATGGACCAGGCAATGGATGATACTCCTTTTAAGGAAGGGCTTTCGTGGCAGGCTCACCGCGGTCCAGTTCTTTCAATGGCCATTTCTGCATATGGTAATCATCAATGTTCTTGTTTGTTAGTCATTTGGAAAGAAAGTGTGTTGGGGGGGGGGGGACATAAAAAGCAAGAAAAGATGGAATTCTTTTTTAAATTAGTTTTGGTATAATGTTGTTTGATATTTTATTTTTTTTGAAGACCTATACTGGTACAATTCAATTCTAGGATAAATTTTATCTGAATACATTTCGTGCTTAGAGGGAAACCTTGGAAAACTTACCTTCAATCTTCCGACGACACGTGACCTTTCACAGTAAAGGAGGAGAGACCTTTACCTCTAGGCTATAACCTTCGGTGTGTAATGTTGCTTGATATTGGTTGAACCTTAATAGTAAGATTGTTATTAGTGAACGGAGGAAAAGCATGTAATTTTTTGTAAAATTAGAAAGGTAAAATAAAATGTGCTTACAGATCATGGGAGAGAATGATAAGACAATTTATAATTCTAAAATTATCGCTGCAAAAGCTCTGATTCCTCACTTCTCAAAGATTGAAATATAGAATTTAGTCAATATAGTCCTTTCTATCTTAAAATATGCTGGTGTGAGAGTTTCTGTTCAATGGCTTGTTTATCCTCCTGGTGCCTGCAGATGACAATCTGCCATAGAAGGACATGGTTGGTTGATTATTTTATTTCTTTCAAATGGTCATTAAGTAAATTCAAGACCTACCTTAACAAGTATTTTACATTGCTTCAATTTCAGATTTTCGTAGTTCTAATTTTCTGGGTAAGACTACCAAAGAGAAATTACAATAGTTCTAATGGATCACTCCACTCACCAGATTTTTTTTGAGCATTAGCAGTCTAGCAGATGATCACATAATGCTTAATTTGTTGAGGCAAAAACAAACAGGACAAGCTACCCTCATTAGTTATTTTTCTCTGTCAGACTTCAGATGTTTTATTGGGATACTATATTTCCAATAACTGTCACATTGTCAAAAAATGTTGGCATAACTTCCTGGCTCTGTTGATTGGTATCTTAAGCCATTTGGAGTTGAAGATTATCTGCCTAATATATTTTTCATACCTATCACATTTTGTTATCGATTCCATCCATGAAAAAAATCTTGAAACAGTTTATGCTGCCAATTTGATTGTTTTGATATGCTATGTTTTCCAATTAGGCAGTTTTTACCTGTAGTTTATATTTTTTGTACTACTGCACAAATGTGCACAAAATACAAGAAATATCTTGCATAAAGTTTTTAACATCATCCAGTTCAAATAAATCCTTGCCAATTTTTAATCTGTGTTGCTTGGATTCAGGTGATATATGGTCAGGTTCTGATGGCGGTGTTATTAAAGTCTGGCCATGGGAAGCTGTTGAAAAATCTCTCTCTCTATCACCAGAGGAAAGGCACATGGCTGCTTTATTAGTGGAGAGGTCATTCATTGACCTCAGGAGTCAAGTTACGGTCAATGGTGTCTGTAATATATCTTCTTCAGATGTTAAGGTTTTGTTGTCTGATAATGTTAGAGCTAAAATGTGGGCATCTACATCTCTATCATTCTCGCTCTGGTATGTATTCAATGTACATGTTGTCCTCCACAAATTACTATGCGACAGGAATTAGATTTACAACCCAAAAGTTTATCCATTTTGTGAAAAATGACTGATATTATTTCTTACCAATAATTAGTTCACCATTTCAAATTGAAGTTTAAAATAAGGAGCATAAGGTTCTAATGCATTATTGTTTGTGGATTGTAAATGAAATTTTGTCGATTCATTTACTTTATGTATTATTCTGATAGTTAGCCAAGTGCAGGGATGCTCGTACGAGGGAACTGTTGAAAGTATATAACGTAGATGGTCAGATTGAGAATCGAGCTGACATGTCATCAGTGCAAGATCAACCAGTTGAAGATGAGATGAATGTAAAGTTTGTTTCCAAATCAAAGAAGGAAAAATCCCAAAGTAGCTTTTTGCAACGTTCACGTAATGCCATTATGGGAGCTGCAGATGCTGTTCGTCGAGTTGCAACAAAAGGCACAGGGGCATTTGCTGAAGATGCTAAAAAGACAGAAGCGCTAGTGCTTACTCCAGATGGAGTGATTTATAGTGGATGTTCAAATGGATCAATTGTGCAGTGGGATGGAAATGGCGTTCGTTTACAAGAATTCCATCATCATCCTTGTGCCGTGCTATGCTTTTGCACTTATGGATCGCGTATATGGGTTGGCTATGTGAGTGGTATGGTCCAGGTGTTGGATCTTGAGGGAAATCTGATTGCAGGGTGGGTTGGTCATAACTGCCCTGTAATAAAACTGGTTGTTGGTAATGGTTATATTTTTAGCTTGGCTACGCATGGTGGTATACGTGGATGGAGTGTTGCAGCTCCTGGACCTATTGATCAGGTTATAAGACCAGAATTATCCAAGAAGGAACTAATGTATACCAGACGAGAAAACATTAAAATTTTTGTAGGAACCTGGAACGTTAGTCAGGGAAAACCTTCTCATGATTCACTTAGTGCATGGTTGGGTTCTGCAGTATCAGATGTTGGCATTCTTGTTGTTGGGTTGCAGGAAGTGGAAATGGGTGCAGGCTTTCTTGCCATGTCCGCAGCAAAAGAAACTGTGAGATTCTACACTCTTCGCATGTGTTGACATTCTCTGTAGCAAGAATCTTACTTCCTTTATAGTAGGCTCATTTTATAGTAAATAATAAAAAAGGAAAGTCCAGTTGCCATTTAAATCTGGGTACAGGGACTTATTTGGTGCTCTTAGAAATCTGTATTAAACTTTTTTTTTTCTTTTGGACTACAATCAATGGTGTCAATGAGTCAATCTGATGTCTCTTACCTAATATTTTCTTTTGGTAAGTGTTGCCTCTTCCCTAATATAAAAGTGGAACTATGCAATTATTACATTAGAGGGAGCAAAAGATTAGCATTTAAGGGTTCACATTTTCAATCAATGAAGCATTTTTAATTTATTAGAGTTGCTTGTGGACGATAGTTGCAGAGCTTTACACACGATGAGACTTTGTTTATTTAGTTCGGTCATTACTATGTAATAGTGATATCATTTGATGCTTGATATGTGGAAGATGAATGGAACTTTGGTTTTAAAAAAAATATGTCAACTGTAGGTAGGACTTGAAGGGAGTTCTATTGGGCAATGGTGGCAGGATGCCATCGGAAAGGTTTTGGATGAAGGATCAACTTTTGAACGTGTAGGATCAAGGCAGCTGGCAGCCTTGCTCATTGCTATCTGGTAAGTACTTGTCACAAAAGGTTCCTATGATCTTGTTTCACTTTTATGTTGGAGACTGAAACTCTTGCTACATATAATAAGCCTCTCAGTTCTGTGGCTCGTTTAACTACTTTTGGCAAGACATTGTTTTCTCACATAATGATCTCCAAAGGGCTGCTTCTTATTTAAACTGCTTTGTCTGTTCTGTGGTTGGTTGATATTCATCATCTAGGGTAAGGAAGAGTCTTAGAACACATGTGGGGGACCTCGATGTTGGAGCTGTTGCATGTGGTTTAGGTCGTGCAATTGGTAACAAGGTATATCGGTCTTTTGCACATATTTCATATTTCATGCATGAAATTGGGTTACTTTCTCTGTTTCTCATTGAAGAAGATGAAAATGCATCATTTGAGGCTTGTTAGCGCTTTGAAAATCTGATAAGAGTTATAATATGATAACTTGTATGGCAATAATGTGGCTGATTACTATTTTACATCGGAATAATTGCGTAATTTTCATTTGTAATTACTTCTGCTCCAAGTTCTGGTTTGTATGAATTACAGCACCATGGGTTTGGTACTAAAACTCTCCTCAGTATATGAAAGTTCATGGCATGCACGATTTGCAAGGAGTTCATAATTTCCTTTCTCTCCATCTGGTTTGTATGAATTATTACCACGACTGTTCTTTACAGTCATGCTTCACTCCATACTTCTAATTATCATAAAATGACAAGAATGATGATAGAGGAGGCACTGGATGGACCACAGAGTTTGATTTATTTTTTTTATACTTCTTGGTATCAATTTGTAAGCAACCCAATATAGAAGAATAGTTAAAAGAAGCAGGAGAAAAAGACTTGGTTCTTTTATTCTTCTCAGTATCTGCTAACTATATGAAAGTACATATAGAAAGGATCTCAGTATTCTTCTTTTACCAATCATTTGCCTGCAGAGTGAGTAAAAGCTTGCTCCACAATCAACAAATATCATATATACGTTTGCCTACCACAATTGTGGTAGTGAAGTTCACATCTAACACAAACTTTAAAATCTACTGTTCCAGTGTTTTGATCATATCCTGCAGTCTGGTCGAGGTTCCAAATTGTTAATTGTAATTTGATTTAGGGGTGATGAAAGTGAGAGCAGACGTACATTGTCCGTAAGTGTATATGGAAAACTATGTGGAAACCAGGCATAAAATTTTTCTAACCCCCCGTCAGGTATTTATGTTATACAAAGTGTACTTTAATCTAGACCCTGTGATTTACATGGAGAGTGAATTTGGACCTCATTCTATATATAGCTTCTTGCTGAGTTGACATTCTACAGAGTTCATTGTCAAACTCAAACCACGGCCCCTCCTCTGTAAATTTATTGCACAATCTGTTACTATAAGAACTTTTGTGGTCATGGAAGCATCAATCATAACTCCAGATGATGGTTTTAAATCGTTGGCAGTTGATTGACTGGTGTATTTTATAGATTTGTAATAGGGGTGAAATGTTTGATTGCATCTCCAATTCAAACCACTTTCATGGTTAATTAATGACTTCACTATATTGATACTTCTTCTCTTAAAGTATGGTTTACATGGCCCCATTTATCTATAAGCAGGGTGGTGTTGGTTTGAGGTTGAGAGTGTATGATCGGATAATGTGTTTTGTGAACTGTCACTTTGCTGCACATCTGGAAGCGGTCAATCGTCGAAATGCTGATTTTGATCATATTTATCGAAATATGGTCTTCAGTCGGTCATCTAACCTCCTTACTAATGCTTCTGGTATGGTGCCATGCCTGTTTTAGTCTTTCAATCATGCTTTCTCCACATTTATTTTAGCTCCTTTATTCTTCTGGTTGCCATGGATCCTGTCTTGCAGCTGGTGTCTCATCGGCCGCTCAAGGACATCGCAGTACAAATGTATGCATATTGATTGTTAAACTGAGGTTGATATACATCTATACCCATTTCAAATTATGGATAGAGCTTCACATTCTTTTCTTTGACAGGCTGTGGGAATCAAGCCTGACGGAGGGAAGCCTGATTTAGCTGAAGCGGATATGGTTATCTTCTGTGGTGATTTTAATTATCGACTTTTTGGAATATCTTACGATGAAGCAAGAGACTTTGTTTCCCAAAGGAGTTTCGACTGGCTTCGAGAAAGGGATCAGCTGAGAGCAGAAATGAAAGCTGGTAAAGTTTTTCAAGGAATGAAGGAGGCACTTATCAGATTTCCTCCAACTTATAAGTTCGAGCGGGGAAAAGCTGGTTTAGGAGGTCTGATACAATATTAGTAGTATAATATCTATGTTGTCGTGTTTCCTTGAGTTGGTTGAGATAAATGCGAAAGCAGTGCTTCTTCTGCTCAAAAGAATATCAGAAACCTAAATGTTCCTTGCTGTTTCTTTTCCAGGATATGATTCTGGGGAGAAGAAGCGCATTCCTGCTTGGTGTGATAGGATATTATATAGAGACAATCGATCAACTGCAGCATTAGACTGCAGTTTAGAGTGCCCTGTTGTATCTTCAATATTACAGTAGGTCTCATGGGGAATTTGATTCTTCTTAAAACTTTTTTGTTGGTTATAAACTCTTTTTATATTTGACAGGTATGACGCTTGCATGGAAGTAGTGGAAAGTGATCATAAACCCGTCCGATGCAAATTCAATGTTGAAATTGCTCATGTTGATAGATCAGTACGGAGGCAAGAGTTGGGGAAAATCTTCGAGTCAAACGAAACAATAAATTCTTTAAAGGGTGAGCTATGTCATGTCCCAAATACAGGTGTTAGCACCAATCGGATAACCCTTCAAAGCCAAGACACATGCAATTTTAAAATCACAAACAAGAGCGCTATAGACAAGGCTATCTTCCACATTTTCTGTGAAGGACAGGTTACCATCAAGGAGGGTGAACAAGAGCTGGATTATCGTCCTAGAGGTTCCTTCAGTTTTCCCCGTTGGCTTGAGGTAATTGTACTGCTTTTTATGTTGCATCATTAACTCAGAACTTTAGGATGGGGTTTCAATAAAGGGTTATCTGGATGACAGTGGATGATAGCGTATACACGAGAGGTATTATAATTATGATACATTATTAATGAAGTTCTTATGTTGGACAATATTACCCGTGTTATGATCCTTATTTTGTTATGATCTTAACGTTGCTCGTGTATACACCGTCAGTATTTTAAATTTAAAAACTATCTGGAAATGCTACATAACTATTATTATGTTCTGAAAATCTTGAGGGGGTTTTGTGCCATTTCTAACTCTTGCATTTGTGGTCTAGGTCTCCCCGGCATCTGGGGTAATCAGACCTGACCAAGTTGCAGATATTTTAGTACGTCATGAGGAATTTCATACCTCGGAAGAATTTGCTGATGGTTTCCCGCAAAGCTGGTGGTCAGAAGACACCCGAGACAAGGAAGTGGTGGTGTTGGTGGTTGTTAGAGGCAGTTGTTCGACTGAGACAAGAAATCACCGAGTTCATGTGCGTCACTGTTTCACACAATCCAAATCGACCCGCACTGAAACCTCAAAAGGTGCTGGTTCCAGAAAATACCAAGGAAATACCTATCACCGGTCTGGACTAAAGCATGGAGGCAATTCATCCGATACCGATGACCATCGGAGTTAGCTCGTTTCTTGAGGTTATGTTCAAAACATTTGAAAACATAGAGTAGAAATGGATGGATCATGCTACTTGATGCAGAGCCGTGCATCTTCCTTCTCAGACAACATCAGTTAGCTTTTAAATTGTAAATAGTAATGGTTCTTGAAGATTAGTCTCCTATGTATGCATCTACAGATTCTATTCTACCACATCATTTGTGTTAGTATCAGGCCCCAATTCTCTGACACTGGTAACAAGTAAGCATAAAGAAAGCTTCTCAGTCGAAAGATATTGTAATTTTCATAGGCAAATTGTTTATTCAATAATGAAAAAAGGTAGTATGGTATATAAACAAGCTGCTGAAGGAAGCTTGCTTAGCTTTCTGCAGCTTGCTTAGCTTTTAAACAGAAAATATGCTTTCAAGTTCCAGCAAATGTATCACCAGTTCCAAGTACTTTTCCCACGGGTCAATTATATGGATAAAGGATGACTAACAGTTGCTAATAAGGAAAATGGTTGAACTGTTCAACTCTTTAACACAGGATTTCGCAACATGTAATTTTAAAAAGTTATCTTTCCTCAAATTTTGATTCGATTCCAATACTTGCATAATCTTTTTATCCCCAGCCAGATGACACCAAAGTCATGCAGCACAAAGCATCCCAAAAAGATGAAGCACAAAATATCTAATACCCAGAGAAACTATCAAGGATTTTGTGCACGAAATAGCTTTTATTATATATATACACAAACATAATAATTCATTCATAACATACTCACATACAAATGGATTATGTAGAAACTCACATGCAGATTAAAGTATACACCCGTTGTTGCCGCTCCAAAGTATTCATCTGATCGCTAATCTGTTGACTTTGTTTCAATCTGAAATCTGACCTCCCAGCAACACTAATACCATGAACACTTGAGGTCGAGAGAACCAAAGTCGAATTTATTAGTTTCTGTACTAGGACTTGCTAGGGATGCAATTCTTTTGTGCAGAAATTTTTGCTGGAGATCATTTATTCTTCTTTTTTCACTTCTATGGTGTCTCCTTCAGTTTATAGCTCTTAAACTGCATACATCCTCTTATATTTTTCACTACAAATCTCAGGTTCCGATGCCATAGACAATGAGATAGACCGCGGGGTCTCAGATTTTCTTATATTCCTCATCTTTGACTCCTCCAACCTATGCCGAATGACACAATAACACATGGAGCCAATGGTAGTAAGCATGATTGAGCTACCAATTATAGTCGCATACATAGCAAGCCACCTTTCGTGGGTGCCAACCACCACATAGGTGAGAGAAATGAAGGCAATTGAAATGGAAAGGCAAGCCAACCACATAAGCTTGTTTATCACAAACATGAGTTGCTTCTTTTCCTTTTCTTCTATCACAACCACAGATGTTTGCACTACAACCACAGCCAGAGAGATGAATAACGCCACACTGTCGAACAAAAAGAAGATCATGAAAGCGGGATCCTTGGCTATGTGGGCTTGTCCAAGTGAATACCCATCTGTTGGCTCCTGGACATACTGACCAGGTACAGTGAAGATGGCTGCAAAAGCTACAGTAGCAATAAGAACGGCAACAACAGTTGCTGAATTTATAGCATTGTTGAGACCACTGATGTGGAGCTTCTTTATCCGCTTTGCAATTTTCTTTACCTTGAAGCCAGTTTGACGCGTCTGTTGGATTTGGGAGCGGACATCATGCTTTATGTCACTGACAGTCTGCTTGAGTTGTTTTGCTGCAGTCGGGGGTTTACCATGATTGGCCCCCACTTCCTTTAAAATTGTAACTAGTTCTGGAGTTCCAAACTTCACTGCAATATCAAGAGGGGTCTCTCCAGCCTTGTTGGCTGCGTTAATGTTAACGCCCTCTACTGATACTAGGCAATGCACAATCTGCCACAAGAAAGCCAACTTCTTACATAAGTGTTTTACCTCAAGCATGTGCCTTTTTTAAGTTTCAGAATATGCCAAGCTAAGCTTATAATAATTAGAAACCTGTAACCTACTTAGAGAGTGACCAATGACTTAAAGCTTAGAGCAGAGAAGTGACTATTTTTTATCGTTATGATTGAATTTTACTAATATTTGCTACATTTTACTTCGGTGATTTATGGTCAAGGATACAAGTCTCACAACTCAACCATGAGAAGACTTGAGGAATGCAAGTAATGAACTTCAAAATCTAGGCATAATGGTCTGTGAAAGCCACTTAGATTTCAAATTTAGCAGTAGCATATGTATCCATGGAGATAAATGCAGTAGAGTTATTAAGCATTAGAGTATCAACGAAATGACTGGCTGCAGGTACGGAAACTCCAAAATCTAAGCCAGACAATGTCAGATATGTTCACAAAACCACAAATGGTTGTCAGTATCAGCAGAATACCTTGACTTAAATTCACAAGGGTATATATAAGCAGCTTAACATCACCAATGTGACTTGCTGGGGTGTATGATAAGCATTACAGCCCATGAATTACAAATTTATACAAGCATGTTAGAGAAAGGTGACAATATTTTTATTTTTATTTTTTGATATTTCTCTGTTATACGGATTTAGCTGGAACAAACTAGCAAAAAACAGTCTAGTTCTAGTTTTATCTCCTATTTCCTTAAAAGAAGGCTGGAGGTTCAAGTCTTGGAAAACAACATTAGGTTGGGTGGTTGGTTTCTAGGTATTTGTAGGAATAGCACCCATTGTGTAGTGAAAGCCCTTGGATCAATATGGTGACAGTAGGGCATGTGAAAGACAATAGTGAAGGTAACAAAAAAGAGAACACACCCGAGTACAACCCTTTCTTGTTGCAATATGCAGTGCAGTGTTTCCCTTGCTATCTTCCAAACTCATCACCGAGGGGTCAGGTTTGATTAGTTCAAGCACAATCTCCACCTTTTTTCCCTTAACTGCCATGTGCAGCGCAGTTTGCCCTTTCAAATCGGTCCTAAAACCAATGCTCGGATCTTTGCTTAATAGAGATTTCACCACTTCCAAGTGGCCCATCCTTGCAGCTGTATGGAGCACTGTCTTACCATTGTTTCGAGCTATCTTAGCTAGGTTGGAATCAGCATCCAGAAGCAGATTGACTACATCAATGTGTCCTAGAGCTGCAGCTGTGTGTAAGGCAGTAGAATTGGATGAATCTGTTGTCATGACCAGGTTGGGGAAGGAACGCAAAAGTTCCTTCAGAACCTCTGCAAAATCATGCCAAAAAAAAGGCGTTTTAGGAGGACAAATAGCAAGAAAACATCACAATGCAAAAAAAAAAAGAAATCAAGAAAACTTGCCACAAATTGAAATCAATGATTATGTTTAAAAACAAATCATGATGCATTCCAACTCAGAAAGCATTCTACTAGAACAACTTATTAACCTATATCCACCAAACAAAGTTTAGAACCCAATCACAGATGTTTCCTCATCTTTTTATCACAAGGAATTAAGCTTTCAATAAATTTAAGTGAATCTTTCACCTCACCAAAAGATATAAAGGGAAGTCCAGTGGTATCTCCTGCTACCTCCATGGAAGTAGGTGCAGGCTTCATGACCTGGTTAAGACGAGTATGCATACGTCTGGTTGTTTGGTAAGAAAAAAAATCCACACACAGAGGCACACAACAGTGACAATAAAATGATCGAACAGAGACATTCTTATTCATGGAGGAAAATTCTCACGTAAGTTGATAGATGATCACAAGTGGAGTCTTACCACAAGCTTTTTTACCTTTTAAAGAACGTGGAAGTTGCAAACTGAGACAGTTCTTATTCTTGGAAACAAAACTGCCTCAGAAATGGTCTCTCAGATAACTTTGATGAGGAGACCAATCTAAATTTAAACATGGAATTGAGGATGGAAATTATTACTAGACAACTTAAAGATGGATCAGGGGATTATTATTCAAGATGACAACAAGGTTTTCATGACTGTAAAGGAGCCGCTAACCTCAAATGACTTAAAGAAGGATTGTGTCTGTCATGAAAGTAGATAGATGTCATGCTGCATGCACGTAGTTAATGCACAGATAATATCAAAATTGGTATGATTCTTAACATCAATGCGAACAAAATAAACACATTTCAACCAACAGAAAAAGTCCAGCCAAGTATTCCAAGAAAATGCAAGGCTACGTAAGAAAATGAACAAGATTAATTTTCTTACCAATATGACCCTGCTTTGCTGCAACATGAAAAGGATCATAGCCATTATTGGCTGCAATAGAGGCCGTTTGAAGGTCTATATGTTTCAAAAATTCTCCAACAACTATGGCATTCCCATTCTCCGCGGCAACATACAAAGCAGTTTCGCCCTCCCGGTTTTTCTTTGAAAGCAAATCTATTATAGCATTACTATCAAACCTCTGAAAAATGTCTTTAACCTTTGACAAATTACCACCTCGAGCAGCGAGATGAAGCAGAGAATCGCCTCGTTTCCCAGGCGACTCTTTGCTCTTCTTCCTCTCACCACCAAAGCTCAGCTGCCTCTCCATTGCTATACGAAAGCTCTTCTGTTTTTCCATCAATCCGCGAAAGCTCTTTTGTTTCTCCATTATCCCACGAAAACTCTGTTGTTTTTCCATCTTCTTCTCCATTACCCCGCCACGAAAACTCTGTTGTTTTTCCATCATCTCCTCCATTACCCCGCCACGAAAACTCTGTTGTTTTTCCATAACCCCTCTAAAACTCTGTTGTTTTTCCATTTTAGTAGTCCGAAAACTAACCTGTTTTTCCATGATCATACACAAATCCTCACAAAAATCTTGGCCAATACCACGCTTCCTTCAATCCAAGATCCTAGGTTTTCTGCCTAAAGCTTATAGATTAATCAATAATCATCTTCCCTGATAATCAGACACACACACAATAAATATACATCAAATAGCCTCACTAAAAAATCACTTCTTTATAAATCCCCAATTTCAAATATAGACAATGACCCAAAATACAAAATCACCCAATACAGATACCATAATCCTTGTTAGCCTCCAAATTGGATTTTGCTAGGTGAGAGTTTTTTCATACAGCTCAAAATGATTAACAGTTGAAAATGGAAATGAAGAGCTCAAATACCTTGATTTTGATACGGAAATGAAAGAACCCAACTTTTTCCCAGAATGTTCAAAGATGAACAAACCCAGTACTCCAAATTTTGATTGAAGTTATTTCCAGAAAACCCAAAGCTTCGCCAGATTCACAGCTGAAAGTCTCACTTCAAATGAGACCCATAAGCTCAAATTCAGAGAATCTCACAAAAAGACCAAAACCCATCTAACAAAAGGCAGTTTTCTTGAACCCTGGAAAGATCAAAGAACAAAAAACACCAGCCACATGTGCTACATTTTAACATTTTTATTCTTTTTTCTAAGATAACAGTTACTGAAAACCACAGTTGTTTGTTCTTTTGCTCTTTTTTTTCCTTATTTTTATTTTATATATTTATTTTATGGTGCTCTTAAATTTATTTTTAAATCAAAAGATGGGTATTTTAATTAGGCTTTATATAATTAAATTATATCATTTGCAGAGAGAGAGAGAGGATGAGAGATGGCCGATTGCCGGTTGGTGGAAAGGGGGACCCACAATGTGGAGTGTGATGTATAAAGAGTAAATTGGTTCCATGAAAAAGATAGAACCCTTAGCGACAACAAAGGAAGGAAGGAAGGCGTGATGATAAAAAAGATGGACTGTGACTATCACTACGGGACAATGACAATCTAATCAATTCAACGCCGACAGACCCTTGTGACTGATTAATTTTTGGTTTGTTTTCAATTTTCTGACGCATTGTTTTCCGAGTATAGCAGAAAATACGAGAACAATAATTGTATGGGCACAAATATTATTACTTTTTCAGTTTCAAAATAACAAAGATACGGAGTATATGTTACGTGACTTTTTTTTTTTTGGTTACTAATTACGTTATTCATATTAATTATAATTTTTTATAAAAATATATATGTTAATGTTTGAATTTCGTCCATATGTTCAATCATCAGCTCGAACTAGGACTTGCACAAAAAAAATTATCAGAAGTGCTTGACGGCTTGAGCCGCGGGGGTACCTCTGGTATGAGAGTAAATACAGATTTTAAAATGTATCAACAATGAAGACAGAAAATATTTAGTAGATAAAATCAGATTTGTGTATCTCTATTATTCACCATGTATTTATAGTATTCATATTGCTCAACAAGACTCCAATTCCTAATAGGAATTGTGTAGCAAAATCCTTGTTAGAGAAGACAACTGTCACGCTAATCAATGCTAGATGGATAACTCTCATACCAATTAATATTAGATATGGTAACTAGTTAGTATCCGAATTGATAAGGAAAACGATCCCAAATCTATCGGACTTAAAAGTCCTCTTATGCATGTACTAGACTTAATGGTCTTTAAGGCCAAACCCATAATTGGTATTCCATTTATGCTAGTAAAATACGTAGCCCAACATTGCCCCCTACTCCTTCAGCATATGAAATGGGTTGGAGGAGTGGGGAGAAATGTTAGGCTACGTATTTTACTAGCATAAATGGAATACCAATGATGAGATTGGCCTTGTAGACCATTAAATCTAATGCACGCACAAAAGAACTTCTAAGTCCGATAGGTTTGAGATCGTTTTCCTTATAAATTCGGATACTAACTAGTTTAATATTAATTGGTATGAGAGTTACTTATCTAGCATTGATTAGCGTGACAGTTACCTTCTCTAACAAGGATTTTGATACACAATTCCTATTAGGAATTGGAGTCCTGTTTAGCAATATGAGTACTATAAATACATGGTGAATAATAGAAGCACACAGATCTGATTCTACCTACTAAATACTTTCTGCCTCCATTGTTGACACATCTTGAAATCTGTACTTACTCTCATACCGGAGCTATCCCTTAGCGGCCCAAGCTGTCAAGCACTTCTGGTGGTTCTTTCTGTGCAAGTCCCAGTCTGAACCGATAGTTGAACGTACGGACGAAATTCGAGCGTTAACATTGGGGCTAGAAGGAGGGCTTCTAATATTTAGTAGAGACGATTTTTTCAACCAAAAAAAAAAAATTAAGACGGCGACCGCATTGCCCTCAAAGAGCCAGAATAACTCCCAGAGAGATACACACTCGCAGTCACATTACACAACCAATGCTGACAGGTAGCGTCGCCTTCGAGAGATGCTTGATAAAAAGAAAGCTCTTGATCTCCAGCAAGAAGAGTTTGATAGACAATATGTAGACTTAGCGCCAAGGCTAGAAATGATTTGTTGAGCCAGAGAGGCTAGGCCTTCCGCTCAGGCCGCTATGGTTAACACATAGATCGTCGTTGCGACCACCATCCTGACCATAAGACAATCAATTCTCGATCTGCAACTTTTAGAGACCTAAGAAAAAGATCGAGATCTCCTCTACGTCATAACAGGGATGATCGAAATAAGAAACTTTGCGATGGTAGTCACACTGGAGAATCATCTCCAAAGAGGACTTCTGAGAAACGTCCTCAAAACCCTGAAAACCTTTATCTTCGGGTTAGTTGTCTTGGAATCCCAAAAAAGCTTCTTTCCTCCGGAAAGCATACTATCTTCGAGTCCGCACATTCACTGGGTTCAGCAATTATAGTCTTACTTGGCTTTCACCACAGCTTCCTCTTCGGTCAGATGTATCTTCGGGTTAGTTGTCTTGGAATCCCGAAAAAGCTTATTTCCTCCCGAAAGCATACTTTCTTCGAATTTACGAAAGTAGTATTTCTTCGGTCTTTTCTTTTCGGTTTGATGCCTTCAGGCTCCCGATAGAGTTTTCCCTTTGGTCTGATGCCTCCGGGCTCCCGATGGAGTTTTTCCTTCGGTCTGATGCCTTCGAGCTCCTAATGGAACTTTCCATTCGGTCTAATGTATCTGGGCTCCCGATGGAGTTTTTCTTTCGGTCTGATGCCTCCAAGCTCTCGATGGAGCTTTTCCTTTGGTTTGATGTTTCCAGGCTCTCGATAGAGCTTTTCCTTCAGTCTGATACCTCCGAGCTCCCGATGGATGCTTTCCCTTTGGTCTGATGCCTTCGGGCTCCCGATGGAGCTTTCATTTTGGTCTGATGTCTCTGGGCTCTAGATGGAGCTTTCTCTTCGGTCTAACACTTCCGGGCTCCCGAAGGAACTCGTCCATCTCGACCATTGTAGTCTTTGGATTCCTGGAGCCTCCCATCTACTCCTTCAACCCATTTCATATGCTGAAGGAGTGGGGGGCAACGTTAGGCTATGTATTTTACTAGCATAAATGGAATACCAATGATGGGCTTGGCCTTACAGACCATTAAGTCTAGTGTACGTATAAGAGGACTCCTAAGTCTGATAGGCTTGGGATCGCTTTCCTTATCGATTCAGATACTAGCTAGTTACCATATCTAATATTAATTGGTATGAGAGTTACCTATCTAGCATTGATTATCATGACAGTTACTTTTTCTATCAAGGATTTTGCTACACAAATTCTATTAGGAATTGGAATACTGTTGAGCAATATGAGTACTATAAATACATGATGAATAATAGATGTACACATATCTGATTCTACCTATTAAATACTTTCTGCCTCCACTGTTGACACATCTTGAAATCTGTACTTACTCTCAAACCAGAGGTATCCCTCGACGGCCTAAGCCGTCAAACATTTCTGATGGTTCTTTTTGTGCAGGTCCCAGTCTGAACTGGTGGTTGAACGTACGGACAAAATTTGAACGTTAACAATATATAATATAATAAGTCACTCCTATAATTTTATTTATATATTTTATAATTGTAAACTAATATAAAACTATTTTATAATTTTAAAATAAAAGGATAATATATTTTGTCATAATTTATTTATTATGTCATTATTTTCTTTATTGATACATCACACTACTATTATTAAAGTTACAATGGCCCCGAAATCTTTTGAAGAGTACCGTCACCATATATATATATATATATATATTAAAAGCTAACTGCTATTTTATACCCTTTGATTTTTTGTTTTTTTTTGTTTTTGTCACATATTACCTTCTTGATAATATAATGCAGCTTCTTCTTCTTCTTCTTTTTAAAGTACAACTTAAAAACTAGTAAACTATCTGTAATGATTTGCATAACTATTTATGTTCTCAGTCCTAAAACAGTTACACATAAAACTACATTAATTCATATAACTTTTGAATTTTGAGAGTTCATAAATTCACTTTTAAGAAAGTACCTAGCTTTAATTTTTGACAATAAAATCAAATTTATTATAAACAATTATATAATTAAGGTTATTAATTTACTAAAATATTATAACAATAGAAAAAAATGTGGGATCATATATAAGAATGAATATAAATGATACTGAATATAAGTTTGTATACATTACAAGAAATGTATGTGACGACCTCGAATCTGGGTCCCTTGAACCTCGAATCCGGTTCAACACTAGTACTACCTTTTTCTTATTGTTCATGAATTATAACAATAATATAATTGATAAATAATCATTTATTTATAATTTTACAACATCTCTTTCTATTCCAGAATCGCAATCTTTATACATTCCTAGTATGTCTCAATATCATATATGATACGACATTCTATTACAATCAATTTGAGTATTTAACACTCATATTATATACCAACCAACTCTTATACTACACAATCATTTTACCTGTCCAATTCGGACGGATATCTACAATGGTCGTGCTAGACCTTCAGGGAATGTAATATGCATTCTTGTTTCTTGATCTTTAACAAAATTTCGAATAACTTGCACTATCTGAAAATGTTGGTTTTAAGCAAGAGTGAGCACAACGGCTCAACAAGTTTAACAGTTACACATAACACATTACATGCTTCACATATTATACATGCTCTGCATTTTATTCTTAAATCATGCATTTCATGTTTTTCATCTTATGAATGCTTCATACTTCTTATGCATCACATATATCAACCAACTAGTCTCTAGGAATTCATGTTTCATATTTCACATGTAATCACAACTCATGTTTTTCACATATCACAAATATCATCAATAAATCTACATATCAATAATATAAAATCACGTTGTAGCATATTAATGCACATAGGAGCAAGTTTTGAAAAACTTGTATGGTTCGCTTCTACCATTACGCTTATTTTGCGTCTTTCATTCAATCTACAAGTTATATATAAAATTGACATAATCATTAGTTACCATGACTATTAATTAGTCTTAACTTCAAATTATTAACTCTTTAGTTGTCCGACAAATGAACCTTTACGTTCCGGACAAAAATCCTAGCTCAAACCTAGTTGAACATGTCGGGTACACTTAATCAACTTACGCATTCACTACACGTTCTTCGTACAACTTACTTTTAATAAGTTATCTAAACTTTAGTCATAAATGGACTATCTACTTTGGTTTAATTCGATTAAACTTTCTTCTCTTACATAACTTAATAATTCGGACATTTAATAATGTACCAAATACTTTAAAATATTATCTACCTTTGATAATATACAACTACGTTTAAATATTATTAATTATTTAATAATATTTTACTCACGTATTAATATTATTTATCATTTAATAATATTTTAATCACATATTAATATTATTAACCATTTAATAATATTTTAATCACTTATTAATATTATTAACTATTTAATAATATTTTAATCACATATTAATATTATTAACCATTTAATAATATTTTAATCACTTATTAATATTATTAACCATTTAATAATATTTTAATCCCTTACTAATATTATTCATCATTTAATAATATTTTAATCATATACAAATATTATTCGCCATTTGATAATATTTTAATCATTTATAAATATTATTCACCATTTGATAATATTTTAATCTCTTATTAATATTATTAACCATTTAATAATATTTTAATCACTTATTAAAATTATTAACCATTTAATAATATTTTAATCACTTATTAATATTATTAACCATTTAATAATATTTTAATCACTCATTGATATTATCAACCATTTAATAATATTTTAATCTCTTACTAATATCATTCATCATTTAATAATATTTTAATCATTTACAAATATTATCCACCATTTGATAATATTTTAATCATTTATAAATATTATTCACCGTTTGATAATAATTTAATCTCTTATTAATATTATTAAACATTTAATAATATTTTAATCACTCATTAATATTATTAACCATTTAATAATATTTTAATCACTTATTAATGTTATTAATTATTTAATAATATTTTCATCATGTACTAATGTTATTAAGCATTTAATAACTTTTTAATCATATACTAATATTATTAATCATTTAATAATATTTTAATAATCTTCAAACAATACCAATAGTTAACTTTTTAATTGCGTTAACTTTAGTCTTTATTTTAAACATTTAACTACCATTAATTCACTAATAAATTCTACATATATATGTTTAATATCCAAACACATTCATTTTACACTTATTTTAACTTAAAATTTCATTAAAAACTCGACCCGGACCGACCCGACTCAAAACGCCCAAAATCTATTTGGCAGATTAGTTAACTTTTTAATTGCGTTAACTTTAGTATTTATTTTTAACATTTAACTACCATTAATTCACTAATAAATTCTACATATATATGTTTAGTATCCAAACACATTCATTTTACACTTATTTTAACTTAAAATTTTATTAAAAACTCGACCCGGACCGACTCAAAACGCCCAAAATTTGTTTGGCAAATTGTTTGGGCGCAGGTGCGCTTGGCCAGTCGGTCCAAAAGTCAACTTTTTGACTGCTTGACCCTCCGACGCTCCGACAGCCATAATATTTTTTATTTTAAAATATTTTGAGGTGATTCTTGAGTTCATTCTCATCAGAATTTTCCCCTCTACAATTTCTCTTTATATCACAAATCCAAATTCTAAACTAAACTGGACTAAAAACGGCTCACAAGGATAAAGTGAAAACTAAAATCACAAATCATTGGTTTTAATTGTTCAAACTTGAATAAAATAAACTCTACACATCCAAATGACACCAACTTAGTGTTGTTGTCTTCCTAACTTCTTGTTTTACAACATTTTATGGTTCAATCATATTTTTGAAAATGTTTTAACAAGAAATTTAAGATCGAACCATCTAGGGTTTTACCAGTAACACAATATGAAATTTTCTTCCATTTATTTGAATACCACTCATACCAAAACATGATTTAAAAATATCAAACCATGATTCTACCAATATAACATAGCTTAAGACTTTTAGAGCATCAAAATAACTTTTGATCGGTTAAAAATACATTTTAACCGTTCAAATCATATCTAGACTACAAAAATGAACTTAAGAAGGGTTAGATCACTTTTTAACCTTATGGACTTGTGTGCTCTTCTTCTTCTCCTTCCAAAGAATGATGTGAATCTTTGTGTCATCCACCAAGCTCTACCTCTAGCAATATTTTTCACACTCACAAGTGTTCTCTCTATATTTCTCTCAAATGCTCTCTATTTTCTTCTCTTGAGCTCTAGCAAATGACCAAACAAACATGACAAGGGTGTGGAGTGTTGAATGTTGTTTGATTTGATGATGATGACTGTTGTGCAAAAAGGATTGTGGTAAATGTGCTTATATGGCTAATTGTCAATGTGTATATGAAAAAGTGCTTATGTGTTAATGTGCTTATGTGCTTACTTGTTTATGTGCACAATTTGTTTAAAAGTGTTTTTGTGGTTATTTGACAAAGTGATTATATGTTAATCTAGTTATGTGCTTACATTGTTGTGTGTGTGTGTGATATATATTACCTATTTCAAATACTTTGATATGCACACTTGTATAGCACAAATATGATCTTGTTATAAAACTATCTGCTGCTTATTAAAGAAAATGAAAGTTATCTGGTTCAAATGTTGTAAAGTCCTTTTTAGATATATGTGTACAAAGGACTTAGATTTTAAAGATCAGAAATGTTAGGTTGATCTTTTAATAGAAGTCACTCTGCATAAAAGATGTATGATATAAGCAGAGTAACATAAGAATGAATCATTGTTGTATTTGTGTTTGACAGGGTCCGTAGAGTCCTTTCATTATATAATAATGTAATAATGTACGAAAGGACTTAGTTAGAAAAGATTAAATCTGTTAGGTTGATCTTATGGTTGTTCTGATCAGTCTATACGATCGTAGAACGGACACTACGATTTCTTTTAAAGAAGACTCAACGTTTCTGTATAGATCGTAGAGTGAACTCTACGACTCCTTACCAGGATAACTATACGATCATCAAAGAGAGTCAAATATGCAAGAAGTCTACTGAATTAACAAGCAAAGTTAAAGTTGATCAAGTACAAATCGTAGAGCTTAACTCTACGATTGTTGAACGGACAGTTAAGCCAACCTGCAGTTAACGCTGAACCTGAGAAGAAATGTACTCTACGACATACACACTCTAGCAAGGTCGTAGAGTAAATTCGAAGATAAACCACATGCAACGGAAATCTGCACAGATGGAAGAAGTCGTAGAGTGAAACAGAATGACGAGGCAATGCAGAAAATTGCTCTACACATGGAACAATCGTTGAGTAGAATTAAAGGATGTGCCAACAAAGACAACAATTCAACGATTCCACTAAGAAGCACTACAGTCAGCAAACTCTACGATTTGATCAAAGACAAACAAGTTCGTAGAACAAAATCAAAGCAAAGCACTGCAAGCACAAACTCTGCAATCTGACCAGAACAGCAAGGTCGCAGAGTAAAAGAAAAGATCGTTCTAACTCAATGTTTCACTTGACATTCCTCAAGTAATATTCATGGAGCTGAATTCGCAGAATCAAAATGGACAGTCTATCACTCGACAAATTCATTGAGTAGTTCAGAACCAGTAAACTAACAGAACGACAATATGGTATGAGAGAAATTAGTATACTCCTCGCCCAGATTCAAGAAAGAGTAAGTGCTCTTGAAATACAGAGGCTTGTCAGAGTCACAGAAGACTTTGTGCCTAAACGACTATAAGTCAGGACCCACTGCTCAGGAAGATGGTGAATAAAGTCAGACCAATGAGACATCTCTGAATGCATCAGAACAGTTGGTTCTAAAAGTCAAGGAAGGTATTTATTGATAAATCAGAAGATTAATTAACAAAGGAAATAATAATCCTTGCTGAACAACTCTAGGAGTGCAACGGCTATAAATTCAGAGAAAGTTGAGCTACATGTCAATATATCAGAACATGTCAGAAAAGGGAAAAGCACTGACACAAGCAGCAAGAAAGTCAACATCGAAGATATTAAGGATCTGCACAAAGCCAAATGAAGCCAACGGGATTTCTTTAACAGTAATATATGCTCAGATTTATAAAGGCTTAAATAACTATCAGAAAGAGATGTAGTTGTTGAATATACAAGAAAGATGATGGTAGACAACAACTGATCGTAGAGTGAAACAGAAAATGAATATGCTGAAGGACTCTACGATCCATAAGAGCACTAACACTAAATTGAGAGAGATATAGAGATAAATAACTCTATTACAAGAAAAGAGTTCAGAGCTGCTAGGCACATGGTAGAGAAAAGCTTAACGCCAACTTGATACATACATGGTAGCAACTGAGTACCAAAAGGAAGGAGCATCACAATCAACTCAGAAGCCCATCTCGAGAAGCGTTAAAACTGTTTATGATAAGAAGGAACAACTGAGTACCAAAAGGAAGAAGCTTTACAGTCATCTCAGGAGTTCATCTCGAACAAGTTATCAAGTACCACAGGAGCTGAAGTGTAAAAGCCTAGCAACACAATGGGTGATCACAAGAAGATATTGATCATATAAAGAAGTCAAGCATCATTGCCGAACTCAATATTATTCCAGGAATGATCACACCATGCTACTGAGTGTTTAGAAACAATGGAACTTAAAGTACAAACTCAGTAGCAACTCCATTATCTATCAACAAGCAGGGAGCTAAGTCTGTTGGACTTGAAGAGGGCAGTACTGTCCTTGTCATAGTGACTAAATGAGCCAAGTCTGCTGGACTTGAAGAGGGCAGTAATGTCCTTGTCTAAGTGACTAAATTAGCCAAGCTTGCTGGGTTTGAAGGATTCTTAGTGAATCAGAGTTTCCAGGCTAATGAGCTTGAAGGGTTCTGTATGAATCATCCTTAGTGGATTTCCTACTCGTTGTAGTAGAAGAGTGGAGTAGGAGTTATTCAGTCTCCGAACCACTTTAAACTCTCTGGTGTCATTTACTTTCAGTCATTTACATTCTGTCTTTTATATATATACATATATACATATGACTGTTAATTGGTTTACTTAACAAGTGATTTTCTTCAATATAGTCTTAACTAAATGAAGCTGCTTTAGAAATCTTTAAGGGGAGTTTTTCAAACTAATATTCCGCCGTGTAAACAAATCTCGAGTAAATGAATTACTTGGTAATGAATTCGTAAAGTAAAAATTTCTAAGAGATCTATTCAACCCCCCCTTCTAGATCACTTGTGTGCCTCTGGGAACTAACATGGAGTACTCTATATATAGAGTCTCCTTAATCACCATCAACTTTTCCTAATCCACCAACATAGTCAAATTAAAGGCTAATTAGGATTACTGTTGCTTGGATTGACATTGTGAATAACAAGTGGAATGACTTGAGTTGTTGGCCAACTATGACAAAGTGTGAAATTGAAGCAATCAAGCAAAACAAGCAACGCATTGTGGGCCCCTCATGATTTCAGCAAAATGGGATTTAATCACCCATTTTTGCTTTATTTTTAATGCTTTAATTGTATATATATACTCCTATATATATGCACACTTATATATACATTGTTTGACCAACTTTGACTTCTTATTGGGCTCCACATTGGACCTAGGAATTAAATATATTGGGCTCATCCATTTAATTTGGTTGGACTCACTTTAATTATTACATTGGACTAACATTTAATAATCTATGTTATATTTAATTAAATCAAGCATTGAGCTTGTTTAATTAATTACATGGACTACTAGGTAAATTAATTTGACCTAGATTAATACCTCATTTGGATTTAAAATATAATCCGATTAGACTTGTTATAAATAATTCTACCACATTGGGTTACTCAATTAACTCATCCATAGTTAATTCTCATCATCAAATTCACTCACCTAGCATTTAACCAATGTTTGGTTAATGCTCTCTCTTGTCTACCAACTAGGGTTGTTCAATTAACCCTACATTAGTTAATTCTCTACACTTAACAATATTTCCCAATACTTTGACCAACATTGGACTCTTAAGTGTTTGGGCTACATAACTTACTTTGTATTGTGTTCTCTTAGTTAATTACTTGGGCTACCCAACACAATTCACATATCGTTTATAACTTGGGCTTGATAATTAATTTAATTGGACTACCACACTACTTGCCAACATAATTTAATTGGACTTATATTAATTACCTCTTTATAATTATCAACAAGACTTACAACAATTAAAATATTTGCTTGTCTTAATCCATTATTGGACTCTATACAACAATTCTATAATTAAGTTAATTACTTACTTAATTACTTCTCATTATTGTCATCCTAGGCAATCATTCTAGCGTTTCTATATAATTAACCTAATTAATTATATTTCATGACTTTCCTTCTTACATCATATTTAAACTAATTAATTTATTAGTTTTAATTGAATATTAATTTACTTATCTTCTTATTTGTTTAACAAACACACTTTAGGTATCTATAATTTAATATAATCACCTTCACTTTTCAATTGAATTTATTTCCTTAATAAATTCTCTACATGCATCATTACAATATCCTCACATTTAATTTATAACAAGTAAATCATTTATAAAAAAAAAATGTTTACCCATTTTCTACACATCTTACTTCTCAAATTCTAGGTTTTAAACCATAACCTTTAATTAATATTAAAAAATCTTATTTACAAACCTTGTAAATATTTGGGATATTAAAATGCATGACACTTGTTAAGGTATTAAATGCAAGATAATCATATCAACATTCCAAAATTATTTTTTGGAAAAGTATAATTAAATACATTTTACATTTATAACTTTTGAACAAATTGGAAGGAACTAAAGTGCAGATGTAATTAAGCCTTAAACTAATTAATTAGTAAATAATTTGGTTGGTAGGTCCCACTAGCCTATTATTAGTTGACATATACCTAAATGCTGGATAAGGAAATGTCCCAATATACTCTGACATGGTTATAAGTAAGGGTATAAATAAATCGAGTCGAATCGAATATTGAGTTGTTTATATTTGGTTCATAAAATTTATCGAATATGAAATAAGATTTAATTGAGATTCGTTTAACTAACGAGTCGGACACGATATCGAATCGAACCCGAAAAGTTTAAACTTTATAAACAAATATTATCTGAGTATTAAAAGAAAATTATAATTTAAAAGATTTTCAAATTATTTATCAAATTTTAAATTTTACTCATATTTAAATTATTTATATTTTAAAATAAGTTCAAATTAAATTTTTAATCGGTACGAATTGAGTTTAAATTTTTTAATTCATTTTACGGCCTTAGTTATGGGTCAAAGATGACATGCAGATAACCATTACTTGTATTTTGTCCTAACAGAAAGAGTGCCTTGTTGACTGAGTTTACCAAATCCGCTAACTCGAATTCACAACACTTAAAAATTCACTATATTCGAGTTAAATGTAAACTATATTTATTTTAGGCCACTGATAATTTTTAGAATGATATCCATATTGTTAGATAAAATATATATTTAATGAGATTTTTATAAATACTATTTTAGTAACATTAACTCATTACTTTAACAATATCATTCTTGTTTTAGTAATATTAGTCGCTTTATTAATTTTGTAATAGCAATATTTTTGTGTACGTAATTCAAGATTGATCGAAATTAGCCATCAATTTATTATTCATTACATATTTCTCTTCCTTGGTAAATAAGATTCTATATTTAACCTTCCTCTCTTTATTCAAAAATTTTAAAATTTAAAATTAATGTGATCTTATATGATTTTGAATAATATAATAATAATTATTGTAAGTTATGTAAGAAGTTTTACTGCGTACAAAATTATTATTAATAGATGGAGCAAATAATATTTTTATAAATATTAAGACTTTTACTTTTCTTTAAGTGCCTCAAACCCTTATTCATAATAATGAAATACTCTCACTGTTTTTATTTTATTTGTCATTTGTAAATTTTAAATAAATATTAATTACTTAATTTTTAATATTATTTTTTATAATTAAAGGCTAATTAATTTTCCTTTTATCTTTTTAATAAATTTTAAAAAATTAATATTAAAATTTTATATTCAGTTTAGATCTAAAAACACATAAGCTAATTCCTAATGTCGATTCTTTCTGTTATGTCTGACGATTCGATTATTTTATATTTTACCGTTTGGGTTAATTAAAAAGAAACGGAGAGGGGATTATTTATCAAGTCAAGCCAAATTCATACTTGAAGTCCTCTAAAAAAGTTGCACCATGAAAAGCCGCCGCCACCACCATAGCCTTCAGAGTTTGGCAGTCAGCTTAGCAAAAGGGATTATTTTAAGCCTGAGAATTGCTCACTTGAGGGTACTTTTGACTTATGGCATTGGTGGTACTTGGATATTTATGCTGCCAATATACACTCGAGTCAACTTCAATTCAATTTCACATAAGTTTGACTCAAAACATTCAATAAAATTTTATAACGAATCCAATGACTAAAAGCTTAACAAAGCTAAAATAGTAATAAAAACCACTACCTCTTCATGCATGGTATGTACGTACGTGACAATTTAAAATATAATTTTTAAAAATAAATAGTAGTTATTAATATTATTAAAATAAAAGTGATGCTGCCAAAAAATGTAATTAATAACATTTTAATAATTATTTTAAAGACACTTGATATTTTAAACGATACTCGTTATTCTGATAACATTATTTCGTTCTTTGATAATATCAACTTTTATATATATATATATATATATATATATATATATATTTATTATCGCATGCATATTTAAAGGGACTATAATTTGAAGGAAAAACCATATAAAGCAATTTAATCTTTTTCATATGTTTTGTCGAAATTGTTAGTGGAAATATATGTTGTCTATATTTATATTATAATATAAAGCTTCTTGATTTGTGATTTAAAAATAAATTTTATTTGGGTATCATATTAGTTACACATTAATTGACTTGAAATGGGCTATATTGTATTGTGTTCTTTTATGTTGAATTATGGGCTGGGGGAAAGAAGTAGGCTTGTTGGCACATGAGATGAATGGCTAAGAAGTATTCTTAAATATATAAAATATAGTTGGGCTGGGCTGGGCTGGTCCATAAGTTTATCCGTAGTCTGCTATCCAATCCCGTGAAGCACGATTTTCTGAGATCATGTATAAAAGAATTTACGATATAAACAATTATGGACTAAGCCTAAAAAATTACATTATTCCAAAAAAAAAAAGAAGGACTTATTTTAATTTTTCAAGTTAGTTTGTTAGAAATCTTAAAATTCAATTATTATGACTTTTTTATTTAGTTAATACCCGGTTCTTTTTAAAGTCCCACATCGCCTACTATTTTAAAACGCATCTCTTCCCTTAGCCTATAAATATAATACTAACATTTATTTTATTTTACAAACATTAAGTATCTCCTATTCCTGTGATTTTTTTTTGTGTGAGGACCTTTTTGTAATGATATGCTTAGTTAAAATATTTCGATGTCGAGGACGTAGGCGGATTGCAAATTTCATAATTTCGGGTATATTTCTTTTTTTTTCTTTGTGTAATTATTTAATTTTCTGTATTAGTCTTAATTTTATAATTTTAATTTTTGTATGCTATTTAATTTATTAGTTTATATATTTTGTATATCTTTGTTAGTAATTAGAATTTTGGGATATTAAATTAGTATTTTTGTAACTTTATAGTGTTGACAAATAATAATAATAATAATAATAATAATAATAATAATAATATTTGTTTGTAATAGAATTAAAAATGGAAATAATATTTTTGTAAATATGCTTATATGTATTTTGTAAGGAACAAAAAGTCTATTATTTATTAATATATACGTTACCATGATCAAAATATTTATATATGTATAACTTTAAGTAGAATTTTGTTTAGAGCGGAAGAATTTCAGATTTGCCTAAAAGAAATAAAATGTGTAAAATTTAATTAATTGATTAACTATTTATTTATCTATTCATTTATTTTGTTTAATTAGTTTCGACAGAGGGAATTTAACGAGTCAGTTTTGTAATATAATTTCGGGTATTATAGTGCTTATTCTAGGTACGAATTCCGTACTACTTCGGTAATATTCATTTAATTTTAATTCGTTCATTTTGCTGCTTATTTAGAAATTCTGATATTGTTTCAATACTTTAGTTTTAGTTGAATTCATATGATCGTTTAACTTGATTTTAGATATTCATAAATTTATAACTTGTACTCTTGAAACTTGTTGAGCACATCTAGTATTTATTTTGATTTTGTAGAAACATACATGTTAATGTATTTGGGAGCTTTTGTGTCGATTCGCTTCGGTTTAACATGTGCGTATTATAATCTTTTTATTAGTATTGTGTCACATCTATTGTGACATGATATTTTTGTTAAAATGTATCGTAAGGTATACCTGAACTATAACCACTTGTGGAGGTACTACAAGCATGTCCTCTTGGCACTGAGATATGACATTTTCGTGACAGTGTGATTAGTCCACGACGTCTCTATTTTGTGTGCTCCGATGAAAGTTGGTCATTTAGTATTTTATTGTGGGAGACGTATGGGTCGGGCCTAACATTCTGTTATGTTCTATGGTCTGGCGTTGTTTGTAGTACCGAGCACACCTTTCCTATTTTACATGCATTTGGATCTGCAGTCCAATGTGCGACTTTTGTTTTGTTCTGAAGTCGGTATGAAATAAACTCAACCATTCGATTAAGCATATTATGTTATTCAATTTAGTTCAGTAAGATCATGATATTTAGTTCAGTTCAGTAAGATTATGTTATTCGGTTTAGTTGATTTTGTTAATTTCAGTTTTGTTCAGTTAATTTTGTTATTCAATTTCAGTTCTTATTTCTGCACTCTTTATCCGTATTGGGCATTTGACTCATGCTGTATTTTTCTTCTTGTAGGTTTGCAAGGGAATTCAAGGACAAATGTGAAAAAAGCTTTCTTTTTATTTTAATATTCTACGTAGAGTTCATTTGTGCGTATCATCTCTTTTCACTAGTTGGGAAGGGAGTGTTACATATATAATTGCTGTAAATTACTCCCTTTGTTGCAAAAGAAATAAGATCATTATTGATTTTTTGAAGTCAACTTGAGATATTTTTAAACTTAAAATTGACGTAATTTTTTGAATTTATTTATAATTTTGGTCAATACAATGATGAATATTATAAAATATTTAAAAAATATTACTCATTTTAAGATTTACTATATCATAATTTTTAATAAATTATCTCAAATAAAAGTGTCTCAAATTAGTTTTTAAAAATTAATAATGATCTTAGAACATAGATAATATTTAAAAAGTGATATTAATCAAAAGATTTGCTGTTATGAACTTAAATGAATTATATTAATTTTAAATTTTAAAATCTTATGAATTAATTCTAGAAAGTCAAAATGAGACTATTTTTTTTGCTAGTTTAAAGGAAATTTAATAATTTTGACTTTGTCAAAATTGAATCTCCGATTTCATAAATACTATGTAGAAGATATTATCACTCAAACACCATGAGATAAAGTTTAAAATGAGACTTTTTTTTTTTTGCTAGAACCAAGGTAGTACCAATTATGTGCTTAATTACCTACTTTTGTGGAATTTACTTATTTCAGTTTGTGTTTGATTAATGAGACAAGGGAGTGAAGAAGCTTAACTGCACGTCATCAACGACTTAAACTTCACGTTATGATAAGTACGGCAGCATGTGCACGATAAGCCTAAATAACGCACAGCATGCATGTTCTCATTATAATAGCTGGCATGAGTAAACCTTGCACTTCAATGAGTTACAGCTATGATATTATGTTCGAGTATATTGTGTATGGAACTCCTTTTATGGCACAAAAAATTTTCATTTAACTGTAGTGTTATATATATATAGAAAAATAATTCACAATAATTATTTGTTATAAATTAATTAAATATTTGAATCCGTCTCTACTGTTAATAATAACGGATAATAGTATCCATTATTAATAGTAGTGATGACTGGATTATATTTGCTACTCATATTCGTTGCTGTTAATAGCGAATGACGAAATTACATCCGTTATTAATAGTAGTAGATAATGACGTTTATTTTATAATTAAATTCGTTTAATTTTTTATAATCGTGTCATCTGTTATTATTATTAGTAGTTGATGCCGGAATCCAAATTTAAGTCTAGGATCATTTATTAATCTAATAAATAGTTATAATTAAATTTATTTATTTAAATATAATTTATAGCAAATAATTGCTATAGATAGCTTCCGATATATATATATGCTATTAGTTGACTAGTCTGATTATAATTATTCTTTTGGTACGGAACGAAGAACATAAACTTTTTTTAATAGGAGATGTTTGCATCAAAAAGCATGCACACGAGGAGTACAATCGTAATTTTGGCTTGTTATCTTCTAATTTCCTTTGTCAAAGGGTTATTATGAGTAAATAAGAGTTTTTGTACGCTGAAGTCTAAAGGTAGTAGCTTTATGCTTACTCTTTGAAAGAGTTATAAATTCAAGTCTACGGTTTAGCTTAGCGAATTTTGTAATAGGTAATGATTTATATAATAATTTTTTATAAAATAATAAATTTTATAAGATAATTAAAATATAATTCATTATTTTATAAAAGATTATTACATAAATTATTGTGTGTATTATTACGTATTTAATTAGCGAGTTTTGTTATAGGTAATGATTCATATAATAATTTATATATTGATCTTTTATAAAATAATGGATTCTATAAAATAATTAAAATATAATTTATTATTTTACAAAAGATTATTACACAGATTATTGTATATATCATCAAAATTCTTAGCAAAATTAAATCTGAGTTTAGTTCTCAACAAAGTCAATCGGAACTTATATACTAAAAACAAATCTCTCTTACTTTCTTTCCGGACCCCTTTTGGAAGTTTCTTATATCTCATGTTTCCCCTAAACCTGTAGGATTAAAATACATAACTAAATTTGGAAAGTATTATAATTATTGACGTAATTAACGTGATACTATGATTGACGGAAGTTATGGGACTTAACTTATGGGGATTACTTATCTCAAGCACACGGTCTCCACTTATTTAATTAAGTTTACGGGGTTTGCTTGAACTTGCAAAATTAATACGGGAAAAAAAATGAAATTAATATTTTCTGGAATGATAGATATTTTACTCTTTATTAAATTATATTTTAACATTGTTCTTCATATTAGCTTTTGAAAATATAGATAATTAGGCTTACATTTAATTTATTCTCGTTCTTCTTTCCTTTCTTATCCCTTTTTTAGCTGTCAATTATATATGTACATTGTCGGTGTCATTGAAAATTTATAGTGTCGGTGAAAAGTGTAAAAATATCGCTAAATACATATTTTTAATTATGATAATATAAACATTATTTTGAATTAATATTTTTTATTAATACTATAATATATATGATTTTAAAATATAAAATTGGAAATTGAGATTATTTAACTTAATGTAGAGACCATGTGAAGGATTGAAAGTGGTGCATTTGTACACATTCTCACAAGTTGCGGCATCAAGTTTTCAGTGTCCTTCACATGAGCAAGAAGAACTTAATTTGGTGGTCATGTTTCCAATATAACCAAGTCTTCTTATCTGTCTTAAATCATCAATTTTAATTATCTATTATGCTACCAACGTAGCTTGTCCATCTCTCACCAAATTAAGTAAATAGATGTCTTTGCTTAGTAATATTAGATAGGACTATGTACTAATCGAGCTAGAGTATCTTTCACCATTCATAGCTCTAATTTATAAAAAGGAATAAATTTTAAAAATTATGGGCCTTTTATTTTGAATTCAAAAAAGTTTAAATCATTTTAGTCTGACTTAGCTCAACTCAATTACAACCCGACCCGTTTGTCTGATTTAGATTTTGAGTAAGCCTATATACCTTTTATAATTAATGAACCTCAAATCCAATTCCTAATTGGGTTCATTAATGCCCACGTGAATGTGTATTAGTAATCTTAATAACGGGTTAAATACACCGTTGACCATTGAACTTTAGAATTTTTAAAATTTGAGCCCATTTTGCTTGGTCAATGTAAATCGAGTCCTATAATATTTAAAAATTTGAATATTGAGTCTTTAGGTGTCATATATGCGTTGACTGCTCATGTGACACATGTGCCGTGACATCTTAAACATATTTTGGCCAAAAAATGAGCTGCTCCCAAAAATGAATCCCAATAACTTTAACTTTGAACTTTAAGTCACAAAATCGCTCAAGCATCATGAGTCTATCTATTCAAAATACTCAATAAATAATAATAATAATAATAATAGTAATAATAATAAAAATAAAGATAATAATAATAATAATAATAATAATAATTTATTTTTAATATTTTGGGAGAGAAATAAAATTATTTAGTATATTATTTATTTTTTGGGCATTTTAAATAACTAGATTTATAGTGTTTGGATAGTGCAATGAACAAAAGTTCAAACTTAAATTTTAAGATCAATTCTTAAAAACAATTAATTTTTTAGGCCAAATTTACTTAAATTCTATGTCATCAGTGTCATCCTAATTTTTGGAATCAAATCTACTTAAATTCGGTGGACATGCACATCTGACACCTAAAAACTCAATAGCCGAAAGAGTTCTTAACTATTCTAATAACTAAGAAAAGCCTTTCGAATAGTAATTGAATTAATAATCCAATTGACCCATATTACTTTGTCACCCATTCAAAAAAATTATTAAATATATTTAAGACACCTGTCGCACAGATCGAACGAATAATTATTCCCAAATCCAATTCTAATTTGGGTTCCCAACCCTATCCCTCCACAACGCCAGATATAAATTTCCTACAAATATAACATTAAAATATTAGCATCTTTATTGTTGAGCCCAGGAATAAGTATCGACAATGGGAAGGCGAAGACGAAGAGGAAAGGTTGGTCAGGGAAAAAGAAAAAAAACAGTTTCCCTCGGTAAGATCTCTTCTTCTGTGGTGTCCGTGATGCTTAATCTGCCCCAAAAAATTGTTTTGAAAATACTGCCATGGCAGCCGGTGAAATATCTGCTTTCTGTTTGCAAACCCTGGTTTTCCATAATCTCAAGCCGTAATATAATCGCCAAAACCCAACATAATTGCGCAGTCGAAATCTCTTCTTCCGCTGTGCCGGTGCCTGGTTATCTGCCGGAAGAACTTTTATTCGATACACTCTCACGGCTGCCGGTGAAATCTCTGCTTAAGTTAAGATCTGTTTGCAAATCCTGGCTTTCCCTAATCTCAACCCCTAATTTCGTCAAAGCCCAATACGAAAACCAGCCCTCATCAGTCATCGTCTTTGGCGAGGAATGGTCGACGGGTGAGAAATCCATCTCTCTTGTACGCCTCGATTCTGTCAAAAATTGTTATAATGGTACCGCTCTCAAGTCACCAAAACCCAAGCCACCATTGGGTTGTTTAATGAGTATTGTTGGTTGCTGTGATGGAATTGTTTGTATCCAATCCCTTGGATCCTTTCGCCTATGGAACCCTGCAACCAAAAAAGTCAAGCGCTTCCCGGTTTCCGTTTCTCCTTCCCGTTCCCCGCATTGTAGAGGGTTGGGTTTCGATCCTCTCTCTGGTGATTACAAGGTGGTTAAGATTTTCTTTGGAGAGGAGGGATTTGTGAGATATGTACAAGTGTATTCGGCAAATTCCTGCTCTTGGAGGGAGATTCTGGTGGTTGATAAGGTGAGCATTTGGGAACCCCAAAATCTTCTAGAACCCTGTAAAGCTGATGCTGATGTGTGTGTGAAAGGAGTTTTGTATTGGAAGCTTTCTCGTGGGATGGAGCTTCTTTCATTTGATTTGCATACCGAGGAGGTTCGGCTAATTCCAATGCCAAGTTGTGTGAAGCTGGAAACACCTGAAGGTTATATTATAGGCAATGATCATATTACAGACAATAGGACTTGTTCAGTTGTGAACTTTAGGGATTGTGTTGCTATGATTGTGTATTCTCGTCCTGAGGCCGCAGTAAGTTTGTGGATTTTGGATGATGAGATAGGGATATCCTGGACGAACAAGTTCACTTTTGAGGTAGTCCCACCAATTGATCGGTTACATGGGTATTTGAAGTCGGGCAAGATTGTAGCATCCGACGCTGCAGGGTTGTTTCTGTACGACCCTAAAAACAAAGAGAGCAAGTATATTAGAATTTCTTATAGTTTTCTTAGTGCTTTTGAGTACACTGATAGCCTTGTTTCAATTAAGGGATCCAAACAATTTCTTGAAAGGCCGAAGAACAACTATAGATGTTAGCTAATCGGTAGTTGTAATTTAGGTGATGATTTATTAAGTGCAATGCACACTAGATTTTGATTTCCACCTTTTATGTAGCTGTCATTAGCCATGCATGCTTTTGATTTATTAAGTGCAATGCACACTAGACTTTCGATTGGATATCTGCTTTCTAATTCTATAGGTTTTAGTTGGAGTTTACTATATTTAGCTGCTTAATTAATTGTTTATCTTGAGTCCTTATAATATAATGTTTCTATGTAACACCTAATTAAGCTAAGGTAGAGGTTTCCTTAATTTCCAGCGTATATCTTTCCATCTAATTTTTTATTATTAAAAAAGGTGCTAAAACTTATGTTGTGTATATTTAGTAACAGGCTTCGATCATTACTAATAATTTGTATGCCCCCTCTTTTGCCACGGTTAAGCTAGGTCCTAGAGGATAAGAGCTTTGACATCAACCAAGATAGTCATTTTTCATGCATAATGCTATAACAATTAACAATTATAAGCGTTATTAATTAGATAAACTAGAATCTAGTATATACCATCCAGCCTTTTGGGGTACGTGGCGGGGAAGGATATTAAATTTATTTTATACTCCACACACTATTGCTGCATGCATGCAAATTAGGAACATCAGTCGACTAAACGTCTAAACCCCTCAAGAAAGCTAACACAAGCAAAGTTTATTATGATAGGTTTATTGCACAATGCTAATGACAGTAATTTTGTTATATGGAGTATTTACAATTCGCGTGGATTTTTATCCTTTAGCGCGCATTGGTTTCTAATTACCAAATATTAAAAACATAATCAGTCTTAAAGTTGTACCCTTCACTTGGTTCAGTCAGGATGGTTCTTAATTAGCATCTGTCCATCATTTTGGGCTTTTGGTGGGAACAAGGATGGTTAGATTTTGAGGAGATGCATGTGTTTTGCGATTTCATCGGCTTTTCGGATAGAGCAGAATGCTACGATCTTTGTTTCCTCTTTCTTCTTTCTAAGAAAATCTCCTTTCATCTAAAAAAAGTTAAAAATTTATATGAGAAATGGCAGGTACAGCTGCTACCTGATTTTTGTAGTACGTACGTTCAAGGGCGGAGGTACTCATGGGCTCGGGTGGGCGGTAGCCCGGGTGAAAGAGGAGGGACTGTGAGGAGGAAAGGGGCTGTGAGGAGGAAAGGGTAGCACTGCACAGGAGGAGGGACTGTGAGGAGGAAAGGGGGTGTGAGGAAAGGGGCTGTTGGAAGTTGTAGCCCAGGTGAAGGAGGATTAGCCCGGGTGAAGGAGGATTCCTGGCTCCGCCCTTACGTACGTTGGATAAATATATTCTTGGTTTAGATATTTTCAAGTTTGCTTCTTATTTTCTTTTCAAAAAATAAATAAATATAAAAATTGGCTTAATATATTCTTTGTTGCCCTTTGTGAGGGCATATGGTATTGACTTCTATGATAAGATTGTCATCCATGCAAAGTTCAGAGTTGTATTTGCTGTTTGGACAAGGCTATATACAAAACACCAAACACCATATTCATCTTAGTCATTAAGAAGTAAGGTATCACACAAATTTTAATACGTTGTTTTATTTTTTAATAATTAAGATGAATATAGTATATAAATTTATGTTTAAATATTGTACACTTATACTTATTCTTGCTATTTTCCCTGTCCCGATTTTAATTTTAGGTTCTTCGTATACTTTTAAGTTTATTTGATGCCTACTTCTCTTTAGAGGTCTTTTTGTCTTTCACTTTCTATTCTTGCTTGCATAGGCCTGAGTGTTGATAAGGGTTGTTATGTTCTGTGAAATCAAGAACTATATCTGCGGACGCAAATGTGCGAGGGGTTCCAAAATCCATGGTTTGATATAAAATAGTGTGAATTTAATATCTCAATAGCCCTTTACCCAGGTAAGGTATGAATTTGATGAGTACCTTAAAATTAATATAGTTTCAATTTATGTCATATTCAATATGTACCTATTTTTTATATTTAAATATAATAAAATAGTATATCAATTTTTATTTTATCATATGTAGGTATTTAATATTTAAAATATATATTAATCGCAACCGAAGTCACTGCTGGTTTGTGAGTCTAATCCCATGAGGTGGACTAATTTTAATTGATAATATATTAGGTGCTAAATGGAATCCTAGCCTAAATGGAATCCTAGCCTATATTAAATTGAGTTCCAAGTTTGTTGGCCACGTGAGCCGTGACAAGGAAATTAAAGAAATTTACTGACTTGCTGTAGTCTTTCCTAAACCAAATCAGGTTATGAAATATATACTATTATATATATATTACATGAAGTTTTGGTGAGGTACTTTGGCTGAATAGGAAAAGGATCATGGGAGGCTGGTAACTTCCAAACATATATACGAGGATTCACGATAAGTATTTATTAAAGACAAAATATGAACAATTACTATCTTAACCATCTATTATTATATTGAACGGATGTAATTTAAAAAAATAAACCATTGACGAAGTGACTCTCTAATTGGAGAAGATTTGATAAAGCGACCAATGGCTAGTCGGATAAGATCTTTTATTTGATTAGGAGCGGCAGGGTGGATGGAAAGCCTTACTACTTGAGGGGTGAAGGAAAGAGAAAGAAAGTAGATGGCTTGCTAGATTTCCCGAGAAGATAATCCGCTATCCCTGCTAGAAATTTTAGCGGACCATTTAGTCACCATTCTTAACTCCTTTAGCCCTTTCATAAGTGGTCGTCAGTGGACAAGTGGATATATATATTATTTAATATAATAAAATGATATTATATTAAATAAATAAATTAAATATTTAATAAATCTTAAACCTTAATTAGTGAACCTTAAAATTTAGTTAATAAACCTTAATTAGTCAAATCTAAGCTAGCGTTTAGAGTTTATTAACTAGGGTTTTGGATTTATTAACCCTAACTTAGGGTTTACTAACTAAGGTTTATGATTTATTAACTAGAGTTTAGGATTTATTAACTAGGGTTTAGGATTTATTAATTATTTAGTTTAATTATTTAATATAATATTATTATGTAATATATGTTAATATTATTATATAATATTTAAGTGATAGGCTTTATTAGTCTGGCGTGGTCTATCTACACTGATATTGATAACTAACCACGTTGTATGTACTACATTCATCAGGGGCAAAAGCTGTCTAGAATGATGATACTAAATGGTTCGCAAGTTAGTCTGGCAGAGGACATTTTCTTATTTTTAATCTAGTACGTTGGCTTTAATAATTGATGATTAAGATGTTGATTGCCCATATTTTTTTCATAACAAATGCTTGCTATGGATTGCTCCTATATATATACTCATTAACAACAACCAGTTGTTTGTAGTACTTTTTCAACAACCAAAACAGGGGTAATTGCTTTGTTAAATTTACTTGCCGCAACAGCTTGCGATAGGGTCTTTGTTAAAAAAATTGACCTTGCTGCAACAAGCTGTTACGGCAGAGGCCAAAAATCTGTTGCTGACCACTAACCGGTTGCTCTAGATTAACTTTATATATATATATATATATATATATATATATATATATATATATATATATATATAGAGAGAGAGAGAGAGAGAGAGAGAGAGAGAGAGAGAGAGAGAGAGAGAAGTAATCTATAATAAATAATTGCTATACACATTATTCTAGCAAACGTATCTCTTATCGTCCAATACAAAATTTAAAGGGCGAGATTAATAAGGACTAAAGTCTTTCTGCTATTAAGAGTAGCGACAGACAAAACTCTTCCACTCTTAGTAGAGGCAGACAAAAGAAATTAAAACTCTGTCGCTACTATTAGTAGTTATATAAATATCTTAAATATCACTACTAATGTTAAATTTAAATAGTTTTAATGTATTTATTTGTCTAAATAATTTATTAAGTAATAAAATTTAACATTGTCAACTAGATTCAATATATTTATTTTTATAAATAATAAAATTTAAAATTGTTAATTATATTCAATGTATTTAATTATATGAATATATTTTTTTAAATAATTAAATTTAACCTTTTCAATTATTCAACGTATTTATTTGTATAAATAATTTCTTAAGTAATAAAATTTAATGTTATCAATTATTATGACAATTTGATTATTTAAAATTTAAACTCCATATTGTAATAAATTTTGATTTAATTAATATAAATTATATTATAAATAAATACATTGAAACTATTTAAATCTAACATTAGTGGGAGTATTTAAGACATTTCTCTATACGACTACTAAGAGTAGCGACAGAGGTTTAATTTTTTTTTTTGTCGTCACTAAGAGTAGCAAAATGGTTTTAATCCTTATTAATCTCGCCCATAATAATTTTAATCCATATTAATCTCACTTGTTAGATCTCATATTGGACGGTGAAAGATGAATTTGTTGAAATAGTGTTCATAATAATAATTTGTTATGGATCACTCCTTATATATACAGGGGACCGATCCATTAACAACGTTATAAAAATATATAGAATTATCCTTACAACAAATCTCAGTCGTCTAGGTTGAGATCTGACGGTTTAAATGACTCTCGTTCGTAGTATAATATTTAGGTATCTGCAGTATTATACTGCGGACGGTATTAAATGTACCCGTAACATCCAAATGAATAAGCTTATCGTCCGTAATATAATACTGCAGACGGTTTAATATTGCGGATGACATTTTCACAATTTTCACCGTTCGTAGTATTATATTACGGACAATAAGAATTTTTGTCTTTCCCTCAAACTGTGTCGTTTTTGGCTTTCCTCCGTCTGCAATATTATACTGTTGACGATATAATTTTTTGGCTTTTTTTCGTCCGCAGTTTTATACTACGGATGTTAATTTTTTATTTTTTTAAAGTCCAGACATAATAACATACTTTCTCTCTCCTCTTACCATTCGCAGTATTATACTGCATATGGTAAGAGGAGGAAGAAAGTCCTAGTATTTGTTTGTGCTTACAGATGGTTTAGGTACCAAAGCTAAGAAATGGCATTATGCATTAATTTGACAAAGGGTGAAAACAGGGCAAAAAATGGCGATATTCACAGCAGAATGCTTTCATTCTTTTCATTCCCCCTGCATAGTTGCCCATGTGAAAAACTAAAGTAGCATAATATGCCCGGTCTATAACACTAACCGAAAAGATATCCCTTTACTAGCCATTAACAAGCTTCAACAAAATCAACAACAAGAGGAGAGAGAAAAAATTTAAGGGTGCAAAGGGTTTTTTTGTGAATCCCATTTCTTTCACAACAAGAAAAATGGCGACAATGTGAGCCTTTCGTCGTTAAAACTATTAGTGACCGCTTTCAGTTGCTATTGCCATCGCTATTAGTACTTTTGCAGCAAAAAAACCCCGGGAATGTTGGTGCCAAAATTGGTGACTGTTGTTCCATCGCTAAATCAGTAACTAATGTATTTGCGGCCTCTGCGTCCGTAGCTAATGTAGTTGTTAAAAGTGCCAGCTTATAAAAAAAATCAGCGACCGAGGGGCAGTCGCTATTAAGCGGCCGCTATTATATTCAACCCTAATGTAGGTGCTACCCCAGATGAAAGAATAGAAGAAAGAGGGGAAAAAAGAGAGAGGGAAGAAAGAAAGAGGTTTGTCTATCCCCCCTACCGGACGCCGCCCTCTATCGATGCCGCCCCTGCCTTACCCTCAAATCCAAGTGAGTTTATTTAAGTTTCCCTTTTTCCAGATTTAATATATGGTTATAGCTGCTATTTGGGTTTTCAGAGGTTTAAAACTTATACGTAATGACATGGTCTTTTCGTTAAATTCTAAAATTTATAGAAAAGACTTAATACTAGAGAAGCTCTGTTTTGGTTCCTCCTGGTTTGCTGCTAAGAAGTGTTCTTGTTATGATGTTGCTATTCTCCATTTAGAATGTTGCTTCACAGTACTCTTGTAGTGTTAAGTAGTTATTGGGTCTTTGTTTGAGGTGATTTGTCTGGTTGTGCTTGGTATCCCTATTCCGGAGTTGTGTTTCTGTATATTATTGGGTGCAGGCCCTTTTTTTCCATTTTTTGGTTGGTATTATGATGATGCTGGGGATTCTTTGACCTGTGCCTTATCTATTAAGTAACTGATATATGTGGGAGTTGCTCAGAATGTGAGGATGCATTATTCCTTTTGTGTTTGGTCTCTTGTTTAGTGTTAGGTCTTGAATATTTTAATTATGTCTGAAGATGTTTGGGAGAAGTTTTTTGGTACTTAATGTACTTAGCTATAAGCTTTGTTTTCTTTAACAATGCATCATTAGGCTCGTCTTTTGATGTGGTTGCTATGTGGGAGTTGGTATTGGTACTGCATAATTATCCTAAACATCTGTGTACAAGAAATTTATCGCGAATATTTGCTTGATAAATTATAGACCTCATGGTCTTCATTTTTTGATTCGAGTCTAAGTCCTTGAGTATTCTCAAAATAATATACTATATAATACAAAATAATAAAATATAATATAATACAAAATAAAATAAAATAATATAATATCATTCAAAATAATACAAAATAATATCATTCAAAAATAAATAAAAATAACGTAAGATAAGATAAAATAAAATAATTTAATATAATAAATAAAAATAATATAATATAATTCTAAATAATATACTATAGTATTACAAAATAAATAAAAATAATATAATATAATACAAAATAATATAATATCATTCAAAATAATATAATATCATTTAAAATAATATAAATTAATATTATAAAATGAATAAAAATAATATAATATAAAATAATATAGTATAATAAAAAATAATAAAATATAATATAATACACGACAATATAATATAATATTATTCAAAATAATACAAATTAATATTATATAATATCATTCAAAATAATATAAAATAATATTCTAAAATAAATAAAAATAATATAATAAAGAAAAATAATACAAAATAATAAAATATAATATAACTCAAAATAATATAATATAATATAATTCAAAATAATGTAAAATAAATATAATATAATATAATATAATATAATAAAGAGAAATAATAAAAAGTAGTACATTCAACTTCACGTTAATAGTATATTCTTTGCAGTTTATTATGATATGCGTAGCTTAGAAGCCCGTTCAAGATTTACTCATTAGGAGTGAATCTTGAATAGTCCCCGTTTTGGGATTGTTCTTTTGTGTTCCGCTCCCACTTAGGTCGGTATCAATGACTTAAACACATGTATCTGTTTAGTTCTAAAGAAAATTTAGTTTGTTTATTTTCTATTGTTCTCTGAGTGCATACTTAGACTGTGTAAATCATAGTCTACTTTGTGTACTTGGAGACCGATGTGAGATGTTGTCGATTTTTAAAAAAAAATAAACAGATGCATTTATTTAAGTCGTTGACATTAGTGGGACGTTGTATACAAGAATAAGATAAAAATCTAACCGGTTAATAAGGGTGAAGACATATTTAGATAGGAAACATGTATTATACCTATATAAAGATAACACAGTTTAATGAATACAATAAATCTTGTCAAAATAGGTATCATACTATTATGGATTTCTATTCAGAGCGTAGTTGGATGAGGCGACAAAAGTCAATTGGGCAGATAGGTGTTACAGCTGAATTTAGAACTGGTTGTCAAGTGTTTATGGATTATGCCTATAGTCAGAAAGAATGTGTCAATACTTAGAACAAGATAATATGTTATTGTTTGAAGTGTAAAAATGTAAATTATGCGGACATAGATATAGTCGCCTACCATTTACTTGTTAATGGTTTCATGAAAAATGACCAAGAATGTTGGTGGACACGTAAGCAGAAAAGAGAGACTGTCATTGCACGTATACATAATCCAGCAGACAGTAGTACCCATTGTATGAATGACATGGTTTATGATATTGCTGGGCTGAATTTTGATTGGGAACAAGACAAAGAGCAACTTATGAATTTTGATGCCCAAATGTTCTTTAAGTTATTAGAGGAGGGTAGCGAACCGTTGTGGCCTAGTTGCTCCAAGAAAGCTATGTTGTCTGTAGTGGCGACGTTACTTAACGTCAAGGCTGATCACAACATGAGCCATGAGTGTTTTGAGTCTCTTTTAAAGGCCATTAAGAGTACGTTATCTAACGGTAAAAAATTGCCCGATAACTATTACTTTTGTAAGAAAATAATGAAGAAGTTGGGTCTTGGATACCAGAAGATCGATGTATGTCCGAACAATTACATGTTATTTTATAAAGAAAATGAACAAAAGACAAAGTGCACGTTATGCAGTCATGATTGATTTAAACCTAATAAAGAGTGCGTGACTACAAAAAAGATAAATATACCTTTTACGATTTTAAGGTATTTTTCAATTACACATTGGTTACAAAGATTGTACGTGTCTTCAAGAATAGTTGAACACATGACTTGGCATACGAGATCTCTACCTAAAGATGAGGAATTTAACCATCCTGCAGATGGAAAGGCTTAGAAAGATTTCAACTTAGCACATCTTGGGTTTGCATTAGAACCAAGAAATGTGAGGCTTGGATTATGAACTGATGGTTTCAACTATTTCGGCCACTCAGCTGTTTCGTTCTCCTGTTGGCATGTGATTGTGACTTCGTACAACTTGCCTTCTTGGATGTATATGAAATAACCATAATTGTTTCTTTCACTCATGATTCCTGGTCTCAAGAGTCCTGGAAAGAATTTAGATATTTTCTTGAGACCTCTTATAGACGAGTTGAAAGTATTGTGGGAGGATGGAGTACAGACTTGGGATGTTTCGACAAAAATAAAGCGCCTTCGGGTAGTAATTATATGGACTATAAGTGATTTTTCTACTTATGGTATGTTATTTGGATAGAGTACACACGTGAATATGTCTTGTCCATATTGTATATATCACACTTTTCAAAGAAATAGAAAAAATTTTAGAAAAGAAAAAGTAGAGAATGATATGCCGGTAACACGATTGTCTAGGACGGAGGTACGTGACCGTGTGATGAGATTGTCGATAATATTATCTTGTAAGAGTGCCGCCTCAAAAACAATCAACGAGTTCGACGATTCTCACAATTGGGTTTGGAGAAGCATATTTTGGGAACTACCTTATTAGTCTACAAACTTGATTCGTCATAATCTAGATGTGATGTATGTTGAGAAGAATGTGTTCGACAATGTATTTAACACCGTTATGGGTGTTAAGGGTAAGAAGAAAGATAATGATAAAGCACGGTTGGATATGAAAGATATTTGTAAGTGTCCTAGATTAGAGCTTGATGAATCGCCTAATGGAAAGATTATCAAACCACATGCAAAATACACATTGTCCAAAAAACATGTTAAAGATGTGTGTGCATGGATCAAGTCTCTAAAACTACCAGATGGATGTGACAAACATTGCAAGGTGTGTTTTAGGTGGAAAAATACAAGGGATGAAGAGTCATGATTGTCACGTGTTCATGGAGAGACTCATGCCTATAGCATTTTGGGACTTGCTTGATAAACCAATATAGGATGCTTTGACTAAGCTTGGTCGTTTCTTCAAAGATATATGTTCAAAAATATTAAATGCAAAGGACATGAACATACTTGAGATCACGTGTAAGCTTGAAAAAATATTTTTACCTGGTTTTTTTTTTACTCCATGAAGCATTTGTAAATACATCTACCCTATGAAGCTCGTATTGGTGGTCCAATTCAATACAGATGGATGTATCCCTTCGAGAGGGTGATGGGTAATCTTAAGAGGAAAGTAAAAAATAAAGCTTATGTAGAGGGGTCGATATGTGAGGCATACAGTTTTGATGAGATATCTATGTTTGTCTCTGACTATTTTCCCGACGAAGTCTTGACAAAAGCTAATCGAGTTCTAAGACATGATGATGGGGGCAACGTTGAACTAATGGCCGACTTTCTGTATTTGGTAATATATACATGTGAAACTCATATTTAGCTTAATCTCATAGATGTACGCTGCAATATCATATATATTATTTTATATGTATAATATACATGTAGATCATTCGATGCTGAATTAAGAACAGATCAACACGACACTAATAAATATATTGAACTGAGTCGGGATCAAAATTTTACAAAGTGGCTGTAGGACAAAGTAAGTTATTTAACCTAATTAAGTCATTTTATTTAATTTATGCAACACTTATTATCAATGTATTAAATAATTGTATGCTCTTAATAACGGTATAATTCCTTCAAATGTACAAGTCTTAGCCATGGGCCCAAACAGGGACCAAGTCACTCATAATAGTTATAAAGTAAATGACAACGACTTTCATACGAAGAGATATGTCATCGGTAAAAGAACAACCAATACTAGAGTGTTGATTTAAGGAGATTGCTACAATGAGGTTGGTTGTTCCTTTTATGGGGAGTTGGAGGAGATCACTAAGTTATCATACAAGGGTACCTACAGAGGTTAGATTAATCTGTTTAAGTGTCGTTGATTTGATTCAGAAAAGGGATACAAGTCAATCGACATCGAATTGTCAATATTGACCTCAACAAAAGGACATATATGAATGCATCATTTGTGTTGCCAACTTAAACATTACAAGTATATTACACTCTTACTCCTATTCGAAAAAGTGATTAACTGCCTATAGATTGACAAGTTATCATTCATACTCCTGTGCACATTCGTGTCCAATTAGTTGACGGAGAAGTCTACCAAGAAGAGACATTACATAACTTTCCTATAATAAATGTCGATGACAATAATCATCTCAATAATTTAGAGGGTGAAAGTGATGATGATGAATAGGATCCCAATTCAGTACAACAGTTAGATAATAGTGATATTGAGGAGAAAGAGCTATTAAGTGACACCGACACTGAATCTGAAGTAGGAGATAGTTATGAATCTCCACATATTGTTGAAGATGACTTTGAATCTGACAGCGAGTTTTATTAAAATGTATGTTTAATTTTATTTGTATTATTTGAGTTATATATACATGTTTTTTATATACACTTGTCATAAACCATTGCACACATGTTTATATAATATTATTGACTTGTCATAAACCGTTGGACACATGTCAATCATTTACATTTCATTTACATTTCACTTATAGTTGCACACATGTCTCCCCATTTTATTTGTGTAATTATTATTGTATACGTCACTTTAATATGTCATTTTTTTGAATAGATGTTATATTCAGCAATAAGTAGAAAGCGCGATTTAGGCCGAGGTCCAAATCAGATCCTGAAGGCCCTAAATAATCCAAACAACTGCATTTTATTGCATATTCGCCCTAATCCAAACAACATGTAAGTTATTAACCATATAGTATTAATTAAATTGAAATTAATATTATTGTATATACTAATTTAAATTATTATATATGTTTGGAATATGCATGTGAATGTTATTCCTTTTTTGTAAGATTTGATGATGTGCTTTAAAGAGAAATGAATCAATATGCAAATATGTCTGCATTGATGAAAGCTGTAAAGTCCTTAATAGATGATAGACATTATGTTCAAATGACTTAGATTAAAAAGATCAAGATTGTTAGGTTGATCCAATATGAATGAGTAGCTTTGTAAAGTCCTTCAAAAGATCACAATGTACAAGAACTATGAATAGAAAGATCAAACTTGTTAGGTTGATCTTAAGCTGTAATAGATAGGCCTGTATAATCGAAAAGAATAGCATCAAAGAACAGTAGTTTGGCAAGATAGTCAAAGCAGGAATCGTAGACTACACTCGGAACTGTTGAGTCAGCTAGTGTGACACCCCCAAATCTGGGCCCACACAGCCCAAACTTGAGTTGTCAAAAGACTACAATAAAATTATTACAAGGTAGTACAACATTTAACAATACAGTGTATAATAATACACAACTAAGTTTTCACTATTATTGTCACACTATTTTACAACACGTGAAAACTACGATAGCTATCCCTCAGACTCTCACTCCATCCCTCCGGTTAGACCCAGCTACGTTCTCATCTCCTGTTAAAAAATAATGGAACGAAAAGAAAGGGTGAGCTCAAATAGCCAGTAAGAAATATCATGACTAAGATAATGACAAATAAATTATCATTAGCCTTCAACAGTTAAGTTATTGATAGAATACAATAAACTACAAGGTTTATATCAAAAACTGCAGTTAAATTCTTGAATAACGTTCAGATCAATAATAGCAGCGGAATGAGAAATCTATTAGAAGAATAATGTAGACTATAAAGTTCACTCGCTTCTCTTTTTTGGAAAAACATCATTAACTTTTATCATCTGAAATACCATTAGTCATGAGAATACAAATTCACAGTTCCTGGTCATAATCATGCAAATCAACAGTTCATCTTTGCACTACGGCCAAAGTTATTCAATATAACACCAACGGTTATGATTATACCAGTATTCAGCCTTTGGTCATAATCATACCAAACAACAGTTCATCTTTGCACTACGGGCCAAAGATATTCAATATAACACAAATGGTCATGATTATACCAGTATTCAGCATTTGGTCATAATCATACCAAACAACAGTTTATCTTTGCACTACTGGCCAAAGATAGTCAATATAACACCAACGGTCATGATTATATCAGTATTTAGCCTTTGGTCATGATCATACCAAACAACAGTTAATCTTTGCACTACGGGCCAAATAGAACTTTCACCACGTGTCATAAAAGACACCGAACAGATGTATCGCCTTTAACCTATTATATCGCCTTTAACCTATCATCTGTTTAACAATTATATCGCATCTGTGCCCCCGACCACATATATTCACAACAGCTTGATTCTTGATGATTAGTGCAAATAACAGTGATACAAATGATGAATAGAAGAAACAGGATAAACAATAAGTATCAGAAGTTTACTTTGTGCAGATTCAAATAATGTCCAAATTGTCAACATGATGTGGAGTGAAATTCAAAAATGATATTCAAGATCCACAGTTCAGAATAATGGTTACAGTTCAATAGAAATGTTTAGAAAAATAGGAAGGTTATATTGAAATGATATTAGATGAAGCACAAACTATTAAGGAACATATAATCATTTCAGGAAACTTTACCAAATAGTACTTACCATAGTAAGTTAAGAGTATAAAAGAAATAATCTCCCTTACTATAGTAAGTTTGAATAATGGAAGATAAAAAAGATGGTATCCCTTATGAGTATAAAGAAAAATAATATTACTTACGAATATGAAAGAGAATGATATTACAAATGAATATAAAAGTGTCATTGGATAATTCGTGTAGACAAATTATTTCTACAAGAGACAAATAAGAAATAAATACAAAGGGTTATTCACTAACAGACGGTAATTCGCGCAGTAAGGTTATTCCTACAATTTAATAAAATTTGAAAACGAAGAGTTATTCACCAAACAGGCGGTAATCCGCGCAGTAAGGTTATTCTCAGACATTAATAAAGAATGAATACGAAAGGTTATTCACCAACAGGCGGTAATCCGCACCGTAAGGTTATTCCTACAATTTAATACATGAAAATAAATGACACATCTTATGAGTAAAAAAGAGACGATATTATTTTCAAGAATCAAAGAATGATAATCCCTTACAGTAGTAAGTTTAAGAGTATGAAAGAAAATGACATCCCTTACCGTAGTAAGAAATTAAGATCATTTATGATGATGAAAAGAATGATACCCCTTACCTTAACACGTGACTGGATATTGATTTAAATGAGGTTGATCAACCTATATATTTATAATATAATTAGTAATTACCACATATAAAATTCAAAGTGTATGATAACTCGTATAATATGAACTATCAAAATTATATATATTTAACATAATTTTTGTAATACAATATAACAACTTTAAAATAGTTTTTAAAACAATATTCCAAAGTAAATCTTCCAAAGAAAACTTTTAAAAATGAATCTTCTTAAAGAAGAGTCTTCTAAAGGAAGATTTGTGAATACCGTAAAAATAGGAATTTATGAAATTACTACTCTTTAATAAAAGACTTACTTGAAAAATTCCTGCACTCTTTTTGGCTTTCAAACACTCAAGATAACCTTACTATTCTTAGAGAAAACTCATAAAATTCTTATAGAAAAATTTTATGTTTTAGGCGTGATTTTTTCTATTCAGCTGAGCAAGCTATTTATAGGAGAAAAAGGGTACTATGCGCGGTAGGTGAGTACTGGCGTGCTGCACGCAAGTGCTGAATTTTTTTTAGCGTGCCTCACCAACCATTTTTCAGCAGAACACATTTCATGTGGGCCCCACAGTGGGTCCACGTACTATTCACGTTAAATAATAATTGATTAATTTTTTTTTTTATAAAAAAATTAATTATTTATTCTTCTTGTGGGTCCAACATATAAAATAAAATAATGCTACAACAATAATTCAATAATAATGTAATAAACACGTTACAGATTATTATTAATTTAATAATATAAATTACTGTGTATTTGTTACCGTGACAATTATTTGGTTCAATAATTTTAAAAACAGTGCAACAACAATTATTGACTTAATGATATGAAATACTGTTTTATGACAATTATTGAATCAATAATGCAAAACATTGTGCGACAACCACGTTATCAGATCAATAATATGAGGCACTGTGCAATACCGTGTGCTACTGTAAAATACCATAAATTATCGTATATTACTATTCTTTTATCACCGATATTTTAACAGTTAAAAGTGATAACACCGTTGACTATTTTTATTGAAAAAGGTTACTTATGTTATTTTCTATATTCGACAAATATTCCGTTGTGGGGTCCACCAATAATTAGTTATTTCGGCGACGTCGTATGACTCGAATATTTCCCGACAAAACGAATATTCCCCGACCAAACAAATATTATCCGACATAATAACATTTGCACATAACATCCTTAACTTTATTAATTTAACCACTTACTGTTTCAGGAAAAATATATATGAAGAGAAATTAAATTTTGTATTTCATAAAATTCGAGGTCTTTCAACCTCCCCTCCTTATGAAATTTCGTCCCCGAAATTGACGTACCTGGAATTTCGAAGAGATAAGAATACTTAGATTGCATCTCAGATTCTAGCTCCCAAGTCATTTCCTCAGTATCTTGGTTCCTCCATAAAACCTTGACTTGAGGTATAACCTTTGAGCGTAGGATCTGTTTCTTCTTATCTAGGATCTTAACAGGTACTTCCTAGTACGTTAAATCTTCTGCTATAACGTCTGGTTCTAACTCAATGACGTGGTTTGGGTCCTTCACATATTTACGTAACATAGATATGTGAAAAACGTTATGAATGCGAGACATACTTGGTGGTAAAGCTAGTTTGTAGGCTACGGTTCCTACTCGATCGAGGATTTGAAATGGGCCAATAAATCGAGGGTTGAACATTCCTCTCTTTCCGAATCTCGTAACTCCTTTCCATGGAGAAACATGTAAGAATACATGATATTCGACGTTGAATCTCTCATCTCTTCAATGAAGATCAGCATAACTCTTTTGTCGTTCTTACGCGGTCTGTATTCGTTATCGGATCATTTGGATCTTTTCGGTTGTAAAACGTACCAACTCGGGTCCCAACAGTTTTGCTGCTCCTACCTCATTCCAACATACTGGAGAGCGACACTTACGTCCATATAAAGCCTCGAATGGAGCCATGCCTATACTTGCTTGGTAACTGTTGTTGTAGGAAAACTCAACCAATGACAAGTACTTATCCCAACTTCCTTTGAAGTCTAGTACGCAAAGTCTCAAAAGATCTTCGAGGGTCTGGATCGTCCTTTCTGATTGTCCGTCCGTTTGAGGATGGTATGCAGAACTAAAACGTAGTTCAGTGCCCATAACTTTTTGTAGACTGATCTAAAAGCGTGAGGTGAATCTAGGATCTCGATCAGAAACTATGGAAACTGGCATGCCTTGCAATCTCATTTATGTACATACCGACAAGACGTTCAAGTGAAAAGTTTTCTCGTATAGGCAAGAAATGAGCGGACTTGGTCAATCTATCTACGATTACCCAAATTGCATCTAAGCCTTGAGAAACTTTGGGAAGACCCGTCACGAAGTCTATATTGATGTGTTTCCACTTCCATTCGGGAACCTCAAGTGGTTGTAATAGACCATTAGGTACTTAATGCTCTGCCTTGACACGTTGACAAGTTAGGCACCTTAAGATAAACTTTGCAATCTCCCTTTTCATATTGTTTCACCAAAATGTATGTCGAAGATCTCGATACATCTTGGTACCTCCTGGGTGGATTACAAACGGCGTGTTGTGTGCCTCCATCATGATTTTATGCTTCAATTCAGGATCATTAGGAACACAGAGTTGAGAATTAACTCGAAGTATTCCTTTCTCGTCGATTCTTGACTCAGGAATAACACCTTTTTGTACCTTCTTCATCATATTTATCAGCTCCGGATCAGTAGCTTGAGCAACTTTAATTTTATCGATTAAAGCTGGTTCTACTCGTACGTGCGCAATCTTCAAGTGGGTCATTGGTGTTTTTAGCTCTATCTCCATCTTTTACAAGTCGTACAAAATACGCTTTTGGGTTGTCAGCAGTGCACATGTACTTGCATAAGATATTCTGCTCAAAGCGTCAGCTACAACGTTCGCTTTTCCCGAGTGATACTGGATTGTGTGGTCGTAATCCTTCAACAGCTCAAGCCAACGTCGTTGTCGCATGTTGAGTTCCTTCTGGGTGAAGAAATATTTGAGACTTTTATGATCCGTATAGATATCCACTTTCTTTCCGTACAAGTAGTGTCTCCAGATTTTCAACGCGAAAACGACTGCTGCCAACTCTAGATCATGAGTATGGTAATTTTTCTCATAATCTTTGAGTTGTCGAGAGGCATAGGCTATAACTTTTCCATGTTGCATATAGACCTTTTCTCGAAGCATCGCTGTAGATAACAAATTCTCCTGATCCTGATGGTATGATCAGAACAGGAGCTGAAACAAGTCTCATATTGAGTTTTTGAAAACTTTTCTCGCATTCCTCGCTCCATACGAATTTTTTGCTTTTCCGAGTAAGCTGAGTTAATGGAGTGGTGATTCGAGAAAATCCTTCTACGAATCTCCGATAATAACCAGTTAGGCCCAGAAAACTTCGGACTTTGGTTACTGTCTTGGGTTCTTCCCAATTTAGTATCGTTTCAATCTTCGCAGGATCAATTGATATTCCCTGACTAGAAATCACATGCCCAAGAAACGTGAATTCCTCAAGCCAGAACTCATATTTCTTCAACTTGGCATATAGTTTGTTCTCGCGAAGCTTTTGGAGTATCAATCTCAGGTGTTGTTCATGATCTTCACGACTCTTGGAGTATATTAGGAAGTCATTAATAGAGACAACCACAAAATGATCCAAATATTCCTTGAATATTTGGTTCATCATGTCCATGAAAGCTGCAGGAGCATTGGTTAGTCCAAAAGGCATGACTAAGAACTCATAATGTCCATAACGAGTTCTGAAAGCAGTCTTTGGAATGTCCTCAGCTTTAACCTTTAACTGATGATATCCAGAACATAGATCAATCTTCGAAAAATGTTGAGCACCTTGTAATTGATCAAACATGTCATCAATCCGAGGTAACGAGTACCTGTTTTTGATGGTGACATGGTTCAATTCTCGGTAGTCAATGCACAATCTCATACTCCCGTCTTTGTTCTTCACAAATAGAACAGGAGCACCCCAAGGTGATGCACTCGGATGAATGAAACCAGTATCCAACAATTCCTGTAGTTGGACTTTTAACTCTTGAAGTTCAATGGGAGCCATTCGGTATGGGGCTTTGGAAATGGGCTTAGTACCAGGTTCAAGATTGATACAGAATTCAATTTCTCAGTTTGGGGGTAAACCAGGAAGTTCCTTAGGAAAAACGTCAGGAAACTCATTAACAATGAGAATATCATTCAAGTTTGACGTGTTTTTGTTCAAATCCGTGACATTAGCTAAAAAGGCTTGACATCCGTTTTTCAATAAACGAATGACTTTATGGCTAGAAATAACAATTATAGATTTCAATGGTTTAGTTGCTTGAATTTGCATGACAGGTTGATTAGGAATATGGAAACTAATAATCTTATGAAAGCAATCAATTTTAGCATGATGGGTAGTTAACCAATCAATTCCTAAAATCACATCAAATTCATGCATTTCCAAGGAAATAAGGTCAACGAGTAATGTGAGGTTGTTGATTTGAACTAGGCAAGATTTATATACAGTAGATGTAATTGTCATTTCTCCTAATGGGGTTTCAAGTGATAAGTCAAAGTCCAAATTTTTAGGAGTTAAGTTTAAACGTTGAGCACATGCATGCGAGATAAAAGAATGGGTAGAGCCAGTATCTAACAGAGCGTAGACTTCACGATAATTTATGAATAGCTTACCAGTTATCACTTCGTTCGAGTTTCGTGCCGTATGGGATGCCACAACAAAAGCTCTCCCTTGAACTACCAATTTTTCTTTATCCGCGCTAGCTTTTGGTATCATCATTACAGCTGGACTTGATTTTGTGGCAGGATAAAATCGAGCAACATGACCCTCTTTCCCACAACTATAACACTTTTTGGACTGCTGTGTACAGTTTGGGCTGATGTGACCTTCCTGACCACACCTATAGCATCTCACTGGTGACCGATCTTCTCCCCTTGAAACTGGGGCCGGTGTTGGTACTGGTGCCGGTGCCCTTCCATAATTATTATGGAATCTCTTTCTTTTAAAATTGTTCCTATTGGAATCTCCTCTTCTGTTATTCGATGCGGGATTACCACCGAAGTGCTGGTTACCTCCTCGATGGTTCTCATTCCTGTGGTTGTTGTCATTCCTCTCTCTCTATGCTGATCATTGAGTCTTGGCTGCAATATTTCATCTGTTTGCTCTACCCTTTGAGCCCTATCCACAACATCTGAATACAAAGTAAATTTATAAGAGCTAAGTTGTTGACAAATTTTGAATCTCAAATCTCGTAGGAACATCCGACTCATTCGTGCTTTGTCATCCACCAAATGGGTCGCGAAACGAGATAATTCGGCAAACTTAGCTTCATATTGAGAGACTGTCATGTTTTTCTGCTCCAGCTTAATGAATTCCACCTCTTTCATATGACGGATGCTTTCTGGGAAATATTTTTTATTAAACAACTCTTCAAATTATGTCCAAGACATCTCGAGTGCTGAGGGGTATGTTTTACCGCTTCCCACCAGTGGTCCGCCTCACCTCGTAACATAAAAGTGGCGAATGACACCTTTTGATCATTAGCGCATTGTAAGACATCAAATATTTTTGTTGTCTGCTTCAGCCACGCCTCCGCTTTGAGTGGGTCAAGCTTCCCGTGGAATTCAGGTGGTCCCAATTCTTTAAATTGCTTGACAATGACCATTATCGAATTACCAGCGTTTCTACCGTTATTATTGACTGGATTTCCTCTTGCTTGATTATGTATGAACTGTATGAAATTCCTAAAGAATCCATCGTTCATCATGTTATCAGGAACATTATTTCCTGAGTTGGCAGGAGGATTGTTTGGGACCTTTTGATTCTCGGCTAAATTCGCTTCGGGCATTCCATAGTTAACCTCCTGATTTCCAGATGCCATACTAAACTGTTGTCACAAAGTAAATGTTAGTTAAATAAACTGACTCATCACTTCATGTTCTTACATTTAAATCGATTCGTTAGATGGCAAAATCTAATTTAGGTAGGACACACTAGTGACTGATTCTATTCGTCTCTCCCTTCCTAGTTCTAACCCCAGATCTCCATTAAAGACCATATCCCTAAGCTCTGATGCCAACTGTAATACCCCTAAATCTGGGTCCACACAGCCCAAGCTTAAGTTGTCAAAAGACTACAACAAAATTATTACAAGGTAGTACAACGTTTAACAATACAGTGTATAATAATACACAATTAAGTCTTCACTATTATTGTCACACTATTTTACAACACGTGAAGACTATGATAGCTATCCCTCGGACTCTCACTCCATCCCCAGCTAGACCCAGCTACGTTCTCATCTCCTATTAAAAAATAATGGAACTAAAAGAAAGGGTGAGCTCAAATAGCCCAGTAAGAAATATCATGACTAAGATAATGACGAATAAATTATCATTAGCCTTCAACAGTTAAGTTCTTGATAGAATACAATAGACTACAAGGTTTATATCAAAAACTGCAGTTAAATTCTTGAAAAACGTTCAGATCAATAATAGCAGCGGAATGAGCAATCTATTAGAAGAATAATGCTGACTATAAAGTCCACTCGCTTCTCTTTTTAGGAAAAACATCATCAACTTTTATCATCTGAAATACCATTAGTCATGAGAATACAAATTCACAGTTTGGTATGCTGTCGCAGACACCCAAAAATAAAATCTTACTTTTGAAAAATATTAATGTAGTAGTGTAAGTAAGAGTCGATCCCACAGAGAATGATTATTTAATTTTATGTTTTCGCAAACTAAAATTGGGGGTTTTTAAATCTAAGAAATAGTTTAAATAAAATTAACTAAAATAATTATGCAAGAAATAAATAAAAATAAAAAGCGTTGGTTTAAATCAACATTCACCATAAAGAATTTACAACTGATCACTGATGCAAAAATAAATCAATTAATATTTTGAACATTCACCGTAGAAAGAACTACTCGTAAGTGGAATAATTTTTCTCCTCTCTCCTTAATTTTAGATAAGTAGAGCCACTTGGTCTAAATACCCTTACTAATAAACAACCTCCGGCACTTGCTAAAGATTTAATTTAATATCAGCATAAAGAATTAGAGAGATCGTTGAACTAAACAACACAAGCCATTTGTTTGCATTTAATTTAGATGAATATTCTTCCTAAGATAAAATAATCTTTTGATCTGCAAAACAATTATTAAACTTAGTTGCGTCACCAACAACAGTAGATTAATATGAATAATAAACTAGTAGTACTCCTAGCAATTAACAAACCAATCATAAAATTTAAGCACAGAAAAATATTCAATACTCAAAATATAAATTGAACAATTAAAATAAATTAGATCTCACAGTGTATAAATCTTGATGACTTCAATCACTTAAACTAAGAAAAAGAATTTAGCTACTCATAATTATAGAGAACACTAAAGAATAGAAGAGAGAATATTTATTCTAATGAGAGTTGTCTTTTACAATGTGTGTCAAACCCTCTATTTATAGGCTCCAAAATCTTCCTAACCCTAATAGGATTTACAATTAAAAATAAAAGAAAAATAAAATAATTATTATCCTAACCCTAATTGGAAGTCTAAATAAAATATTAAAAATAAAAAAAAGAATTATTGCTTCATTTTCCAAATTAAAATTGGACTTTTATTCTACTGATTTGTTGCATTATAGTGTAGGAAATCCAAGATAAGTAAGGAAAAGTAACAAAGTCTGCCAGCCGTTATGCGTAGAGAGAGAAAGAAACAAAACTGCAATCGCTGTCGCTTTTTCTTTATTACCGTTGGCGCGTGTCATCCACGCGCCTGATGCTGAGTAACACGCTTCGCGCATTGCGTGAATATATTTTCCTCTTCCGACCGCGCGCATGGCGCGCGTTCTGCTCGTTGAAGCTTCTAACACCGAAACGACGTCGTCCCAGATTTGCTTATTTTTTTTTAGCGCCGCGCATGGCGCGTCAGCCCTGATGTAATATTTACGATTATGCCACTCGCTTTAATTAATTCCTACAAAATTAAATAATAAACATTAAAAATAATATAAATTTACTAAAAATAATAAAAAATACATAATAATTAATAAAACACCTAAAATACTAAAAATAAATAAAAACACATAAATAAAAAGAAATATAAAATTACCTAAATTAACATAAATTAACTAAAACCCTTTAAAACTTATTAAAACCAAAATGAGCTAAATAATTAAACATTTAAGCATACAATAAATATAAAAACTAAGTATAGGGGAATAAAAATATCGTATAATTTAACTCTATCAAATACCTCCACACTTAACTTTTTGCTCGTCCTCGGGCAAAACAAGAACAAAAATTATAAAATTAAAACTAATAACCAAACAACTTACTCGCGCAACAAATCAATATAAATTTTAACATTAGCCTCAAAGATTTTTTTAAATGATAATTCAAAGAAAATTTTAAAACTATGCAAAATCTAGAACTTTAACATATTTATTAATCTCACTCTACTCAAGATCTTTTGTGTGTGTGTGAATCCAAATGTATTAAACTAATCAAAACTTGGATAAGTTTCGATCATTAATTACGTTATAAAAGATATATAACAAAACTGAATATACTTATTTTTCACATCACTCATTGCTAATATAGACAAATATAAATCAGAAGATCAAAACGTTTCAAACAATTATATACACTAGGATTATTAATATGCATTTTTTCAAATATTTTTCCAATTTTCTTTCCTTTTAATAGGTGTATTTTATGCTCCATCCCATTTTTTTTTCTTTAGTGAGTGCATTTTATGTTCTATCTCACCAGCGAGTGCGTTTTACGCCCCATCTCGCTTTTTCATGTGTTTATGAGTGAGTGCGTTTTACGCTCCATCTCAACCCACCACAAGATTTTTCTTTTCAATTTGACAATCCTAGAAAAGTACCTAAATCATCTATTCCAAATTATATTTGTTCTTATATTTTACTTCAAATAATGATCAAATAAGATATAGAGTTCAAATATATCTTCCATAAGCATTTAACCATATAAACTTTCTCTTAATTAAAACTAGCTTAAACAAATGGATATAAGTACATAAAAATTTAAAAGATCTCAAACAAAATAATAATCAACAATAAGTCAAAAAAATTCAGACTAAGCAAAAATGTATCATTTTTCCAAGAGTTATTAATTAAAAATCAAAATTTTATCATTGGCTAAAAATTTAAAATCCAATTAACTCATTGCTCAAGTGACTCATCCTAACAATAAAATAAAAAAACTACCCCATTTTCGTAGGAAATACGGTTACACTTAACATGTGCAACAAGCCTTTAAACCCCAAGGTTACCCCAAGTGGATGAGTTTTGTCTCGTGAGGGTTTGCAGTGAATATACCCACAAAATTCAAAATTTCAATTTTTTTTTTAAATTTCCTAAAATTTTCAAAATATGACCTAAAAATAACAAAAATCCTAAATCCCTTCCCCCACACTTAAAATTTACATTGTCCCCAATGTAAAGTAAAATGCAAAGAAAAAGGTACAAATAACTAAAATATAAAATCAAAAATAAAAGGAAAGAAAATTATACTCCCCTTGGATGGCCTCCCAAACAGCGCCTTTGTTTATTGTCTTTGACTCGACAGCAGACCAAAGTACTACGTCACTCTAACTTCGTGAATTTTGAGTACCCCATCCATCACGTTATTTTTCAATGGTAGATTCAGTCTCCCTTGCACTTGACATGAACGTTTTACTCCATCTTCAACGAATAGATATTTAATATTATTGGAGAGAGTCTTTATATTCGAAATGGGATCCTGCAAAACAAAAGATGAAAATTTGTTATGAGTAACAGACAATGAAATGGAAATAATTGCATTATTATCAATAATCATTGGTAAAGAATTTAATAGAGTTCCATCCTCCTTCAAATCTTGTTTCTGCTCAATTGCATCTTCTTCCTCTAACTCCAAATTGTTGGTAATTGTCATCTCTAACTTTTCCTTGTTTATCTCCTCAACAACTTCCGACACCTTAGGCATGTTATCATAAAAAATAACATCATTGTCTATATCAACATTGTCTGCTTCGTTGATGTTGTTTACTTTCTCTTTCTTCAGTGATGAAGGGACTGTCATTTCTGGATCTTCACTTCTTAACACTTGTGCACTTGTATTCTCCGTTAGATTATCCACCGTTTGAGAAGGTACTTGCACAGAACTTTGCTCCTCCAATTGATTGATTACGATTTGACCCATTTGAGTACCCAAACGCTAAATAATTGCATTATTTTCTCGAATACGTGCCTGCATGTCTTGTTGTAATTGCAAATTATCCTGTTGAAATTGTAAAGTGTTAGCTTCAATTAATTTAAGCATATCTTCTAAAGAAATATCAGAATAAAATGATTGGCCCTGTTGTGATTGTAAAGTGTTAGCGGTAAGTTGTTGAATCATATCCTCTAAAGACTTATCAGAATTAAATGATTGGCCCTATTGTTGCTGTTGGGGGTATGACTGCATGTATTGTTGATAGCTTGGGAAATTCTGATTTGTAGACGGATTCATTTGTGGAGTCTCGTAGCCAAAATTAGGATGATCCATCCATCCTGAATTATACGTGTTTGAATAGGGATCATATCTCCATTGGGGTTAACCAGAGAAACCACTTGCGATATTGACTTGTTCACAGGACTCCTCTCGAAGAATGGGGCATATATTAGTCGGATGTCCTACCATCGTACAAATTCTACAAGCTTCCATTAGTTGTGCATGATCTGCAACCATTCGATAAACAAGAGAAGTTAGGGTATCAATTAGTTGGTCAAGAGAAGAAATAGTTACCTCATTGGCATAATCATGCATGAATTCCATCCTGAACCTGCACAACTAAATTAAATTATGAAAAACTAGAAAAATAAAATCTGAAAATAAAAAAATAAAAAAATAAAAAAATAAAAAAATTAAATACATATTTACAAAAAGCACAAAATTAAATTAAAATCATTCCCCGGCAACGGCGCCAAAATTTGGTGTGCTGTCGCAGGCACCCAAAAATAAAATCTTACTTTTGAAAAATATTAATGTAGTAGTGTAAGTAAGAGTCGATCCCACAGAGAATGATTATTTAATTTTATGTTTTCGCAAACAAAAATTGGGGTTTTTTAAATCTAAGAAATAGTTTAAATAAAATTAACTAAAATAATTATGCAAGAAATAAATAAAAATAAAAAGCGTTGGTTTAAGTCAACATCCACCATAAAGAATTTATAACTGATCACTGATGCAAAAATAAATCAATTAATATTTTGAACATTCACCGTAGAAAGAACTACTCGCAGGTGGAAATAATTTTTCTCATCTCTCCTTAATTTTAGATAAGTAGAGCCACTTGGTCTAAATACCCTTACTAATAAACAACCTCCGGCACTTGCTAAAGATTTAATTTAATAGCAGCATAAAAAATTAGAGAGATTGTTGAACTAAACAACACAAGCCACTTGTTTGCATTTAATTTAGATGAATATTCTTCCTAAGATAATATAATCTTTTGATCTACAAAACAATTATTAAACTTAGTTGCGTCACCAACAACAGTAGATTAATATGAATAATAAACTAGTAGTACTCCTAGCAATTAAACAAACCAATCATAAAATTTAAGCACAGAAAAATATTCAATACTCAAAATATAAATTGAACAATTAAAATAAATTAGATCTCACAGTGTATAAATCTTGATGGCTTCAATTAGTTAAACCAAGAAAAAGAATTTAGCTATTCATAATTGTAGAGAACACTAAAGAATAAAAGAGAGAATTTTTATTCTAATGAGAGTTGTCTTTTATAATGTGTGTCAAGCCCTCTATTTATAGGTTCCAAAATCCTCCTAACCCTAACAGGATTTATAATTAAAAATAAAAGAAAAATAAAATAATTATTATCCTAACCCTAATTGGAAGTCTAAATAAAATATTAAAAATAAAATAAAGAATTATTGCTTCTTTTTCCGAATTAAAATTGGACTTTTATTCTACTGATTTGTTGCATTGCAGTGTAGGAAATCCAAGATAAGTAAGGAAAAGTAACAAAGTCTGTCAGCCGCCACGTGTAGAGAGAGAAAGAAACAAAACTGCAGCCGCCGCCGCTTTTTCTTTATTACCGTTGATGCGTGTCATCCACGCGCCTGATGCTGAGTAACACGCTTCGCGCATTGCGCGAATATATTTTCCTCTTCTGACCGCGCGCATGGCGCGCGTTTTGCTCGCTGAAGCTTGTAACACCGAAACGACGCCGTCCCAGATTTGCTGATTTTTCTTTAGCGCCGCGCATGGCGTGTCAGCCCTAATGCAATATTTACGATTATGCCACTAGCTTTAATTAATTCCTAGAAAATTAAATAAAAAACATTAAAAGTAACATAAATTTACTAAAAATAATAAAAATACATAATAATTAATAAAACACCTAAAATACTAAAAATAAATAAAAACACATAAATAAAAAGAAATATAAAATTACCTAAATTAACATAAATTAACTAAAACCCTTTAAAACTTATTAAAACCAAAATGAGGTAAATAATTAAACATTTAAGCATACAATAAATATAAAAACTAAGTATTGGGGAATAAAAATATCGTATAATTTAACTCTATCACAGTTCCTGATCATAATCATGCAAATCAACAGTTCATCTTTGCATTACGGTATCCCTTATGAGTATAAAGGAAAATAATATCACTTACGAATATGAAAGAAAATGATATTACAAACATTAGTGTCATGGGATAATTCGTGTGGACAAATAAGAAATAAATACAAAGGGTTATTCACCAACAGACAGTAATTCGCGCAGTAAGGTTATGCCCACAATTTAATAAAATTTGAATACGAAGAGTTATTCACCAAATAGGCGGTAATCCGCGCAGTAAGGTTATTCTCAGAGATTAATAAGGAATGAATACGAAAGGTTATTCACCAACAGGCGGTAATCCACGCCGTAAGGTTATTACTACAATTTAATACATGGAAATAAATGACACATCTTATGAGTAAGAAAGAGACGATATTATTTTCAAGAATCAAAGAATGATAATCCCTTACAGTAGTAAGTTTAAGAGTATGAAAGAAAATGACATCCCTTACCGTAGTAAGAAATTAATATCATTTATGAGGATGAAAAGAATGATACTCCTTACCTTAACACGTGACTGAATATTGATTTAAATGAGGTTGATCAACCTATATATTTATAATATAATTAGTAATTACCACATATAAATTTCAAAGTGTATGATAACTCGTATAATATGAACTATCAAAATTATATATATTTAACATAATTTTTATAGTACGATATAACAACTTTAAAATAGTTTTTAAAATAATATTCCAAAATAAATCTTACAAAGAAAGCTTTTAAAAATGAATCTTCTTAAAGAAGAGTCTTCTAAAGGAAGATTTGTGAATACCGTGAAAAATAGGAATTTATGAAATTACTACTCTTTAATAAAAGACTTACTTGAAAAATTCCTACAGTCTTTTTGGCTTTCAAACACTCAAGATAACCTTATTATTCTCAGAGAAAACTCATAAAATTCTTATAGAAAATTTTTATGTTTTAGGTGTGATTTTTCTATTCAGCTAAGCAAGCTATTTATAGGAGAAAAAAGGGTACTAGCACGCCAGTACTGAAAATTTTTCAGCGTGCCTCACCAACCATTTTTCAGCAAAACACATTTCATGTGGGCCCCATAATGGGTCCACGTACTATTCACGTTAAATAATAATTAATTAATTAAATTTTTTTTTATAAAAAATTTAATTATTTATTCTTCTTGTGGGTCCAACATATAAAATAAAATAATGCTACAACAATAATTCAATAATAATGTAGTAAACACGTTACAAATTATTATTAATTTAATAATATAAATTACTGTGTATTTGCTACTGTGACAATTATTTGGTTCAATAATTTTAAAAACAGTGCAACAACAATTATTGACTTAATGATATGAAATACTGTTTTATTAAAATTATTGAATCAATAATGCAAAACACTGTGCGACATCAATTATTGATGAATACTGTGCGATGACCACGTTATCAGATCAATAATATGAGACATTGTGCAATACCATGTGCTACTGTAAAATACCATAAATTATCGTATGCTACTATTTTTTTATCACCGGTATTTTAACAGTTAAAAGTGATAACACCGTTGGCTATTTTTATTTAAAAAAGTTATTTCTGTCATTTTCTATATCCGACAAATATTCTGTTGTGGGGTCCACCAATAATTAGTTATTTCGGCGCCGTCGTATGACCCGAATATTCCCCGACCAAACGAATATTATCCGACATAATAACATTTGCACATAACATCCTTAACTTTTAACTTTATCAATTTAACCACTTACTGTTTCAGGAAAAATATATATGAAGAGAAATTAAATTTTGTATTTCATAAAATTCGGGGTCTTACAGCTAGTCATCAAGATAGTCAGTCATACGCTTACACTTTTAAGGCAGAATCACAGAGTAGTCTACCTGAAGATTACCAGAATGAATTCCCTGAGTGATCTGCAAGCAAACAGAAGTTCCAAGCACCAACTCTATCAGCAAGACTGACTGAGAAGTGAAGAGTCATTCAAAAAGAAGTCTTCTACTAAACACTCTTAGGAAGATCGTAGGATCTTCCAAGAAGACCGTAGAGTCTGCCAGACATATGAAGAATCCTCTCGGCAGATCGTAGAGTTGTCTCGCTATCGTAGAACTAACTTTAGGGATCGTAGAGTCAAATAGAGTCTGTCACTCTACGATTCCCATAAGGCAGTCTACGAACCAAGCAGAATCAAAGAGCAACATCTACATAAGCACTCAGAGTCAAGTCAGTATTTCTCATGTAGATTATCAAGAAGGCTGTCCTTAGGCTGTCAAACAAACTAAACAAAGATCTCTGAGTATCTAAAGCATCCAGTCCCAACAATGATTGTAGAGCAGTTCAAACCATCACTGTACGATTGCACTATAGGAAAGGTCATAGAGTGGAAAAACAAGCGCAAAAGTACAACGTTCAAGCTATCGTAGAGTTGAGCCGAAGATGTTACAAAGCTACTAGACTTAAACGATCTTTAATATGTAGCAGAAAAAGTAACTAAAGATCATAGAGCAGTCCTCTATGATATCAGCGCTAGCACATAAAGATCATAGAGTAGTCCTCTATAACAATAGAAGCCAAGCAGAGCAAACAAGCCTGAAGATTATAGAGCAATCCTCTATGATATGAAAGCATCTGCAAAAGCTTGTCCAGATGATGTATCTATATGCTCTAAAGAAAATAAAGCTCTATAAAGATCACAGGGTATTAAAAGCATATCTTCAGGACAGCAAGGCCCATATAAGATTGTAGAGCAAAAAACAGTCAACCACTCTACAATCTCCAACACAGTCCACGACTAACAAGATTGTAGAGTTACATAGCACAGCCAGCAGATAACTCTACGATCAAAAGCTAAAGGCTACATCTGAATCGATCGTAGAGTACTTAAGTGCCAACAAAGGTTTGAAGACATCAAAGCATTTAAGTTTGTAATCCCAAGATGAGCGACTGATTTCTTCAGGAACATCTTTATCAACACATCTAAAGCCTCTGGCTATAATAGAAGTCAGAAATGTCAGATTATTGACTTAAGCATGCTGAGTGTCAGAGCAAAGACTTCTAGTATCATGCATCAGGCTCAAGAAAACAGAAGACTGTGTCTAAACAGTCGTATTCTGTGAAAGACATGACACATCTTTAAAGGTTGGGAAGAACCCAAGACAGGCATATCTCTCTCTAGAAATATAGAAGACAAATCAATAAGTCAAAGTCAGCAGAGAACTAAATACTCTGACAAAATGAATAAAATATTCATAAAGAAGTATGCAACAAAATAGGCTCCAACAGGAAGATCTGCAACGGGAAGATTTTTCAAAATCTACAAAAGAGCATTTTTGGGAAGAAAGAAAAAAGAGAAAAAGGTGAGAGCAAGAACATACAACAACCAATCTGTTAAAAGCTTCACCGGGAAAAAGAAAAACAGAAGAGTGATGCCGAAGTGCTGGCATATGAGCTAAGAGTCAAATGACCAAAGAAGCCAAGAACACTTTGCGCATAAAGAAGAACATAATAAGATTCTGTATTTAGGATAGCTAAGTGTTCGAAGGTATTGCTGAGCACAAAGCTTACTTGAAGAACTTAGCAATACTTCAAGGGTGATCATGGGTTGCTGCTGAATATCTAAAGGAGAAGAACATCAACGACAAACATCAACAACATTCAGAAATTAATCACAAACAGATGCTAAGTATCTGAAGATAAAGAAGATCAAAGCTCAACTTAGCAGCTCAACTCAACAAATAAATAACCCATGTCTACTGGACTTGAGGAGGGTCAAAGGATCCTTGCCTTAGTGGCTAAAAATAACTCATGTCTGCTGGACTTGAGGAGGGTCAAATGATCATTGCCTTAGTGACTAAAAATAACTCAAGTCTGCTGAACTAGTGGATGGCAAAGTGTCCTTGTCTTAGTGACTAAATTAGTGGATTTCCTACTTATCTAAGTAGAAGAGTGGAGTAGGAGTTGTTCAGTCTCCGAACAACTTAAAACTCTCGTGTCATTTACTTTACGTCTTTTATATTATGCAATATTTGCTATATCTACTATTACCCACACTGTAGATTAAAACACTGAATTGAGATCATACATACATCCTGAAGGGGTTCTTAAAGTATATTCCGCTAACTAATATACTTTCGTAACAAGAAAAAGAAGTTTCAAAAATGATCTATTCAACCCCCCCTTCTAGATCATTATTGTGTCCACTGGAACTAACAATATATTTTAGTGATTTTGCAGATGTTAGGGTGGTTAAATGTATTTCACAATTATGCTTGCAAAATTGACCTACTTCAGCTATTACGTGGGCCAGCACACTGCTTGTCCACAAGGAGACATGTTGGCAGGAATTTAAGGTATTTTTCCCGTAATTTACAGATATTCTATTAAACTAATGTTTATTATTATCAGATTATATTACAACTATTTTAATGTTATTATTGTATTTTCATTTCAGAAAAGATACAATTAGGACGAGGCACATACATAGGTTATACAAACACCATTCTTGCAAAAATGTGTTGTTCGAACAAAAGATAACATAAAAATGAGTGGAAAAAGGCACTATATAATGTTGACATAGACAATCCTGGTTAGGTTGAGGAGTATATTCATGAGTACGGCCTGTGGTGGTGCTCGCGCGATATCTGGGTTGAGATGGCCAGGAGTGACAGAGTGAGGAATGGTCAAGGAAAAGTAGGACTGCCACCAGGAATAGATCCGTAGGTGTAGTTGAAGGAGAAAAGGCAAAGGGTATATACAAAAGCAGTAGTATATCACATAAGCAATATTTCGTTGATAGGGAGGTATGGAGTTCATCAAATTTACTTTATTTATGTTTACGATAATTTTATTAGTATTCATTTGCATGATTAATATATTTATACATTTGTCATATTTATAGTCAGGTAGCAGGTCCATAGGCCATACTATCAATTGGTTGGAGGTGTACGTGGCCACCCATGATTGTCTGCCTGATGCTCTACGAATACGAGTAATTAAGTTTTTATTTATGTTACATGTTTATACATTATTTTTGACGTTATATTTAACTATTCAATGTATTACTTGATTACAAGACACTTACAACTAATTAATGGACAAGCGGTATCCCCTAGTAATTGTCCCCTGAAACGCCCCGAGATCCCGACCTTATTTAATTATCCGATTATCTCTAGATATCATAATTATTAACTTTAAAATCATATTAACAGGGATCTTGTGCGTTAAAACTTGCTCCTTTAACCTTTAAACCAATTATGTTGACCATAAATGCGGTCCATATATTTTTTTTTAACAACTCATTCAACTTACATTCTTAAACCTGTCTCAGGATCGCAACGTTTACTTACCCTCCATTAAACTTAGGTCAAACATCAATTATTTATGACCTATTATAATCATATATAATTTTATGATTTAGTATAACCTGCAAATAAAAATTCGCCATGAACTATCTATACATGACCCTAATTATGTACCTGTTCTGTACCTGCTCCTGTGCACATATACCTGCTTTCATACATCTATATCATGCCTACCATGTTTCATACATCTATTTACGTATTTCTATACTATACATACAAGTTTATCACATGTATCACATTTCCACTTTCCCTGGACAATATATACATACACTTTTTATCCTCCGATAATACAAATTAGCAAATCATACATTCCTTTCTACCATCTAGGTTTAACAATTAAAAACCGATTATTACAAATTTACATATATTTGCTTTACATAAATATCTCATAGATACAACTTGTTCACGCATCTCCATGCATTCACACTCTTTACCTTAGCATCACCGGATTATTCGGCCTTCTCGTACTTTACCTGAAACGTTAGTTCATAGCAAGAATGAGCATAAAACTCAGCAAGTAATTCAGTTAACACCTTTCATGCTCGCAGTTTATAATATGCATCATGCTTTCTTTAATTTAACATGTTATGCTCATATATCACGTATTGCATTTAACAATTAGATCACGTTATGGCACGGAGTGCCCATTTCAACTATCACATAGTTCACGTAATTCAATTAGTACTTTTTAAGTCTGAAAAACTTGTCTGGAACGCTTTTATTTTACTTAACCTTTACTTTCTCCATTGTCCTTTCATAATCGTCTTGTCGGCTTGCTACTTCGAGCACTATCTGTAAGCATTGCACTATATGCATCATAATAGGATCATAAACTTTACAAAACTTATCAAACTTAATCCACAATTACATAATCATCAATCTCTATTCATTTCACTTTTGATGTATTACACCTTACATAGGTTAATAATACATCTTAACTCGTTCCCGACCTTTAATATAGCCCCTAACATAGTTTGGCTTAGCTTTAGGCATGTTATTTTATGCCATTTGTCATTTCATTATAACTTAACACCCTTTAATTTAATCATTATTATTACTTTTAGGGTTTATATAACTCGTTTCTATCATTCCATATCAAAATATAGCTTTTTGGAAGCTTAAAAAAATTTCAAATGAACAGTAACTCCGCCCCGGCGCCGCCAGAGCTCGCTGGTCGCGAAATCTTCTCGGTCGATGAACAGTAACATGGCGTCGGGGCGCCACTTTTAGTACAAAACATGGCGCGGGGGCGCCATGTTCAAAATCTGGAAATCTGATTTTTGCACTACCTTTGCCGATTTTTAATTTCTTCATCTTAACTCCAATTGAGCTGAAATTTGGACCACATCTAGACCTTACTACCTAGTATTTTACAAAAATACTACCTGCCACATTTGGCTTCTTAAAAGTAGAGATACACTAGCCCCTAGGAGGGCTGTTCAACACGTTTCTATACTTGGAAATTTTTTCAGAATTTTAAAACTCAACTTTTGCAACTTTGTGATTTTTGGCCAAATGCTTCAAAACTCAATTCCAACACTTGACATAGTTCATATAAGTCATATATGACATGTCTAGACTTTCAAAACCATAAAACTTCGCACGAGGCGATAATTGTCCGTAAAAATCCGTTTTGAATCGAAACGATCGATTTCGATCGTTCGAATCGCCAATTCATTCAAATTTGATTCCGTTGATTACCAAATCAACCTAGACACGTGTATTTACATAAAAACAAGTCATGTGACTTCATCTCACCTTTAGTTCCTCAAAATTGCCAAAAATCACACCTTGGTTGGATTTTTCTCAAAACTTCATGAATTTCTCATTTCCAACTCTTAAGCTATTCTTGTCCCCTCAATGTAAAACTTGATTCTAACTTAACACATAACACATATAGCATACAATTGACCTGCATGATCCTTTAAAACATCTATAACTTTTCATTTGAATACTTTTTTCCAAAATAACCCGTTTTAGGCGTCGGCGAACGTTTTAAAACGTTTAAAATCTTCAATTATCGCCATACGAATCGGATGACTTCCAAATTATTCCTAACACGTGTATTAACAACAAACTTAACTTTTTGGCATCATTTGATCACAAATTACACTCAATGACCAAATTCACATATTGATGGAAATTTTGTCAACTTTTCAATTTCAAGCCTTAAACTCAACTTAACATCTTAAATCCAACACACCACATAGGCTATCACATATACATTTAACAACTTTGTATATTCTCACAACTTCCATATGTATCTTCCAATACACTTTACAGATTATTACGGTGTCTACACAAAAAGTATAGCCTAATATTTAGCTTTTCCTTAACAAATCATAATTTTAAACCATTTAAGTTTCTAACTTGCCTTCTAGCACAAAATTTGTAATATCCCAAATATTTTAAAAGTGATCTGTCAAGATATGATAAAGGTTGTTAATTTAAAAGCCTAAAAACGATTGCTCAACAATACATTGAGCTATATTAAAGATTAAAAACGACTCGAAACTACGATTCGTTTACGATTAGAGGTTAAACTTTTAACCTAAACTATGTGTTATGTGATTTATAAAGCTTGTATTAACCTTTAAATGTGTTATGTAGTTTATCTATGTGTAGGAATTCGTGTTTCGGTTCAAGTATTAAACTTAACACTTATTAAAATCGAAAAGTTATTTAAAGGTTAAAACCTAAAAACCTAATTCTAGGGTTTAGAAAACCTAAACTAGGGTTTAGAAAACCTAAACTAGGGTTTGGTTAAACTTAGAAAAGGTTAAAACCTAAACCCTAAACCTAGAAACCCTAAGGGTTATAACCTAACCCTAATCACTATTCACATATACGCGTATAATACGAAAATTATACGGGTAGAATACGAAAATAATACGAGAATAATACGAAAATTATACGGTATAAATACGAAAAAGTCAACTGTGAATAGTAAAAGTCAACTATGCTCCATGTATACTTGATTAAGATTAAGGTTAATTAAAATTAAGATTAACATAATAAAATTTAATTGGTGAATTAAGAAACTAATCAACCAATTAAGTTGCTAACTTTAGTAGAGAATTAACCAATGTTGAGTTAGTTGTTAACTCTAGTTAGTAGTTAAAGTTAAAGCCTAAGCCAAGCCAAAGTTAAGCCAAACTCCAAGCCAAAGTCAAGCCAAACTTGGAGCCAAAGTCGGAGCCAAACTTGGAGCCAAAGCTTGGTTGTCTTAATGACCTTTATGCCCTACACTTTGCTTGCCTATAAATACTAAGCCATGTCTTCATTAATTCTCACCATAGTTCAAGAGCAAAAATCAGATTTTATAGAGAGAGTTCTTGTGAGACAAGAAGGAAGTGCAAAGAAATTGTTAAAGCTTGCACTTCGAGAGGTAAATTGTTAGTTGTTATTATGTTTATTTAATTTTTAGTTTCAAAAAGCTCAAGAACGCGAGTCGTAGCCATGTACGATTGTCGTTCTCCGTGTTCTTCACGTGTTCTTGAGCCTTTCTATATTTTGTAGTAGTTATAATGTCGAATTTCAATTCGTAGTTTAAAGCTCAATGAACATATGTCGTAGCCATGTACGGTTTATTCGTTCTCCGTGTTCTTCGTATGTTCTTGAGCAATTTTATAAACTGTTATAATTCAATTTACAAGTCGTTATAATGACCAAATTTTGTCAATCATAAAGTGTTTTAATCACTTATGTAAGCAGTTATAATGCTCAAATTATTTCAAGTACGAAAACCAAAAGCTCAAGAACATAAGTCGTTAACATATACGGTTTTATCCGTTCTTCGTGTTCTTCGTGTGTTCTTGAGCAAAAGCCATGAATCTTACATAAGTAGGTTTATGATTTTGTTATTTTTATGTTATGAAGTGATACGAAGTGTTAGAACATGTTATCTTAGCAAATTAATGCTTGAGGTATCATATTTTAGCAATCGGATCAAAGAAAGTTAAGTTTAATATCGTCGCAGAATATTTTTGCAAATTTCCGAAATTTTAAAGTCTTAATATGCCTTAGAAACCTGAATGAAAGTTGTAGATCATGAAATTCTAAGCAATTTAGACTCAAGAATCACTCAAAAATGTTTTCGTATGACAAAGTTATGGCCGTTACTATAAAAGAGGTCAGAAATATGAATCAGTTTTAGAGTAGTCACCTTTAGGCCGAAATCTGTACAAATCTGTCAGGAATCTCGAACTTTTTTCTGAATGAAAGTTGCAGAGACGGAAGTTACGAACGCGTGGAATTTTGAACGACTAAAAAATGTTTTAAAACGAAGAAGTTATGGCCGTTTAACTGAGCCGGGGTCTGGCAGTCCAACAATCTGCCCAAATCCGAAATTTTGGCTTAAAAATGAGTTTTTGAGTTAGTCAATTTTCCAAATAATTCCACCTATTGAAAGAGTTTAAATAAGTTAATATAAGACTTATGAAGTTATATAATACAATGAATCTAACCGCTTATGCACTAAATGACTGTGTAGGGTTTAACGCTCCGCCGGAAAACCCTAGTTTCAATTTGAGGCAAGTTCTAAACTTTTATGTGTTATTTAGTATGTTCTAAGATTGTTCATGTTATTATGTGATAGTTTATATGTGAAAGTACATGAATGAAGGTCTTATGTGATTAAATGATTAAGTGTTAGTTATTGATTAACTGTTAAATGTTAATTGATATTTGATGATGCATATGAGTATGTACAAAATATGTTTATTGTTAAGCATAAATTAATATGATTATTAACTGAGATGTATGTTCAGTCAAAGCATGTTAAAGTTTATATGAAAGCATAAACTGTGTATGTGATAATATGTTAGACTTGCTGAGCCGTCGTGCTCATTCTTGCGAATAAAACCTTATTTGCAGATTAAAGATGAACGTTAAGAAGATCTTGAACGTAAAGATGAAGCGTAGATTAGGTTTTCATGTTTATTACTTTTATTTGTATAAGTCATAATGACTGTTGTAATACGAACAAACAAACATGTAACCGAATATTGAATGAATGATATAAATTATTATCATCAGGATGTTGTTATTTCTTTAAATTTGATATAATGTAGAATTGTTAAATATTAAAACAATGTTGATAATGATCTATTTATCTGGATGATGATCGGTAAATAACTTGTGAGTGCTGTACATCTGAGACAGAACTAAGCGATGTTGACTGGTCAAATCCATCGTTAAGGTTCCTCGGACCCAGGTATAACTCGTTATTACTATTCTGAATACCATATAAGTAGGATTATTGATATGAAGAGATATCTTTGTATATTGATACTTGTAGTACAAATGAGACCGTTACAAGTGGACGTATATAGAATATTTAAATCCTAAGGTTAAAATTAGACCGTTATACATGGTTTTATCCATTTATACGGATGAAATACAAGTTGATACTTGTATACTTATGAGACTGAGATTAAGTTAAGATCCAGGGACAAAGTTAAGAGAAATTTTTAATGTATAGTCTAAAATAAGACTAATTCAACCAATATGATTATGGGATCATTGGTTAAGTCGATAGTTGAACGAAATTAACGCACAAGGTCCGCCGCGTGGAAAGCGCGGGGATTTTGGGGGCGTTACAAAATTTAACTTGCATCCAATATGATCAACCTTTCTATCTAGGTTTTTATCAAAACTTTCAACATATAACACATGATCATGCCTTAAATCATAACTTCTAACTTGAATCCATGCATAATAGTGCACCACCTTTACAAAATCAAACTTGAGCTTAGGGTTTCATAACTTCTCAACCATTTAGCACATAAACTCATATACAAACTTACATCTAGCCACTAATTCATGTATGGCTACTCTTATTCTTGAATTTGAACACTTAAATGCTAAGTTTTCAAGGTTAGAACTTTATATACCTTCTTTGAGCTTTCTTCTTTCTAGCTATGGACCTTGTTCATGATGTAAGCTCCACTTTGAAAGCTTATTCTCCTTCTCTTGTTCACTTTCCAGCAATCATTCATGGCTTTACAAGCAACCCTAGCTTCCTTTTCTCTCTTTCTCTCTTGCTCTTTCTCTCTTAGCTCATGTTTTCTAGCAACTTCGAATGAGCACAAATGAATAAGGCTGGATACTTGAAATATGCACACATATATGCTAAATAAAATCCTCCAACACTTAACCACCTATTGGTTAAGTTAACTCATGTATGGTTAAGGGCTTGCATGTCATTTCACATGAACTAACTAATGATATAATGGTCTTTACACCCTTCTAGGACACATGTGATATTCATCAAATTATCAAGGTTAACATGGTCTTTAGCCACCAAAATCTAGAAATTAACTTACTTAAAATTCATAAATTACTTGTTTCTCATCCAAATTAAATCCTTTTTGATCCAAACTTATTTCATTATACTTGAACTTTATTTCATCATCAAATACTTCAAAATTTGCTTGTCCCATATCACTTGTCACCTTTCAAAAATTAAATTTCATTTATCACTTATTAATTACCATAATATTGCCAAATTCCATATTATTCCTTTAAATTCCAATTTCTAGGAGCCTTTCGATTTTACAATAAATAAATTCCAATTTTTGATATCTCAACATAGTTGAATTACTCAATTGTCCAATGACCGCTTCCTCGAGAAGCGAACCTCAACCGAATTATCAAAATCTATCTTCATTTATCCTTATTCGCTCATATAACCACTTTACGATATTTCGCTTGTTTACTTGGCACATACTTGCCAATTTAACCATTCTTGAAATCTACATTCTATCTACTCCTTCTCGGAGGTATTACATCATGTACTCACACATCGTATAACTGATTATTTTCTTTACATCAATAAATATCAATTTCTTGAACCATTTTAGATATTCATATATTATTCCTTTAATTTTTTATTCTCTAGCTTTAAACTCCTCTTTCTTTATCAGTTCAAATACATACATACACATATACATCCAACCTACCACATAGGTCATATATAGCACATTGATCACATAACATTCTATATTAAATCATTCTTACACTTCTTGTTATCCAACACTAGGTTTTAACTAATAACCTTTACTTAATTACTATAATCCATAATTTAGAAATTCTGTAAAATCCTGGGGTGTCACATTCACCCCTCCTTCAAAAAAAACTTCGTCCTCGAAATTGTTGTGTGCTCATTCCTTATTCATTTGCAACATACATATCTCTTTACCTTCTTTCAACTTAGCTAGGCTTTCAACTAGCCTTTACATTTTCTCCTCTCTCTACCCATCTTACCCATTTCTAACTTTCATTCCAGAGGATTGGAATGTCTTTCAGGAATCTTCACAATTATACAACAACTGTGAAGTCGTATAAATAAATAAGAGTAGCTTTTCTTTAAAACATAAAACTTTTGCGTTTAAAATCAAATTAATAGTTTTGCTGAGGGGTCAATAAAGACCAATGAACTCGTTAAGAATATTAGCAATCACAAAGACTGCGAATACCCACGGGTAATAACGACCAGGAACATGAGTTCACGACGCAACCACGCCACTCTATTTTCCTAGCCCATTGGTACGCTAGGTGATCAGCCTATTGTACCCTTTTTTTCTTTTGCTTTCTGGGTTGAACCGTGTTAACCAACCCCTGTACTATATCCCCCTTTGCAGGGTTGTTCACCTCAGACTTTCAAAATATTTTCTTTATCCATTATCTGGATTTTAAAAACATTTGTTCATTTCTTTGTTTTTTTTTTTTTTTTTTTTTTCCTTTTCAAAACGGTATAACCGAAACAAATGGTATAGACCCACATCATTAAACTGTTCATCCTTCAAAACTTAAAACTTTTCAGAAATATTATCATTGGCTCAAAACTTGAACCCAAGAAAATCCTTTAAAAGGCTTCATAATACCGCACTATCTTAGCAGTACGTTGAGAATTCAGTCATTTAAGACCTCTTAATACCGTACTGTCATAGAAGTACGTTGAGAATTCCGCCATGTTATCATTCCACACCATAGTCAACAGTGTGACAATGATTTTGTAAATGCATTTTGAAGTTTTCAAAATAACTTTGTCTAGCCGAATCAATTGGCATAGACCATGAATCACGGAACTTTAAAAATCAACTTTCAATATTTGAACAAAGCATTCTGCTGCACCAACGTGCAAAAATAAACATATTTTAAAAACATGAATGGTCTAGCATAGCTAGAAGAGTGGATTGCCTACCCAATCCTAATAATCTCTTCTTTACTTCATTAATTCGTTAACTCGTTCAATCCTTTCTTATAATATTATCTCTTCATATATCCTTAATCTTAGCCAAAATCTAAGAACTATATCTCTTAACTTATGGCTCTCTACTCTAAACCCAACCCTGTTCATCAAACTTGCCACGCATTTGGGCTCAGGAACTTACCACAATCATATGGTTTAAGGAGCGTGTCCTAGTCAGGCTATAGTCGCCCATTCGCTGAGGGGCTCCACCACATAATCATGAGTCACGAACTTACTATACGCTTGGGTTTTCAGAACACGCAACTAATCTTAATCTTTCTTACTTAACTCTTCTCATTTCTTACCGTGACGCTGGATCTCCACTGATTATCACGACAGGAAGTTAAGTAAGTACAAATCCTCGTCCCATACCGAGGAAGTGCACACTCGGCCACTACCATGAATCCTCAATGAAAAATCCCACATACCCTAACATTCCTCACTTTAACTTTTTCTGATATGAATTTTATCAAATCATATCTCACAACTCATTAAAAGTCACTTTACTTTATTGTTCACGACTCACCTTGAGTCCCTTCTCATATCTTACAATTCACAACTCATCCCGAGTCCTTATTCATGTCTTGCAATTCACAACTTCTCAAAAGTCCCTTAATATTTGATTGCCTATGATCTCATAGCTTTTTTGACCTTTCTCATATCTTATCTTAAAATATCATTTACTATTTCTTAATCCTGAATTCCCAAAATTCATTTCTTTATTACACAACTCGTCTAGAGTCCAATACATTTCTATTTCCTTTCTTTACGCAAAGGTCATAGCCTAAGGTACTCCTACCTAAGGTCTATAACCTGTCTGCTCTGATACCAAATGAAACGCCCCGAGATCCCGACCTTATTTAATTATCCGATTATCTCTGGATATCATAATTATTAACTTTAAAATCATATTAACAGGGATCTCGTGCGTTAAAACTTGCTCCTTTAACCTTTAAACCAATTCTGTTGACCATAAATGCGGTCCATATATTTTTTTTTAACAACTCATTCAACTTACATTCTTAAACCTGTCTCAGGATCGCAACGTTTACTTACCCTCCATTAAACTTAGGTCAAACATCAATTATTTATGACCTATTATAATTATATATAATTTTATGATTTAGTATAACCTGCAAATAAAAATTCGCCATGAACTATCTATACATGACCCTAATTATGTACCTGTTCTGTACCTGCTCCTGTGCACATATACCTGCTTTCATACATCTATATCATGCCTACCATGTTTCATACATCTATTTACGTATTTCTATACTATACATACAAGTTTATCACATGTATCACATTTCCACTTTCCCTGGACAATATATACATACACTTTGTATCCTTCGATAATACAAATTAGCAAATCATACATTCCTTTCTACCATCTAGGTTTAACAATTAAAAACCGATTATTACAAATTTACATATATTTGCTTTACATAAATATCTCATACATACAATTTGTTCACGCATCTCCATGCATTCACACTTTTTACCTTAGCATCACCGGATTATTCGGCCTTCTCGTACTTTACCTGAAACGTTAGTTCATAGCAAGAATGAGCATAAAGCTCAGCAAGTAATTCAGTTAACACCTTTCATGCTCGCAGTTTATAATATGCATCATGCTTTCTTTAATTTAACATGTCCTATCACATAGTTCACGTAATTCAATTAGTACTTTTTAAGTATGAAAAACTTGCCTGGAACGCTTTTATTTTACTTAACCTTTACTTTCTCCATCGTCCTTTCATAATCGTCTTGTCGGCTTGCTACTTCGAGCACTATCTGTAAGCATTGCACTATATGCATCATAATAGGATCATAAACTTTACAAAACTTATCAAACTTAATCCACAATTACATAATCATCAATCTCTATTCATTTCACTTTTGATGTATTACACCTTACATAGGTTAATAATACATCTTAACTCGTTCCCGACCTTTAATATAGCCCCTAACATAGTTTGGCTTAGCTTTAGGCATGTTATTTTATGCCATTTGTCATTTCATTATAACGTAACACCCTTTAATTTAATCATTATTATTACTTTTAGGGTTTATATAACTCATTTCTATCATTCCATATCAAAATATAGCTTTTTGGAAGCTTAAAAAAATTTCAAATGAACAGTAACTCCGCCCCGGCGCCGCCAGAGCTCGCTGGCCGCGAAATCTTCTCGGTCGATGAACAGTAACATGGCGCCGGGGCGCCACTTTTAGTACAAAACATGGCGCGGGGGCGCCATGTTCAAAATCTGGAAATCTGATTTTTGCACTACCTTTGCCGATTTTTAATTTCTTCATCTTAACTCCAATTGAGCTGAAATTTGGACCACATCTAGACCTTACTACCTAGTATTTTACAAAAATACTACCTGCCACATTTGGCTTCTTAAAAGTAGAGATACACTAGCCCCTAGGAGGGCTGTTCAACACGTTTCTATACTTAGAAATTTTTTCAGAATTTTAAAACTCAACTTTTGCAACTTTGTGATTTTTGGCCAAATGCTTCAAAACTCAATTCCAACACTTGACATAGTTCATATAAGTCATATATGACATGTCTAGACTTTCAAAACCATAAAACTTCGCACGAGGCGATAATTGTCCGTAAAAATCCGTTTTGAATCGAAACGATCGATTTCGATCGTTCGAATCGCCAATTCATTCAAATTTGATTCCGTTGATTACCAAATCAACCTAGACACGTGTATTTACATAAAAACAAGTCATGTGACTTCATCTCACCTTTAGTTCCTCAAAATTGCCAAAAATCACACCTTGGTTGGATTTTTCTCAAAACTTCATGAATTTCTCATTTCCAACTCTTAGGCTATTCTTGTCCCCTCAATGTAAAACTTGATTCTAACTTAACACATAATACATATAGCATACAATTGACCTGCATGATCCTTTAAAACATCTATAACTTTTCATTTGAATACTTTTTTCCAAAATAACCCGTTTTAGGCGTCGGCGAACGTTTTAAAACGTTTAAAATCTTCAATTATCGCCATACGAATCGGATGACTTCCAAATTATTCCTAACACGTGTATTAACAACAAACTTAACTTTTTGGCGTCATTTGATCACAAATTACACTCAATGACCAAATTCACATATTGATGGAAATTTTGTCAACTTTTCAATTTCAAGCCTTAAACTCAACTTAACATCTTAAATCCAACACACCACATAGGCTATCACATATACATTTAACAACTTTGTATATTCTCGCAACTTCCATATGTATCTTCCAATACACTTTACAGATTATTACGGTGTCTACACAAAAAGTATAGCCTAATATTTAGCTTTTCCTTAACAAATCATAATTTTAAACCATTTAAGTTTCTAACTTGCCTTCTAGCACAAAATTTAACTTGCATCCAATATGATCAACCTTTCTATCTAGGTTTTTATCAAAACTTTCAACATATAACACATGATCATGCCTTAAATCATAACTTCTAACTTGAATCCATGCATAATAGTGCACCACCTTTACAAAATCAAACTTGAGCTTAGGGTTTCATAACTTCTCAACCATTTAGCACATAAACTCATATACAAACTTACATCTAGCCACTAATTCATGTATGGCTACTCTTATTCTTGAATTTGAACACTTAAATGCTAAGTTTTCAAGGTTAGAACTTTATATACCTTCTTTGAGCTTTCTTCTTTCTAGCTATGGACCTTGTTCATGTTTTCAAGGTTAGAACTTTATATACCTTCTTTGAGCTTTCTTCTTTCTAGCTATGGACCTTGTTCATGATGTAAGCTCCACTTTGAAAGCTTATTCTCCTTCTCTTGTTCACTTTCCAGCAATCCTTCATGGCTTTACAAGCAACCCTAGCTTCCTTTTCTCTCTTTCTCTCTTGCTCTTTCTCTCTTAGCTCATGTTTTCTAGCAACTTCGAATGAGCACAAATGAATAAGGCTGGATACTTGAGATATGCACACATATATGCTAAATAAAATCCTCCAACACTTAACCACCTATTGGTTAAGTTAACTCATGTATGGTTAAGGGCTTGCATGTCATTTCACATGAACTAACTAAGGATATAATGGTCTTTACACCCTTCTAGGACACATGTGATATTCATCAAATTATCAAGGTTAACATGGTCTTTAGCCACCAAAATCTAGAAATTAACTTACTTAAAATTCATAAATTACTTGTTTCTCATCCAAATTAAGTCCTTTTTGATCCAAACTTATTTCATTATACTTGAACTTTATTTCATCATCAAATACTTCAAAATTTGCTTGTCCCATATCACTTGTCACCTTTCAAAAATTAAATTTCATTTATCACTTATTAATTACCATAATATTGCCAAATTTCATATTATTCCTTTAAATTCCAATTTCTAGGAGCCTTTCGATTATACAATAAATAAATTCCAATTTTTGATATCTCAACATAGTTGAATTACTCAATTGTCCAATGACCGCTTCCTCGAGAAGCGAACCTCAACCGAATTATCAAAATCTATCTTCATTTATCCTTATTCGCTCATATAACCACTTTACGATATTTCGCTTGTTTACTTGGCACATACTTGCCAAGTTAACCATTCTTGAAATCTACATTCTATCTACTCCTTCTCGGAGGTATTACATCATGTACTCACACATCGTATAACTAATTATTTTCTTTACATCAATAAATATCAATTTCTTGAACCATTTTAGATATTCATATATTATTCCTTTAATCTTTTATTCTCTAGCTTTAAACTCCTCTTTCTTTATCAGTTCAAATACATACATACACATATACATCCAACCTACCACATAGGTCATATATAGCACATTGATCACATAACATTCTATATTAAATCATTCTTACACTTCTTGTCATCCAACACTAGGTTTTAACTAATAACCTTTACTTAATTACTATAATCCATAATTTAGAAATTCTGTAAAATCCTGGGGTGTCACATCCCCCATCGAGTAATAGTGTCTCTAGCAGCTCGGGTAGCCAATCTACGTGGCCTCATATAATCCGATGACATATAATGCTGCGGACTGTGTTATAGCTATATGTAGAGATCTTGTCATTCTGTGTGAACTGCAAGATCATTTGAAAGCGTTTAGTCTTGATTCCTTAGCTGATGCAGTGGCGACAACAACAAGTCAACTGGATGAGGAGGATATAGAGCAAGACGAGGTAATCTTTTTAATTAATGTAACAAAATTTATCACTCAATAGTACTATCTTGAACATGTTTCTTTTTTTTGTTACAAAAACGTAGCAGTTAGCTAAATCGATGAGCTACATATCATTCTTATGTTGTTATTTTTCTCACTTTATTTTGTACCACATGCACAGTCGAATTTTTATCTTATTGTATAGATGGATTGAATGTTGGTTTTATGTTTATATGAAATGTATGTTATTTAATTTGGTATGAATTTGATATTTGGTTGGAGATCTAGATGAGATCATTTATATATCTGTTGTGCTGTGTTGGGATGTAATTTATAGGTAAAATATTTTCTGGGAATTGAATTTTTTTTACTAGGAGTATTAGTGACGAATTCGGTCGCTACTTATCGGTCACTATTATTATTCTATTTTTTTAGTAATGTAATAAATAAAAAAAATTGAGTATCAACGACTGTGTCGGTCGGTGATAGTCGCTAATAGCGGTCGCTGGAATGTGCGGTTGTTACAAGCGGTTGCTGACAGTGGCACACGTCTACCACGGGGGCAGATGCGTTGACTTATCTTAGCAACCAAGTTGGTCGCTAATTGCTTGTCGCTGAAAGTTGGTCACTAATAGTGATCGCTGATAATCCTTTTAGCGACCAGCCTATATGCGACCGATTGCGGTCGTTGAAAACTATTAGCGACCGAAATTAGTCGCTAATAGGTGATCTCTGATAGACCTTTTTCTTATAGTGTTTGGACCAATTCCTTGGAGCTTTTCTGAGCTAAAGAATCTTAGGTTGTTGAGTCTTATGTATAATGACATGAGTGGGTTTGTCCCAGAAAGTCTGGCAAAACTTCTAAATGTTGATACTCTTCTCATATGGAACAATTTCTTTTCTGGGTCACTCCCAAAAGATTTAGGAAGATTTTCAAAGCTAAAATGGGTTGATGTTTCCACAAACATGGGCAACATTCCACTAGCTATAAGTGTTGCAGTGCAATTAACAAAGTGTATTTTAATTTTGAATAATTTTTCGGGTGGATTATCTCCTACTAGCGGCCAAGCCGAACTCCTAACCCTTAGATTTGGGATCAAACGACTACATATGCGCTAGTTAGAATAGTGTCCATAACAAACGTTTACTATGGATCAACTCTCTCTCTCTCTCTCTCTCACACACACACACATATGGCATGAAAACTAAAAGGAATTACTAAAAGGAATTAGGAAAGGTAGTTCATATAATTTTGTTTATTCGGCAAAAATGAAGCACATAACAACAGTGAGTAATTTTCGGTAAAGCAATAACACGGAGGTTATACTGTTGAACGAAGTGAAAATTGAGACTTGCTCGTGAAGGTTTATTCACGGGTATTGTCGGTTTTTCGGATCAATTAATTACTTAAATTTTTTAATTAATTTGGAAAATTTTGGATGGTGAGATAATTTGGCTTTTCACTCAAATTAAGGTATTTTTATACTCTCTTAACTCTATAATATTTCAAACTTTTGGTGTTAAAACTTAGAAGAAATAATTGTACTCACAATAGATTATAATAGAATATTTCAGAGTTCGTCCCGTAATTTTTACCTTTTAATTTTAGAGAGTTTTCTACATAATATATACTAAGTCGAATAGAAATATGAAATAGTATACCTCAATAAGTTTGATGAATATTATTAAATTTATTATGATACTGTATTAGTATAGTATAATAATATTCTAATATTAATACAATTATATGTTTCTAGCACTGTTATTAAATTTGGACCGGACCGATGGTCCAATCAATTAAAAGCAAAACTAATCAACTACACTCTGATTCGGTTTGACCTAAAAAATTGGTTTTTAAGTGAATCGGTTAAAACTCGGATTAAACCAGTTGACCACCAGTCGAACCGATTAAATTGACCTAGTGAACCGGTTTTAAAATATTTTTTTAGTACAAAAATATTTTTTTTAAAATTAGATATTTTTAGTAATATTGTAACATAATTTCACTATATTTTAGTTTACAAAAAATTAGATATTTTAAAATTTTATTAATTATTAATAATATATTTTTTATATATTAATGACGTCACCGGTTCAACAACAGTTTGACAGTGATCAATTTATTTGATACTTTTTTCGGTTCGATGACCGGTTCGGAACTAAAAACCATCGTTACTAGTAATTAACAAAATTTCAGTGAAGTCTCTTTGGCTGTGCAGCGGTCGCGGATTCTTAACCTGCCGGAACACGATATATTCAAAATATTCTCACGGCTGCCGGTTTAAACTCTGCTTCCATTAAGGTCTGTTTGGAAACTGTGGCTGTCCCAAATCTCAAGCCCTACCCTCGTCAAAACCCACCTTGATCGCACCATCAACCACAAAACCCCCTCATCACTCATCGTTCACCAGTGGACTAAGGATGCCTGCGGTAACGTCATCTCTCTGATCCACATCGATTCTATCGAAAATTCGATCATTCTTAACCCACCAACTTCACCAAAATCACCAACAACAAGAATTAGATCGCCAACTCTAGTATGGGTTTTGGATTCGACCCGAATTCCAATGATTACAAGGTTGTTAGGATACGAGCCATGTGGGAGTATATTCGGCAAATACTAATTCTTGGCGGGAAATTGAGGCGGTTGAGCTAAGCAATATAGATCGAATTCCAAATGTTTAGTTGTGATACAAGTGTGAAAGGAGTTCTGTATTGGAGGGCTTTTTCTGGGCTACATCAAGTGTCATCCGATTTGCACAAAGAGGTGTTTGAGCAAATTCTTATGCCGAGGTGTGTGTACTCTGGTCAAACTCGAGAGCACATTGAGAACGTTAGGGATTCTACTGCTTTGATTGTGTATTCTAGTTGTGAGGTTAGTTTATGGACAATGGATGATAGGAAAAAATCTTGGTTAGTCATACTGTGATGGTTTAATTAGTGTGACATGATCTTGGTTCAAAAAAATAGGAACCGGGATTGTTACTTTGTGTGGCACATAATACGATGGATGATGAGGATGACAAATCAAATAAAGAGTCGGAAGAAATTTTTATTTATTTTATGAATATATTATTATGTTTAATTATTGAAAATCGATGTTATTAATTTATTTATTAATAGGAATTTAGTGCATTTAATAGTAATTAGAAAATTTTAATTTTTAGAAAAATATTATATATAGTAGTTTCGCACTTTTGTTATTCATCAAATATTATTACCGCTATGTATATTTTTAGACATTTTTAGACATCTCTAGCTAGCTCTAATGGTGTTGTTTATTATACCTAATTAAATGATACGAGTTTTAAGCCTGACAGTAGAGTTTAATTAGGCGTTTTAATGGGAATAAGGATGTCAAGATTTTGTGAAGATATATGCATGCATGCATCTCTTTTGCAATTTCATGGGGTCTTCATTCTAATTCTAAACACAAGTTCTTGTATGGTTCGGATGATTTTCATCTAAAGCGTGAACAATCTATATCAATTAGATTACATTCCTTCAAGTGGGAACACTCCTAACAAATTAAGCCACTTTCGGAGCATGCATGCAAAATTTGCCTTTAGATCCATGTTTTCAGTCTTTTCATTATTGAGTGGTAGGGCCACTGAAGTAATTAAAAGGAAAGGCATAATCAATGTCTCAGTCATTGTTTTTGTCTCTTTTATTTATTTATTTATTTTAGTTTTCACATCTGATATATGACAGGAAAATAGTACTAAACTTATGCAGCAAGTTAGTTCATATGTGATCTTGCTACTAATCAACTGTGAGATCAAAGGTTGCATGAGCTGGAGAAGGCCTCCAAACAAACTAGCTTGTCTAGATAGGAGTCTCAGTTTCAGAATTAGAGTAAGTTTCTAAAACGAGCTTTAAAAAAAAAGCTTTATAAATAGGCAAAATTGAAGGTGGGATATGCAAAACGATATCATTTTGAATAATTGAATATATAAAAAATACACTTCCTTCCCTGTTGAGAGAATGGGTGTATTATTTTGGGGGGCAATTAAAAGTGAGGTGTCTGTCACACCTCGTGTCCTCTTGAAAATATATTCCTAATATTTACAAGAAACTTGTAAATAATAGTGGTATAATAATATTAATACTACTCAAAATATAAGTAGTGGCATGTTGATTTTTTTTTTTTTTTTGTCATTTTATAATTTAAAAATAAAAATTTATCTCTAATTTTTTGAACTGTATAAAAGAAAAGGGGGGGAAGTATATTGAGTTCAAATTAACTTGAAGAAAAAATATACTGGCAAATGGGAATGTGAAAATTTGTTGAAATATGTAGTAGAAATGTACGTTTGAGACATGCAAAGTTGGCTAAACAAAAGAAACCCTCATTGGGGACTTGATGTGAACCCATAATTAAGCAAATGCATGCACGTAAATTAAAATTAAATTGCTTATAACAATGGAAGCAATTTTTCTTATGTCCAAAATAAAATAAAATATAAATATAACCCTGCAGGTATGAAACAAAACATCGATATTAAAAGGAAATAAAAAGATTATAACCTGTAACTTTTAAGCAATATTTATGAATAAAATAAAACTATTCGTATTATAATCAATCAGAATGATAAAAACCCAAGAAGGGTCTTGTACACAATACAATATCGCTTGCAAAGCCAGGCTAATACTGCCACAGATTCATGCAAGAACCCGATTTAACTAGCTATTACATTACCATTATATTAAGAAAATAGTACGATTATTTATTTTATTTTTTCATTTTCCTATATATATATATACTAAGTGACATGAAGTCCATATACTCTTAAAAATTCCCTTTTATAAACAACTGTTAGGCTGAACTGAACCAGAAGATTTTCCTCCAGCATTAGCACACGATGCTTCCACTGGTTTATTGTTGTATGTGAGCTTTACATCATCCAACTTTATCCCACTGCATGGATAATTCTTACTGCAATCCAATTTCACGCCAACTTCTGTCGCTGATGTTCCATGAATATCTTGATATGTCACACCGCTAATCTTTACACCCGAAACCTATAAGATTAAAATCAAATAAGTGTAAAGTTTATATACTGACTCAGAAATAATTTTCGTTCTCAAAATATTCCATTTAGTGATTTTTTCCTTGTCACACCAAACACTGGAATACGTTTTCCGATAAACATTAAGTTATTAATAATATTAGGACAATAATTATGTTATAAGAGTAGTGTATTGCTAAAAATTTAAAATGTTATTAAAATAATAAAAATATTGTTAAATGTATATTTATTCTAACAACACCAACCTAACATAAGGATATATTAATATTCCAACGTGTAAATATTTTTACCTGGTTTGGGCAATTTTTTCCGTTGGGGCAGTAATTTTGGTCAATTATGACAGGATTTTTAACGTTCGCCATGACTAGATGCTGGAAAAGAATATCCTTAACAAATCCATTGCTAGGCCTAGCCCATGTCTTAATCCTCACACCATTTTGAGTACCAGTAAATGTAACCGATTTAACTGTCACATTTTGGACCCCGGGTTCTTGCAATACCCAGCCTAGACTTCCAATGCTGTAAAAAATAATCACATGCAACCAAACATTTTTTTATTACTACATATTAAATAAATTGCGATCTTATTACATAATGGTAACAAACATATCAGATAACTATTTATTATTAGTAGCATTTATTTTATTTGTTACCTGATCCCGTGGCCAGGGCCACAGGTGACGCTCTCGATCCACAAATTAGAGTTGCCGGGGCCTATTGAGACACAATCATCGCCAGTGGCAATGTGGGAATTTAAGACAGTTACACCGGAAGATGATTGCACGTGAATTCCGTCGGTGTTGGGGCTGCTGCCGGAGGCCGAGATTTTCATAGCTAGTAGATTCACATTGTGGCAGCCGTCGATTACAATGTGGAACATCTGACTGTTTACTGAAGCTAATCTGTTGATGATGATTTTGTTGGAGTTGTAGAACGCCAGTGTCTGTAACACAAGAAATCAAAATAAACATATAATTTTACATTAATTTTTCAGTAAATTAAGCTTAAATGTGCGTTGACCCTTTTTCAGTATTTTTTTTTTATAATTGGGACTTTTGGGCAGTAAAAGAAGTTGAAAATGTGCCAAATGTATATAGCCTTTCTATAAAGAAACAAAAAAAATTGGTAATTAAGATGTGGGTAAAATTGGTGGCATTAGTAACTGTCAACCCACTTTCACACACTGCTTAATCTAATCCGCAATTCACTGTCAAAGTAACTGATTTTGTTTGGCTACCAAGAAATTAGAGAGGTAAGAGATAACAAAATAAGGAAAATTCTCACACAAAAGATTTCTGACCATTTGACGAGGACATATACTAGAGGGTGCTGACATAAAAGTTTTTTTTTTTTTAATAAAAAATAATTTATATTTCTTAATGCATACCGTTGCTCCTTGAGGGCAACTCTTGCTGGAAGCTTTGCAAGTCCATAAACCGGTCCCTTGGCCGTCTAAGGTTCCACCATATATAGAAACTCCATTAACTCTCTCGAACTTAATCCAATTCCCGGAGTTTCCCAACACGTTATAATCCGATGGTGCCACTAGGGTGCCATCGATACGTATCGTGATGGCAGTGTTCTTGCAGTGTTCCCCGTAAAAGTACGCATTACGAAGCAGGAACCTTCCTGGCGGCACGTAGATGGTGGCTGGCTTACTTGAGGCACAAGCTGCCGCCCATGCACTAAGGAAGGGTTTTGATGAGTCTGTTTTCCCGCCAGATTGGGCTCCGAAATTAAGGACATTATAGGTATCTGCAGTTGCTGATGAGGAGTAGGAGATGAAGAGAAGTAGGAGAGAAAGAAAATTCAATATGTTTGCCATTTTGAGGGATGGAGAGAATGTGTGGGAGTTAAGATGGTGGGGAGTTGAAGTGCTTTGAGAAGCATTTATAGGCTTTTATGTTTTGGTAAAATTAAGAGTAAAATACTGAGAATTTGGTTGAGTATCTTAATAGTGTTTCATTTTTTGCGGACTTTGATTATACGGAACCAAACAAAAACTGTTTTGGTAGTATCTAAATTTCTCACTCATACGTACGTGGAGCAACTCAGAGTCAAAACGTTTATGTTAAAAATAAAATGTGGGGCTTAATAAATTAATTAATTAACAATCCCATTTTGTAGGGTTGTAATATATATATATATATATATATATATATATAGATGGTACACTAGCTTATATATACGAGATTTATATTTGACATATAATGTTAAAAAAATATGAATATAAAGTAATGTGACTTGATATGATTGCTTATGAGCATTGGCCACGCTTACAAAAAAATAAATCATCAATCAATCATATTAAGACATTATTTGACATTCACTTTTTTGGATCTATATTTTGTTACTATAACATTTTTATATTTGTATTTTGTCACTAATAACATTTTTATATTTGACATAGCTAAGTCACGTTCTATAAAAAAAAAAAAAAATCTAAAATCTGTTTATTAAAAATAAAATGGAAATCAAAGGGCCTAGCTATTATTGTTATTTAATTTTCCCAATGCAATCCTCAAGTATCCAATGAAAATTGCGTGGGCCTTCACATACATGAGTGATATATATATATATATATATATATATATATATATATACTTGGTATTGAAGTATAATAAAATGTGTTTTCAAATTTCAACAATATTAAAAAATTATTAATACTATATAGGAAAAATAGGAATGTTAGTTGGCAAACATACATACTCCCCACCTCCCCTCCATTTTATCCTCCACTTATTGTGGGTAATTACTGTTTTTTAATTGATTTACGTGAAGTTCTTTGCATGTATTTGTCTTCCTTCCTGTTGGTTGCTTTAAGCACGAGATTAATTCTCAACTCGATCTTCCCCTAATGCATCGCATCCATTGTATCAGGATTAATTTCTAACATTTTGGCAAAATAATTTTGCCTGTTGCCGACACATATATTCATTTATATGTATTTATATTAGTTTACAAATTATTTTACTGTATCTACTTGTAAAAAAATTGGTATATTTTTGTCTTAATGTACAAAAATACTAGTCATACTATGTCCTTCTCTGTTTTATACTATCTATATATAAAGCGGCCGCGTTCTACTGGGTCTCTTTGAGCCACTCAACTTTTTCTCCAAAGTCAGCCCCTAAGTTTTAAAAAATTCATATTTTACCCTCTAAATTTATTTATATTTTTATTTTATCCTTTAAACTAAATTTACAATATTTAAAATTAATTACAAACAAAATATATAGCCTACGTAAGTCGTTCAAATCTTCTGTCCCAAGTTAATCAACATATCCAGGTAATTGATGAGACGGAAAATATAAACAAAGGTAGATTTAATTTCAGTAAAACATATTGGGTGTGGTTATCGTAAACAGTTATAACGCAGCCAGGAGTATTTGCATGTATTGGTCTTCCTGTTACTTTAAGCACAAGATTAATTCTCAACTGGCTCTTCCCTTAATGCATCACATTCCTTGTTATCATTGTTTCTCATGCGTGCATGTTGCAGCAAAATATTTTTTCTTGCGAGTAGACATGTAAATTCATTTGTAGTTTACAAATTATGTTATTGGATCAATTTATAACAAGAATCGACATGTTTATTGACTTTTAAAAAGTCAATTTGAGATATTTTTAAACTCAAAATTGACACGATTCATTTAAGTTTTTAAAATAATAAATCTTATAGCTAGTAATACTTTTTAGGTACGTAGTTTATAATATTCATAATTATATTGACATAAATTAATTGAAGTCATGTCAATTTTGAGTTTGCGTTTGAAAATATCTCAATTAACTTTTTAAAAAGTTAATATTAATCTTATAATTTAGAACGGAGAAAATATTTCTTTAATATGTGACGTTGCATCTACTATCCTCCTTTGTATATTGTTATCAATTATTATTCATTTTCTTACTTATTGTTAATTTTATAAATATTATTAATTTTATAAATAAATAAAAAGGACAAGAAATATTATATTAAGTGAGATAGTAGATGAGACAGAAAATATATCTTTAATTTCAGTAAAACCTAGGATGTGCTTCTCGTGAGCATAGCATACCCTGGTGTACTTGATCTTTTTTTAATACATTCTCATGTGTACTTATAATCTGAAAGCTCATGGATAACCATGACTTATTAGCTTTTTTTCATTGGGCCGCTGTGAAAGAAATTCCAACCCTCGTATAGGTTGAATTCCAATGCATAAAGCAGCTTACAGGGGGTTTAATTAGTTGGATACTGTTAAGGTTGGCACTTGGAATAATAATTAATAAGCAATTGAATTAACTCAGAAAATATGGCTTGGGAAGCATGCCTTATCCATTTAGTCATTAGTCAACAATAATTGGGCACAGGCCGGCTGTTATTTTATGTTCCTAACTAACCATGAATGATTTTTATTAATTATTATAGTAATAAGAAAATCTTTAGAATATTTCATGATTTTTGTTTTAAGAAAAGGGAAAAAGATAAAGTTAAATAGAAATCTTTTTCTGGCCCATTGGGGTTGTGGAGTGCTGATACAATGACATTTTATTTGTTTGTTGGTACATGCATTGTACACTAATCAAATTAACATTATAAACAACTATAGAAATTAGTGCAGAGATCATCTGCTAGTTAATATAGCTGCCTTGTAAGTTTGTTGTTCTTGAGAGATTGCCAGTCGTGGAGATATTGTTTGTAGTTTGCTGACCACATCCAAATCTTTTTTGAAACTGCCAAAGTTGATTTTTTTATTATTATTAAAACTTATTTTGCAGATAAAAAATAATAATGAGGAAGATTAATTCATTAAGACATGAAAGATCATGTAGATAGTTTGTTGCTCTTGTCGTCTGTTGATATTTCAGTGTGGTATTAAATGGAAATTAATTCATTCAGTGATGTATTAAAAATATAAATAACTGTTGATATACGCAAAACCTAAATGATATAATTATATACACTGTGAATGCATTACGAATTGTAAGGTATAGGTGTGCAATGTATTAAAAATATAAATAACTGTTGATATAAGCAAAACCTAAATGATATAATTATATACATTGTGAATGCATTACGAATTGTAAGGTATAGGTGTGCAACTATCGCTGTAAAATTAGGGCATTCGTTGTTTGTTATAGTTTTAATTAATCTAATATAAATGCAGCATCAATTCTAAATATTGATAACAAAATTTTCCTTATCATTTTGAAGGGTTTATAATAGATATTAAATTCATCATAGCAGCAATATGTATTTGGACCTCATGGGTATATAACCCATATGGCATATTAAATCAAATGGATATATATCATGCAGGAAATAGTAAATTAAGATTTGCATGCAACAAAAGAAAACAATAGCAGCCTAAAACAAGGAAGCCCTTAAACAAGCAACGTGCATTCATCTACGTATATACAAGCTTCAACTTTGCGTATCAAATCCAGATAGAAATTGTTGACAAAATCCCCCATGCTGTTCTGCTCCCTCTTAGATGGGACGTGTTCAACTATATCAGTACCTATCGATATCTATATTACAAAGCGGCTATGAAGAGTCGTTGATGTCGTTAGTGTAACCGTGTCACACTATTTTTTATTCTCTATTTTTTTTATAAGTTTTGTTATATTACTTATTTTGTCTTTTATTATATATATATATATATATATATATATATCTTTTGATTCCGTCTTATCCTCTGTCTCATGATCTCGTCTTATGTCTCATGTAACAAGTATTGTTAACAAGTGTGATGTAGTTATTAATTTACAGTTAATTTTTAAATGAGTAAGTAGTACTTAATAGTCATCAATACGAAATACATGAGATAAAATATTAGATGAGACAGTAAATCTAAATTTCATTTCATCGCCTTAACTAGCACATGCAGCACATTGAATCAAGACGAGCAAGTCTTTTTCCATTCAGCTAGGCAGTCATATATACATGCAATGCGTGAAAATTATTCAGTGGAATTGAACACTTTAATTTGAATTCATCTTTTGCTTGCATGTGTTGTAAAAAAAAGGTGGAATGTGGAATTTTAGGCCGAGAGATCGATATCTCTAAATATAATCTTCTTTTTATTAATTATTGTGATAATTAGTTAAATTTCTTGACTATATATACATGGAAATATAATCTCCACGATCATCCAACTATATTAGGTACCTTTGACCTAGATAAATTTTAAATGGATTTTTGTTGTGCTTTTTCAACATTAGCACGTTATTTAAATGCATGAACTTGGTAAGGTATTGCTTGCAGATAAGTTAACCGTTTAACTATCTAATCGTGCGTCAATATTTCTGAATTAAATTATCCCATATTTCCAGTTTATATTTCAAAATTATTAGGGTTCATAGACTATCATTCTTATGCACGCAACTATTTATAATTTATTTGACGGGGGTTTTGCACCCATAATAGTTATTTGCAATACATGGGAAAGAAGGTCGGGTCCACTTAAAAAAGTGATTCAATAATCGATTAGTCATAAAGTTTTAGAATACGACTGATCAAAGATTTTACTCGTTTCTTTTATATATTAAAATGAGCATTAATAGAAGACTTCACCAATCAATTTTCCTGAAATTCAAATATGTTGTTCCATTTTGTGTTCAATACAATTTATTATCTTATGTATTCCTTTTCACGTATTCTTTATTTAATTACAAAATTGTCGTAAACAAAGATAAGATTCAGGTGATAGATACATGAACTTGGGACAACAAATGAAATATGGAATGTGACAGTAGAACCGGACTTGTTAATTTGATGTCTAATCGGTAGTTTGTGTTCAGATGAATGTAAGTACGTTACGAAATTAAAGCCTACCTGAGACTATATATCAGCGACGGAATTAGGTTTTTAATAAATATTAGTGATCGAATTCGGCCGCGAAAGCGATCGCAGATTATCTGATCGTTGGTTGTACACTGATAACCGCCATTAGCGACCGAATTATCAGTGGCCGATAATAGCAACTGACATTGTCGCTAAAATGACTCAGTTTCATGCTGACGTGGTTCCACATTTCAGCGACCGCTCGTTGAAAATATATTAGTGACCTCATGCAGTCGCTGATGTGAGGGAAAAAATTGGTGTCGCTGATATAATTCCCCCCCCCCCCCCCCCCCCCCCCCCCCCAATTTTGTGGATTGTTCAAAAAAAATTGTACCTATTTTATATCCCAATACACAGCAATTCATATACATATACATATATATATATATATATATATATATATATATATATATATATAGTAATTTTCACACACGTTCATAATATCAACTAATTCATTCATTATATCTAAAAAAATTATATCAAATGCGCGCGCAATCCATTTGAATTGAAATATAAACAAACCAACGTAAATTCTATATACAAAGGTGATCGGAATATAAACATCATATCCATGCATAAACTAATTAAAACGTTAAAAAAGACGAAAAGAAGAATATAAAAATGTCTTCACGCATTCTCGTTCAAACGGGCCTGCAAAACCAAAGAATAAAACAATGTCAAATATCTATTAATTAAGTAATTTGAGTCATTATAAGTACCAAGTACTAAGATTGTCTCGGAGCCATCATGATGATGTGTTGAAGCCACCACTGCATCTGCTAACTCATTATATCCCAGAGACTACAACTGTGTGCTCAGTGTACGAAGAAGCTCATGATCTTGACAAATAGCACTGACACAGTCAGTAGCAATATGCGGCGTCAGCGTGTGCCCTGATGTCTAAGTAGATTGTATAGCAGAACTGCCCGTGCTACTAATAGACGGTCGACGTCATTGTCCTTAGCCTTTGACGTAATTTTTCTTCACAACCGACACTATCTCCCACAATTCTTGATCTATCGGCGACCAAAAGGTGTCAGTAGGATAGCTTTCGTACATTAATATGTTATAAGTATTATGTCATCAGGTTAAAAATTAAATAGGTTATAATTAAATAATTAATTACGCTAAAAAATGACTGACATTAAAATTATAAACAACATATCAACTTATAAAAACTTACACGTATTTGGAGCACCTCTAGTAAACCATCGCGAGTTGCCACATACACATTCATCCAATGGATAGACTGACCCTGGGATGTAGCCTCCTATAAATATAACTCGGAATCCATACCTAATATATATTAATCATATGCTCTCATAATAATATAATGACTGTAAACATAAAATAAAAAAATCGTAAGACCTAAACTTTTATTGAATAAAGTTTATTTTTTCTTCATATATTATTCTAAAACAGTAAGGTGGTAATTTGACAAAAATTAAAATTAATGATGTTTTGTGCACATTATAGTTTGTTGGAGAATATTCGATTTATCGGAGAATATTTGATCCGTACGACGACGTCGAAATAACCAATCATTGGTGGACAACACAGCGAAATATTGTCGGATATTAAAAATGACAACATTAATCTTTTTAAATAAAAATGATTAATGGTAATATCACTTTTAACTATTTAAATATCGAGTGATAAAAAGAATAGTAGCACATGGTATTTTATAGTAGCACACGGTATTCTATCTTAAAACACGGTATTGCATAGTGTTTTATATTATTGAACTGATAAAATGACCATTGCACAGTATTTCATCAATAATTGTCATTACACAACATTTTACGTTATTAAATCAATAATTGTCATTGCACAATATTCTACATTGTTGAGTCAATAATCGTCACAATGCACAACATCTTATATCGTTGGACCAATAATTGTCAAATTAGTAGTCATGGGTATTAAATAGTTAGACAGACTCATTATTTGAATAACACTAAATATTTAAATAATTGTGATATTAAGTCAATAATATATTAATATAAAAGATGGATAATATAATATTTAAATGTGTAGTGTGAATATTAAAAATGTGAAACGTGTGATGGATGATGTAGTTTAAGGTATAAATTATATGATTTGCTAATATATGGTGTAAATTAAGTTAGATTAATGTGTGAATCTTGTGATTTGCTAATAGATGGTGTAGATTAAGTTAGTAAAATGTGTGAATCATATGATTTGCTAATGGATGATATAGATTAAGTTAGATTAATGTGTTAATCATGTGATTAGGGTGTGAATAATATGATTAGTTAATGGATGATGTAGATTAAAGCGTGAAAAATAATGAATGGGGTAGATTAAAAAATGTGAAATGTATTTTTGGAATAGTTGATTAAGTTCTGGCTATAAATAAGGGTTTAGCATAAGAAATTTTTATATCCTTTTTACTTATCAGTCATTCTACTTTCTAAATTGGTGTAATGTCGCAAGCACCAAAAAATAAAATCTTACTTTGAAAAAATATTAATGTAGTAGTGCTAGTAAGAGTCGATCCCACAGAGAATGATTATTTAATTTTATATTTTTGCAATCAAACTTGCCACGCATTTGGGCTCAGGAACTTACCACAATCATATGGTTTAAGGAGCGTGTCCTAGTCAGGCTATAGTCGTCCATTCGCTGAGGGGCTCCACCACATAATCATGAGTCACGAACTTACTATACGCTTGGGTTTTCAGAACACGCAACTAATCTTAATCTTTCTTACTTAACTCTTCTCATTTCTTACCGTGACGCTGGATCTCCACTGATTATCACGACAGGAAGTTAAGTAAGTACAAATCCTCGTCCCATACCGAGGAAGTGCACACTCGGCCACTACCATGAATCCTCAATGAAAAATCCCACATACCCTAACATTCCTCACTTTAACTTTTTCTGATATGAATTTTATCAAATCATATCTCACAACTCATTAAAAGTCACTTTACTTTATTGTTCACGACTCACCTTGAGTCCCTTCTCATATCTTACAATTCACAACTCATCCCGAGTCCTTATTCATGTCTTGCAATTCACAACTTCTCAAAAGTCCCTTAATATTTGATTGCCTATGATCTCATAGCTTTTTTGACCTTTCTCATATCTTATCTTAAAATATCATTTACTATTTCTTAATCCTGAATTCCCAAAATTCATTTCTTTATTACACAACTCGTCTAGAGTCCAATACATTTCTATTTCCTTTCTTTACGCAAAGGTCATAGCCTAAGGTACTCCTACCTAAGGTCTATAACCTGTCTGCTCTGATACCAAATGAAACGCCCCGAGATCCCGACCTTATTTAATTATCCGATTATCTCTGGATATCATAATTATTAACTTTAAAATCATATTAACAGGGATCTCGTGCGTTAAAACTTGCTCCTTTAACCTTTAAACCAATTCTGTTGACCATAAATGCGGTCCATATATTTTTTTTTAACAACTCATTCAACTTACATTCTTAAACCTGTCTCAGGATCGCAACGTTTACTTACCCTCCATTAAACTTAGGTCAAACATCAATTATTTATGACCTATTATAATTATATATAATTTTATGATTTAGTATAACCTGCAAATAAAAATTCGCCATGAACTATCTATACATGACCCTAATTATGTACCTGTTCTGTACCTGCTCCTGTGCACATATACCTGCTTTCATACATCTATATCATGCCTACCATGTTTCATACATCTATTTACGTATTTCTATACTATACATACAAGTTTATCACATGTATCACATTTCCACTTTCCCTGGACAATATATACATACACTTTGTATCCTTCGATAATACAAATTAGCAAATCATACATTCCTTTCTACCATCTAGGTTTAACAATTAAAAACCGATTATTACAAATTTACATATATTTGCTTTACATAAATATCTCATACATACAATTTGTTCACGCATCTCCATGCATTCACACTTTTTACCTTAGCATCACCGGATTATTCGGCCTTCTCGTACTTTACCTGAAACGTTAGTTCATAGCAAGAATGAGCATAAAGCTCAGCAAGTAATTCAGTTAACACCTTTCATGCTCGCAGTTTATAATATGCATCATGCTTTCTTTAATTTAACATGTCATGCTCATATATCACGTATTGCATTTAACAATTAGATCACGTTATGGCACGGAGTGCCCATTTCAACTATCACATAGTTCACGTAATTCAATTAGTACTTTTTAAGTATGAAAAACTTGCCTGGAACGCTTTTATTTTACTTAACCTTTACTTTCTCCATCGTCCTTTCATAATCGTCTTGTCGGCTTGCTACTTCGAGCACTATCTGTAAGCATTGCACTATATGCATCATAATAGGATCATAAACTTTACAAAACTTATCAAACTTAATCCACAATTACATAATCATCAATCTCTATTCATTTCACTTTTGATGTATTACACCTTACATAGGTTAATAATACATCTTAACTCGTTCCCGACCTTTAATATAGCCCCTAACATAGTTTGGCTTAGCTTTAGGCATGTTATTTTATGCCATTTGTCATTTCATTATAACGTAACACCCTTTAATTTAATCATTATTATTACTTTTAGGGTTTATATAACTCATTTCTATCATTCCATATCAAAATATAGCTTTTTGGAAGCTTAAAAAAATTTCAAATGAACAGTAACTCCGCCCCGGCGCCGCCAGAGCTCGCTGGCCGCGAAATCTTCTCGGTCGATGAACAGTAACATGGCGCCGGGGCGCCACTTTTAGTACAAAACATGGCGCGGGGGCGCCATGTTCAAAATCTGGAAATCTGATTTTTGCACTACCTTTGCCGATTTTTAATTTCTTCATCTTAACTCCAATTGAGCTGAAATTTGGACCACATCTAGACCTTACTACCTAGTATTTTACAAAAATACTACCTGCCACATTTGGCTTCTTAAAAGTAGAGATACACTAGCCCCTAGGAGGGCTGTTCAACACGTTTCTATACTTAGAAATTTTTTCAGAATTTTAAAACTCAACTTTTGCAACTTTGTGATTTTTGGCCAAATGCTTCAAAACTCAATTCCAACACTTGACATAGTTCATATAAGTCATATATGACATGTCTAGACTTTCAAAACCATAAAACTTCGCACGAGGCGATAATTGTCCGTAAAAATCCGTTTTGAATCGAAACGATCGATTTCGATCGTTCGAATCGCCAATTCATTCAAATTTGATTCCGTTGATTACCAAATCAACCTAGACACGTGTATTTACATAAAAACAAGTCATGTGACTTCATCTCACCTTTAGTTCCTCAAAATTGCCAAAAATCACACCTTGGTTGGATTTTTCTCAAAACTTCATGAATTTCTCATTTCCAACTCTTAGGCTATTCTTGTCCCCTCAATGTAAAACTTGATTCTAACTTAACACATAATACATATAGCATACAATTGACCTGCATGATCCTTTAAAACATCTATAACTTTTCATTTGAATACTTTTTTCCAAAATAACCCGTTTTAGGCGTCGGCGAACGTTTTAAAACGTTTAAAATCTTCAATTATCGCCATACGAATCGGATGACTTCCAAATTATTCCTAACACGTGTATTAACAACAAACTTAACTTTTTGGCGTCATTTGATCACAAATTACACTCAATGACCAAATTCACATATTGATGGAAATTTTGTCAACTTTTCAATTTCAAGCCTTAAACTCAACTTAACATCTTAAATCCAACACACCACATAGGCTATCACATATACATTTAACAACTTTGTATATTCTCGCAACTTCCATATGTATCTTCCAATACACTTTACAGATTATTACGGTGTCTACACAAAAAGTATAGCCTAATATTTAGCTTTTCCTTAACAAATCATAATTTTAAACCATTTAAGTTTCTAACTTGCCTTCTAGCACAAAATTTAACTTGCATCCAATATGATCAACCTTTCTATCTAGGTTTTTATCAAAACTTTCAACATATAACACATGATCATGCCTTAAATCATAACTTCTAACTTGAATCCATGCATAATAGTGCACCACCTTTACAAAATCAAACTTGAGCTTAGGGTTTCATAACTTCTCAACCATTTAGCACATAAACTCATATACAAACTTACATCTAGCCACTAATTCATGTATGGCTACTCTTATTCTTGAATTTGAACACTTAAATGCTAAGTTTTCAAGGTTAGAACTTTATATACCTTCTTTGAGCTTTCTTCTTTCTAGCTATGGACCTTGTTCATGATGTAAGCTCCACTTTGAAAGCTTATTCTCCTTCTCTTGTTCACTTTCCAGCAATCCTTCATGGCTTTACAAGCAACCCTAGCTTCCTTTTCTCTCTTTCTCTCTTGCTCTTTCTCTCTTAGCTCATGTTTTCTAGCAACTTCGAATGAGCACAAATGAATAAGGCTGGATACTTGAGATATGCACACATATATGCTAAATAAAATCCTCCAACACTTAACCACCTATTGGTTAAGTTAACTCATGTATGGTTAAGGGCTTGCATGTCATTTCACATGAACTAACTAAGGATATAATGGTCTTTACACCCTTCTAGGACACATGTGATATTCATCAAATTATCAAGGTTAACATGGTCTTTAGCCACCAAAATCTAGAAATTAACTTACTTAAAATTCATAAATTACTTGTTTCTCATCCAAATTAAGTCCTTTTTGATCCAAACTTATTTCATTATACTTGAACTTTATTTCATCATCAAATACTTCAAAATTTGCTTGTCCCATATCACTTGTCACCTTTCAAAAATTAAATTTCATTTATCACTTATTAATTACCATAATATTGCCAAATTTCATATTATTCCTTTAAATTCCAATTTCTAGGAGCCTTTCGATTTTACAATAAATAAATTCCAATTTTTGATATCTCAACATAGTTGAATTACTCAATTGTCCAATGACCGCTTCCTCGAGAAGCGAACCTCAACCGAATTATCAAAATCTATCTTCATTTATCCTTATTCGCTCATATAACCACTTTACGATATTTCGCTTGTTTACTTGGCACATACTTGCCAAGTTAACCATTCTTGAAATCTACATTCTATCTACTCCTTCTCGGAGGTATTACATCATGTACTCACACATCGTATAACTAATTATTTTCTTTACATCAATAAATATCAATTTCTTGAACCATTTTAGATATTCATATATTATTCCTTTAATCTTTTATTCTCTAGCTTTAAACTCCTCTTTCTTTATCAGTTCAAATACATACATACACATATACATCCAACCTACCACATAGGTCATATATAGCACATTGATCACATAACATTCTATATTAAATCATTCTTACACTTCTTGTCATCCAACACTAGGTTTTAACTAATAACCTTTACTTAATTACTATAATCCATAATTTAGAAATTCTGTAAAATCCTGGGGTGTCACATCCCCCATCGAGTAATAGTGTCTCTAGTAGCTCGGGTAGCCAATCTACGTGGCCTCATATAATCCGATGACATATAATGCTGCGGACTGTGTTATAGCTATATGTAGAGATCTTGTCATTCTGTGTGAACTGCAAGATCATTTGAAAGCGTTTAGTCTTGATTCCTTAGCTGATGCAGTGGCGACAACAACAAGTCAACTGGATGAGGAGGATATAGAGCAAGACGAGGTAATCTTTTTAATTAATGTAACAAAATTTATCACTCAATAGTACTATCTTGAACATGTTTCATTTTTTTGTTACAAAAACGTAGCAGTTAGCTAAATCGATGAGCTACATATCATTCTTATGTTGTTATTTTTCTCACTTTATTTTGTACCACATGCACAGTCGAATTTTTATCTTATTGTATAGATGGATTGAATGTTGGTTTTATGTTTATATGAAATGTATGTTATTTAATTTGGTATGAATTTGATATTTGGTTGGAGATCTAGATGAGATCATTTATATATCTGTTGTGCTGTGTTGGGATGTAATTTATAGGTAAAATATTTTCTGGGAATTGAATTTTTTTTACTAGGAGTATTAGTGACGAATTCGGTCGCTACTTATCGGTCACTATTATTATTCTATTTTTTTAGTAATGTAATAAATAAATAAAATTGAGTATCAACGACTGTGTCGGTCGGTGATAGTCGCTAATAGCGGTCGCTGGAATGTGCGGTTGTTACAAGCGGTTGCTGACAGTGGCACACGTCTACCACGGGGGCAGATGCGTTGACTTATCTTAGCAACCAAGTTGGTCGCTAATTGCTTGTCGCTGAAAGTTGGTCACTAATAGTGATCGCTGATAATCCTTTTAGCGACCAGCCTATATGCGACCGATTGCGGTCGTTGAAAACTATTAGCGACCGAAATTAGTCGCTAATAGGTGATCTCTGATAGACCTTTTTCTTATAGTGTTTGGACCAATTCCTTGGAGCTTTTCTGAGCTAAAGAATCTTAGGTTGTTGAGTCTTATGTATAATGACATGAGTGGGTTTGTCCCAGAAAGTCTGGCAAAACTTCTAAATGTTGATACTCTTCTCATATGGAACAATTTCTTTTCTGGGTCACTCCCAAAAGATTTAGGAAGATTTTCAAAGCTAAAATGGGTTGATGTTTCCACAAACATGGGCAACATTCCACTAGCTATAAGTGTTGCAGTGCAATTAACCAAGTGTATTTTAATTTTGAATAATTTTTCGGGTGGATTATCTCCTACTAGCGGCCAAGCCGAACTCCTAACCCTTAGATTTGGGATCAAACGACTACATATGCGCTAGTTAGAATAGTGTCCATAACAAACGTTTACTATGGATCAACTCTCTCTCTCTCTCTCACACACACACACACACATATGGCATGAAAACTAAAAGGAATTACTAAAAGGAATTAGGAAAGGTAGTTCATATAATTTTGTTTATTCGGCAAAAATGAAGCACATAACAACAGTGAGTAATTTTCGGTAAAGCAATAACACGGAGGTTATACTGTTGAACGAAGTGAAAATTGAGACTTGCTCGTGAAGGTTTATTCACGGGTATTGTCGGTTTTTCGGATCAATTAATTACTTAAATTTTTTAATTAATTTGGAAAATTTTGGATGGTGAGATAATTTGGCTTTTCACTCAAATTAAGGTATTTTTATACTCTCTTAACTCTATAATATTTCAAACTTTTGGTGTTAAAACTTAGAAGAAATAATTGTACTCACAATAGATTATAATAGAATATTTCAGAGTTCGTCCCGTAATTTTTACCTTTTAATTTTAGAGAGTTTTCTACATAATATATACTAAGTCGAATAGAAATATGAAATAGTATACCTCAATAAGTTTGATGAATATTATTAAATTTATTATGATACTGTATTAGTATAGTATAATAATATTCTAATATTAATACAATTATATGTTTCTAGCACTGTTATTAAATTTGGACCGGACCGATGGTCCAATCAATTAAAAGCAAAACTAATCAACTACACTCTGATTCGGTTTGACCTAAAAAATTGGTTTTTAAGTGAATCGGTTAAAACTCGGATTAAACCAGTTGACCACCAGTCGAACCGATTAAATTGACCTAGTGAACCGGTTTTAAAATATTTTTTTAGTACAAAAATATTTTTTTTAAAATTAGATATTTTTAGTAATATTGTAACATAATTTCACTATATTTTAGTTTACAAAAAATTAGATATTTTAAAATTTTATTAATTATTAATAATATATTTTTTATATATTAATGACGTCACCGGTTCAACAACAGTTTGACAGTGATCAATTTATTTGATACTTTTTTCGGTTCGATGACCGGTTCGGAACTAAAAACCATCGTTACTAGTAATTAACAAAATTTCAGTGAAGTCTCTTTGGCTGTGCAGCGGTCGCGGATTCTTAACCTGCCGGAACACGATATATTCAAAATATTCTCACGGCTGCCGGTTTAAACTCTGCTTCCATTAAGGTCTGTTTGGAAACTGTGGCTGTCCCAAATCTCAAGCCCTACCCTCGTCAAAACCCACCTTGATCGCACCATCAACCACAAAACCCCCTCATCACTCATCGTTCACCAGTGGACTAAGGATGCCTGCGGTAACGTCATCTCTCTGATCCACATCGATTCTATCGAAAATTCGATCATTCTTAACCCACCAACTTCACCAAAATCACCAACAACAAGAATTAGATCGCCAACTCTAGTATGGGTTTTGGATTCGACCCGAATTCCAATGATTACAAGGTTGTTAGGATACGAGCCATGTGGGAGTATATTCGGCAAATACTAATTCTTGGCGGGAAATTGAGGCGGTTGAGCTAAGCAATATAGATCGAATTCCAAATGTTTAGTTGTGATACAAGTGTGAAAGGAGTTCTGTATTGGAGGGCTTTTTCTGGGCTACATCAAGTGTCATCCGATTTGCACAAAGAGGTGTTTGAGCAAATTCTTATGCCGAGGTGTGTGTACTCTGGTCAAACTCGAGAGCACATTGAGAACGTTAGGGATTCTACTGCTTTGATTGTGTATTCTAGTTGTGAGGTTAGTTTATGGACAATGGATGATAGGAAAAAATCTTGGTTAGTCATACTGTGATGGTTTAATTAGTGTGACATGATCTTGGTTCAAAAAAATAGGAACCGGGATTGTTACTTTGTGTGGCACATAATACGATGGATGATGAGGATGACAAATCAAATAAAGAGTCGGAAGAAATTTTTATTTATTTTATGAATATATTATTATGTTTAATTATTGAAAATCGATGTTATTAATTTATTTATTAATAGGAATTTAGTGCATTTAATAGTAATTAGAAAATTTTAATTTTTAGAAAAATATTATATATAGTAGTTTCGCACTTTTGTTATTCATCAAATATTATTACCGCTATGTATATTTTTAGACATTTTTAGACATCTCTAGCTAGCTCTAATGGTGTTGTTTATTATACCTAATTAAATGATACGAGTTTTAAGCCTGACAGTAGAGTTTAATTAGGCGTTTTAATGGGAATAAGGATGTCAAGATTTTGTGAAGATATATGCATGCATGCATCTCTTTTGCAATTTCATGGGGTCTTCATTCTAATTCTAAACACAAGTTCTTGTATGGTTCGGATGATTTTCATCTAAAGCGTGAACAATCTATATCAATTAGATTACATTCCTTCAAGTGGGAACACTCCTAACAAATTAAGCCACTTTCGGAGCATGCATGCAAAATTTGCCTTTAGATCCATGTTTTCAGTCTTTTCATTATTGAGTGGTAGGGCCACTGAAGTAATTAAAAGGAAAGGCATAATCAATGTCTCAGTCATTGTTTTTGTCTCTTTTATTTATTTATTTATTTTAGTTTTCACATCTGATATATGACAGGAAAATAGTACTAAACTTATGCAGCAAGTTAGTTCATATGTGATCTTGCTACTAATCAACTGTGAGATCAAAGGTTGCATGAGCTGGAGAAGGCCTCCAAACAAACTAGCTTGTCTAGATAGGAGTCTCAGTTTCAGAATTAGAGTAAGTTTCTAAAACGAGCTTTAAAAAAAAAGCTTTATAAATAGGCAAAATTGAAGGTGGGATATGCAAAACGATATCATTTTGAATAATTGAATATATAAAAAATACACTTCCTTCCCTGTTGAGAGAATGGGTGTATTATTTTGGGGGGCAATTAAAAGTGAGGTGTCTGTCACACCTCGTGTCCTCTTGAAAATATATTCCTAATATTTACAAGAAACTTGTAAATAATAGTGGTATAATAATATTAATACTACTCAAAATATAAGTAGTGGCATGTTGATTTTTTTTTTTTTTTTGTCATTTTATAATTTAAAAATAAAAATTTATCTCTAATTTTTTGAACTGTATAAAAGAAAAGGGGGGGAAGTATATTGAGTTCAAATTAACTTGAAGAAAAAATATACTGGCAAATGGGAATGTGAAAATTTGTTGAAATATGTAGTAGAAATGTACGTTTGAGACATGCAAAGTTGGCTAAACAAAAGAAACCCTCATTGGGGACTTGATGTGAACCCATAATTAAGCAAATGCATGCACGTAAATTAAAATTAAATTGCTTATAACAATGGAAGCAATTTTTCTTATGTCCAAAATAAAATAAAATATAAATATAACCCTGCAGGTATGAAACAAAACATCGATATTAAAAGGAAATAAAAAGATTATAACCTGTAACTTTTAAGCAATATTTATGAATAAAATAAAACTATTCGTATTATAATCAATCAGAATGATAAAAACCCAAGAAGGGTCTTGTACACAATACAATATCGCTTGCAAAGCCAGGCTAATACTGCCACAGATTCATGCAAGAACCCGATTTAACTAGCTATTACATTACCATTATATTAAGAAAATAGTACGATTATTTATTTTATTTTTTCATTTTCCTATATATATATATACTAAGTGACATGAAGTCCATATACTCTTAAAAATTCCCTTTTATAAACAACTGTTAGGCTGAACTGAACCAGAAGATTTTCCTCCAGCATTAGCACACGATGCTTCCACTGGTTTATTGTTGTATGTGAGCTTTACATCATCCAACTTTATCCCACTGCATGGATAATTCTTACTGCAATCCAATTTCACGCCAACTTCTGTCGCTGATGTTCCATGAATATCTTGATATGTCACACCGCTAATCTTTACACCCGAAACCTATAAGATTAAAATCAAATAAGTGTAAAGTTTATATACTGACTCAGAAATAATTTTCGTTCTCAAAATATTCCATTTAGTGATTTTTTCCTTGTCACACCAAACACTGGAATACGTTTTCCGATAAACATTAAGTTATTAATAATATTAGGACAATAATTATGTTATAAGAGTAGTGTATTGCTAAAAATTTAAAATGTTATTAAAATAATAAAAATATTGTTAAATGTATATTTATTCTAACAACACCAACCTAACATAAGGATATATTAATATTCCAACGTGTAAATATTTTTACCTGGTTTGGGCAATTTTTTCCGTTGGGGCAGTAATTTTGGTCAATTATGACAGGATTTTTAACGTTCGCCATGACTAGATGCTGGAAAAGAATATCCTTAACAAATCCATTGCTAGGCCTAGCCCATGTCTTAATCCTCACACCATTTTGAGTACCAGTAAATGTAACCGATTTAACTGTCACATTTTGGACCCCGGGTTCTTGCAATACCCAGCCTAGACTTCCAATGCTGTAAAAAATAATCACATGCAACCAAACATTTTTTTATTACTACATATTAAATAAATTGCGATCTTATTACATAATGGTAACAAACATATCAGATAACTATTTATTATTAGTAGCATTTATTTTATTTGTTACCTGATCCCGTGGCCAGGGCCACAGGTGACGCTCTCGATCCACAAATTAGAGTTGCCGGGGCCTATTGAGACACAATCATCGCCAGTGGCAATGTGGGAATTTAAGACAGTTACACCGGAAGATGATTGCACGTGAATTCCGTCGGTGTTGGGGCTGCTGCCGGAGGCCGAGATTTTCATAGCTAGTAGATTCACATTGTGGCAGCCGTCGATTACAATGTGGAACATCTGACTGTTTACTGAAGCTAATCTGTTGATGATGATTTTGTTGGAGTTGTAGAACGCCAGTGTCTGTAACACAAGAAATCAAAATAAACATATAATTTTACATTAATTTTTCAGTAAATTAAGCTTAAATGTGCGTTGACCCTTTTTCAGTATTTTTTTTTTATAATTGGGACTTTTGGGCAGTAAAAGAAGTTGAAAATGTGCCAAATGTATATAGCCTTTCTATAAAGAAACAAAAAAAATTGGTAATTAAGATGTGGGTAAAATTGGTGGCATTAGTAACTGTCAACCCACTTTCACACACTGCTTAATCTAATCCGCAATTCACTGTCAAAGTAACTGATTTTGTTTGGCTACCAAGAAATTAGAGAGGTAAGAGATAACAAAATAAGGAAAATTCTCACACAAAAGATTTCTGACCATTTGACGAGGACATATACTAGAGGGTGCTGACATAAAAGTTTTTTTTTTTTTAATAAAAAATAATTTATATTTCTTAATGCATACCGTTGCTCCTTGAGGGCAACTCTTGCTGGAAGCTTTGCAAGTCCATAAACCGGTCCCTTGGCCGTCTAAGGTTCCACCATATATAGAAACTCCATTAACTCTCTCGAACTTAATCCAATTCCCGGAGTTTCCCAACACGTTATAATCCGATGGTGCCACTAGGGTGCCATCGATACGTATCGTGATGGCAGTGTTCTTGCAGTGTTCCCCGTAAAAGTACGCATTACGAAGCAGGAACCTTCCTGGCGGCACGTAGATGGTGGCTGGCTTACTTGAGGCACAAGCTGCCGCCCATGCACTAAGGAAGGGTTTTGATGAGTCTGTTTTCCCGCCAGATTGGGCTCCGAAATTAAGGACATTATAGGTATCTGCAGTTGCTGATGAGGAGTAGGAGATGAAGAGAAGTAGGAGAGAAAGAAAATTCAATATGTTTGCCATTTTGAGGGATGGAGAGAATGTGTGGGAGTTAAGATGGTGGGGAGTTGAAGTGCTTTGAGAAGCATTTATAGGCTTTTATGTTTTGGTAAAATTAAGAGTAAAATACTGAGAATTTGGTTGAGTATCTTAATAGTGTTTCATTTTTTGCGGACTTTGATTATACGGAACCAAACAAAAACTGTTTTGGTAGTATCTAAATTTCTCACTCATACGTACGTGGAGCAACTCAGAGTCAAAACGTTTATGTTAAAAATAAAATGTGGGGCTTAATAAATTAATTAATTAACAATCCCATTTTGTAGGGTTGTAATATATATATATATATATATATATATAGATGGTACACTAGCTTATATATACGAGATTTATATTTGACATATAATGTTAAAAAAATATGAATATAAAGTAATGTGACTTGATATGATTGCTTATGAGCATTGGCCACGCTTACAAAAAAATAAATCATCAATCAATCATATTAAGACATTATTTGACATTCACTTTTTTGGATCTATATTTTGTTACTATAACATTTTTATATTTGTATTTTGTCACTAATAACATTTTTATATTTGACATAGCTAAGTCACGTTCTATAAAAAAAAAAAAAAATCTAAAATCTGTTTATTAAAAATAAAATGGAAATCAAAGGGTCTAGCTATTATTGTTATTTAATTTTCCCAATGCAATCCTCAAGTATCCAATGAAAATTGCGTGGGCCTTCACATACATGAGTGATATATATATATATATATATATATATATATATATATATATATACTTGGTATTGAAGTATAATAAAATGTGTTTTCAAATTTCAACAATATTAAAAAATTATTAATACTATATAGGAAAAATAGGAATGTTAGTTGGCAAACATACATACTCCCCACCTCCCCTCCATTTTATCCTCCACTTATTGTGGGTAATTACTGTTTTTTAATTGATTTACGTGAAGTTCTTTGCATGTATTTGTCTTCCTTCCTGTTGGTTGCTTTAAGCACGAGATTAATTCTCAACTCGATCTTCCCCTAATGCATCGCATCCATTGTATCAGGATTAATTTCTAACATTTTGGCAAAATAATTTTGCCTGTTGCCGACACATATATTCATTTATATGTATTTATATTAGTTTACAAATTATTTTACTGTATCTACTTGTAAAAAAATTGGTATATTTTTGTCTTAATGTACAAAAATACTAGTCATACTATGTCCTTCTCTGTTTTATACTATCTATATATAAAGCGGCCGCGTTCTACTGGGTCTCTTTGAGCCACTCAACTTTTTCTCCAAAGTCAGCCCCTAAGTTTTAAAAAATTCATATTTTACCCTCTAAATTTATTTATATTTTTATTTTATCCTTTAAACTAAATTTACAATATTTAAAATTAATTACAAACAAAATATATAGCCTACGTAAGTCGTTCAAATCTTCTGTCCCAAGTTAATCAACATATCCAGGTAATTGATGAGACGGAAAATATAAACAAAGGTAGATTTAATTTCAGTAAAACATATTGGGTGTGGTTATCGTAAACAGTTATAACGCAGCCAGGAGTATTTGCATGTATTGGTCTTCCTGTTACTTTAAGCACAAGATTAATTCTCAACTGGCTCTTCCCTTAATGCATCACATTCCTTGTTATCATTGTTTCTCATGCGTGCATGTTGCAGCAAAATATTTTTTCTTGCGAGTAGACATGTAAATTCATTTGTAGTTTACAAATTATGTTATTGGATCAATTTATAACAAGAATCGACATGTTTATTGACTTTTAAAAAGTCAATTTGAGATATTTTTAAACTCAAAATTGACACGATTCATTTAAGTTTTTAAAATAATAAATCTTATAGCTAGTAATACTTTTTAGGTACGTAGTTTATAATATTCATAATTATATTGACATAAATTAATTGAAGTCATGTCAATTTTGAGTTTGCGTTTGAAAATATCTCAATTAACTTTTTAAAAAGTTAATATTAATCTTATAATTTAGAACGGAGAAAATATTTCTTTAATATGTGACGTTGCATCTACTATCCTCCTTTGTATATTGTTATCAATTATTATTCATTTTCTTACTTATTGTTAATTTTATAAATATTATTAATTTTATAAATAAATAAAAAGGACAAGAAATATTATATTAAGTGAGATAGTAGATGAGACAGAAAATATATCTTTAATTTCAGTAAAACCTAGGATGTGCTTCTCGTGAGCATAGCATACCCTGGTGTACTTGATCTTTTTTTAATACATTCTCATGTGTACTTATAATCTGAAAGCTCATGGATAACCATGACTTATTAGCTTTTTTTCATTGGGCCGCTGTGAAAGAAATTCCAACCCTCGTATAGGTTGAATTCCAATGCATAAAGCAGCTTACAGGGGGTTTAATTAGTTGGATACTGTTAAGGTTGGCACTTGGAATAATAATTAATAAGCAATTGAATTAACTCAGAAAATATGGCTTGGGAAGCATGCCTTATCCATTTAGTCATTAGTCAACAATAATTGGGCACAGGCCGGCTGTTATTTTATGTTCCTAACTAACCATGAATGATTTTTATTAATTATTATAGTAATAAGAAAATCTTTAGAATATTTCATGATTTTTGTTTTAAGAAAAGGGAAAAAGATAAAGTTAAATAGAAATCTTTTTCTGGCCCATTGGGGTTGTGGAGTGCTGATACAATGACATTTTATTTGTTTGTTGGTACATGCATTGTACACTAATCAAATTAACATTATAAACAACTATAGAAATTAGTGCAGAGATCATCTGCTAGTTAATATAGCTGCCTTGTAAGTTTGTTGTTCTTGAGAGATTGCCAGTCGTGGAGATATTGTTTGTAGTTTGCTGACCACATCCAAATCTTTTTTGAAACTGCCAAAGTTGATTTTTTTATTATTATTAAAACTTATTTTGCAGATAAAAAATAATAATGAGGAAGATTAATTCATTAAGACATGAAAGATCATGGAGATAGTTTGTTGCTCTTGTCGTCTGTTGATATTTCAGTGTGGTATTAAATGGAAATTAATTCATTCAGTGATGTATTAAAAATATAAATAACTGTTGATATACGCAAAACCTAAATGATATAATTATATACACTGTGAATGCATTACGAATTGTAAGGTATAGGTGTGCAATGTATTAAAAATATAAATAACTGTTGATATAAGCAAAACCTAAATGATATAATTATATACATTGTGAATGCATTACGAATTGTAAGGTATAGGTGTGCAACTATCGCTGTAAAATTAGGGCATTCGTTGTTTGTTATAGTTTTAATTAATCTAATATAAATGCAGCATCAATTCTAAATATTGATAACAAAATTTTCCTTATCATTTTGAAGGGTTTATAATAGATATTAAATTCATCATAGCAGCAATATGTATTTGGACCTCATGGGTATATAACCCATATGGCATATTAAATCAAATGGATATATGTCATGCAGGAAATAGTAAATTAAGATTTGCATGCAACAAAAGAAAACAATAGCAGCCTAAAACAAGGAAGCCCTTAAACAAGCAACGTGCATTCATCTACGTATATACAAGCTTCAACTTTGCGTATCAAATCCAGATAGAAATTGTTGACAAAATCCCCCATGCTGTTCTGCTCCCTCTTAGATGGGACGTGTTCAACTATATCAGTACCTATCGATATCTATATTACAAAGCGGCTATGAAGAGTCGTTGATGTCGTTAGTGTAACCGTGTCACACTATTTTTTATTCTCTATTTTTTTTATAAGTTTTGTTATATTACTTATTTTGTCTTTTATTATATATATATATATATATATATCTTTTGATTCCGTCTTATCCTCTGTCTCATGATCTCGTCTTATGTCTCATGTAACAAGTATTGTTAACAAGTGTGATGTAGTTATTAATTTACAGTTAATTTTTAAATGAGTAAGTAGTACTTAATAGTCATCAATACGAAATACATGAGATAAAATATTAGATGAGACAGTAAATCTAAATTTCATTTCATCGCCTTAACTAGCACATGCAGCACATTGAATCAAGACGAGCAAGTCTTTTTCCATTCAGCTAGGCAGTCATATATACATGCAATGCGTGAAAATTATTCAGTGGAATTGAACACTTTAATTTGAATTCATCTTTTGCTTGCATGTGTTGTAAAAAAAAGGTGGAATGTGGAATTTTAGGCCGAGAGATCGATATCTCTAAATATAATCTTCTTTTTATTAATTATTGTGATAATTAGTTAAATTTCTTGACTATATATACATGGAAATATAATCTCCACGATCATCCAACTATATTAGGTACCTTTGACCTAGATAAATTTTAAATGGATTTTTGTTGTGCTTTTTCAACATTAGCACGTTATTTAAATGCATGAACTTGGTAAGGTATTGCTTGCAGATAAGTTAACCGTTTAACTATCTAATCGTGCGTCAATATTTCTGAATTAAATTATCCCATATTTCCAGTTTATATTTCAAAATTATTAGGGTTCATAGACTATCATTCTTATGCACGCAACTATTTATAATTTATTTGACGGGGGTTTTGCACCCATAATAGTTATTTGCAATACATGGGAAAGAAGGTCGGGTCCACTTAAAAAAGTGATTCAATAATCGATTAGTCATAAAGTTTTAGAATACGACTGATCAAAGATTTTACTCGTTTCTTTTATATATTAAAATGAGCATTAATAGAAGACTTCACCAATCAATTTTCCTGAAATTCAAATATGTTGTTCCATTTTGTGTTCAATACAATTTATTATCTTATGTATTCCTTTTCACGTATTCTTTATTTAATTACAAAATTGTCGTAAACAAAGATAAGATTCAGGTGATAGATACATGAACTTGGGACAACAAATGAAATATGGAATGTGACAGTAGAACCGGACTTGTTAATTTGATGTCTAATCGGTAGTTTGTGTTCAGATGAATGTAAGTACGTTACGAAATTAAAGCCTACCTGAGACTATATATCAGCGACGGAATTAGGTTTTTAATAAATATTAGTGATCGAATTCGGCCGCGAAAGCGATCGCAGATTATCTGATCGTTGGTTGTACACTGATAACCGCCATTAGCGACCGAATTATCAGTGGCCGATAATAGCAACTGACATTGTCGCTAAAATGACTCAGTTTCATGCTGACGTGGTTCCACATTTCAGCGACCGCTCGTTGAAAATATATTAGTGACCTCATGCAGTCGCTGATGTGAGGGAAAAAATTGGTGTCGCTGTTATAATTCCCCCCCCCCCCCCCCCCCCCAATTTTGTGGATTGTTCAAAAAAATTGTACCTATTTTATATCCCAATACACAGCAATTCATATACATATACATATATATATATATATATATATATATATATATATATATATATAGTAATTTTCACACACGTTCATAATATCAACTAATTCATTCATTATATCTAAAAAAATTATATCAAATGCGCGCGCAATCCATTTGAATTGAAATATAAACAAACCAACGTAAATTCTATATACAAAGGTGATCGGAATATAAACATCATATCCATGCATAAACTAATTAAAACGTTAAAAAAGACGAAAAGAAGAATATAAAAATGTCTTCACGCATTCTCGTTCAAACGGGCCTGCAAAACCAAAGAATAAAACAATGTCAAATATCTATTAATTAAGTAATTTGAGTCATTATAAGTACCAAGTACTAAGATTGTCTCGGAGCCATCATGATGATGTGTTGAAGCCACCACTGCATCTGCTAACTCATTATATCCCAGAGACTACAACTGTGTGCTCAGTGTACGAAGAAGCTCATGATCTTGACAAATAGCACTGACACAGTCAGTAGCAATATGCGGCGTCAGCGTGTGCCCTGATGTCTAAGTAGATTGTATAGCAGAACTGCCCGTGCTACTAATAGACGGTCGACGTCATTGTCCTTAGCCTTTGACGTAATTTTTCTTCACAACCGACACTCTCTCCCACAATTCTTGATCTATCGGCGACCAAAAGGTGTCAGTAGGATAGCTTTCGTACATTAATATGTTATAAGTATTATGTCATCAGGTTAAAAATTAAATAGGTTATAATTAAATAATTAATTAAGCTAAAAAATGACTGACATTAAAATTATAAACAACATATCAACTTATAAAAACTTACACGTATTTGGAGCACCTCTAGTAAACCATCGCGAGTTGCCACATACACATCCATCCAATGGATAGACTGACCCTGGGATGTAGCCTCCTATAAATATAACTCGGAATCCATACCTAATATATATTAATCATATGCTCTCATAATAATATAATGACTGTAAACATAAAATAAAAAAATCGTAAGACCTAAACTTTTATTGAATAAAGTTTATTTTTTCTTCATATATTATTCTAAAACAGTAAGGTGGTAATTTGACAAAAATTAAAATTAATGATGTTTTGTGCACATTATAGTTTGTTGGAGAATATTCGATTTATCGGAGAATATTTGATCCGTACGACGACGTCGAAATAACCAATCATTGGTGGACAACACAGCGAAATATTGTCGGATATTAAAAATGACAACATTAATCTTTTTAAATAAAAATGATTAATGGTAATATCACTTTTAACTATTTAAATATCGAGTGATAAAAAGAATAGTAGCACATGGTATTTTATAGTAGCACACGGTATTCTATCTTAAAACACGGTATTGCATAGTGTTTTATATTATTGAACTGATAAAATGACCATTGCACAGTATTTCATCAATAATTGTCATTACACAACATTTTACGTTATTAAATCAATAATTGTCATTGCACAATATTCTACATTGTTGAGTCAATAATCGTCACAATGCACAACATCTTATATCGTTGGACCAATAATTGTCAAATTAGTAGTCATGGGTATTAAATAGTTAGACAGACTCATTATTTGAATAACACTAAATATTTAAATAATTGTGATATTAAGTCAATAATATATTAATATAAAAGATGGATAATATAATATTTAAATGTGTAGTGTGAATATTAAAAATGTGAAACGTGTGATGGATGATGTAGTTTAAGGTATAAATTATATGATTTGCTAATATATGGTGTAAATTAAGTTAGATTAATGTGTGAATCTTGTGATTTGCTAATAGATGGTGTAGATTAAGTTAGTAAAATGTGTGAATCATATGATTTGCTAATGGATGATATAGATTAAGTTAGATTAATGTGTTAATCATGTGATTAGGGTGTGAATAATATGATTAGTTAATGGATGATGTAGATTAAAGCGTGAAAAATAATGAATGGGGTAGATTAAAAAATGTGAAATGTATTTTTGGAATAGTTGATTAAGTTCTGGCTATAAATAAGGGTTTAGCATAAGAAATTTTTATATCCTTTTTACTTATCAGTCATTCTACTTTCTAAATTGGTGTAATGTCGCAAGCACCAAAAAATAAAATCTTACTTTGAAAAAATATTAATGTAGTAGTGCTAGTAAGAGTCGATCCCACAGAGAATGATTATTTAATTTTATATTTTTGCAAACAAAAATTGGGGGATTTTTAATCAAAGAAATAATTTAAATAAAATTAACTAAAGTAATTATGCAAGTAATTTAATGAGAAGAAAAAGCCTTGGTTTAAGTTAATATCCACCATTAAGAATTTACAACTAATCACTGATGCAAAAATAAATCAATTAATATTTTGAACATTCACCGTATAAAGAACTACTTGCAGGTGGAATAATTTTTCTCCTCTCTCCTTAATTTTAGTTAAGTAGACACACGCGTTCTAAATTACCCTTACTACTAAACAACCTCCGGCACGTGCTAAAGATTTGATTTAATAGCAGCTTTAAGAATTAGAGAGATCGTTGAACTAGACAACACAAGCCACGTGTTTGTATTTAATTTAGATGAACATCCTTCCCAAAATAAAATAATCTTTTGATCTGCAAAATAATTATTAAACTTAGTTGCTTCACAAATAGCAGTAGATTAATATGAATAATAAACTAGTAGCACTCCTAGCAATTAAACAAATCAATCATAAAATTAAGCATAAAAGAAAATTCAATAATCAAAATATAAATTGAACAATTAAAATAAGTTAGATCATACAGTGTATAACTCTTGATGGCTTCAATCACTTAAACCTAGAAAAATAATTTAGCTACTCATAATTGTAGAGACACTAAAGAATAGAAGAGAGAATTTTTCTAATGAAAGTTGTGTGTTACATTGTACCTCAAGCCCTCTATTTATAGGTTATAAAATCCTCCTAACCCTAGTAAGAAGTACACTTTTCAAATCCTAATAGGATTTAAAATACAAATAAAAATAAAAGAAAACTAAAATAATTATTATCCTAACCCTAATTGAAATTAAAATCCAATTTGGAATCAAATTAATGCTCAATTCGCGAAATAATCTCGTTTTTGGCAATTTTCGCGCAAACCAAACAGGGCCTTCGCTACAGTGACGTGCACGCCAGCCCGCGCATTACGCGACAACCTTCTTCTGGTGAAACGGCGTCGTTCCGATTTTCCTCTATTCTGCTGCTTGGTCACGCATTGCGCGGGCCTTTCGTTTGTCGCGAATCAAAACGACGTCGTTCTGCTCCTTGCTGCTGACTCCCCACGCAATGCGCGGTCGCTGACTTTTTCGATAATTATAAATTTGCCACCGGTCTTTGCGGAATTTACTAATTTGCCCCCAAGCTTATTTTTCCTACAAAATAAAATATAAAATAATTAAAAATAAATAAAAATAATATAAAAATAATTAGAAAACATAATAATAAATAAAACACCTAAAATACTAAAAATAAATAAAAACACATAAATAAAAAGACATACAAACATACTATAAAATTACCTAAATTAACATAAATTAACTAAAATCCTATAAAACCTATTAAAACCAAAATAAGCTAAATAATTAAACATTTAAGCACACAATAAATATAAAAACTAAGTATTAGGGAATAAAAATATTTTATAAGTTAACCCTATCAAATACCCCCACACTTAGTTTTTGCTCGTCCTCGGGCAAAACAAGAACAAAAACTATAAAATTAAAACTAATAACCAAACAACTTACTTGAGCAACAGATTAATGTAAATTTCAACATCAGCCTCAAAGATTTTTTAAATGATAACTCAAAGAAAATTTCAAAAACCATGCAAAATCTAAAACTTTAACATATTTATTAATCTTACTCTACTCAAGATCTTTTGTGTGTGTGTGAATCCAAATGTATCAAACGAATCAAAACTAGGATAAGTTTCGGTTATTAATTACCTTATAAACGATATACCACAAAACTCAATATACTTATTTTTCTAATCACTTTCAGCTAATACAGACAAATATAAATTAGAAGATCAAAATGTTTCAAACAAATAGGCACACTAGGATTATTAATATCAATTCTTCAAATATTCTTCCATTTTTTTTTTCTTTTAATGGGTGCATTTTATGCTCCATGCCATTTTTTTTCTTCAGTGAGTGCATTTTATGCTCCATCTCACTTTTTCATGTGTTTATGAGTGAGTGTATTTTACACTCCATCTCAACCCACCACATAATTTTTTTTCTCTTAAATAATAATCCTAGAAAAATTACCTAAATCATCTCCTTCAAATTATATTTTGCATTATATTTTACTTCAAATAATGATCAAATAAGATATAGAGCTCAACAATATCTTTCATAAGCATTTAACCATTTAAACTTTCTCTTAATTAAAACTAGCTCAAACAAATGGATATAAATGCATAAAATTTAAAGGATCTCAAACAAAGTAATAATTAATAAAAAGTCAAAAATTCAAACTAAGCAAAAATTTATCCCTTTTCCAAGAGTTATTAAAATAAAAATAAAATTTTTATCATTGGTTAAAAATTAAAATTCAATTAACTCATTGCTCAAGTGACTCATCCTAAAAATAAAATAAAAAAATACCCATTTTTGTAGGAAACACGGTTACACTTAGCATGTGTAACAAGCCTTTAAACCCCAAGTGGATGAGTTGTATCTCGTGAGGGTTTGCAGTGAATATACCCACAAAATTTAAAATTTTAATTTTTTTTAAAATTCCTTAAAAATAAAACAAAATTTTAAAATTCCTTAAAAATAAAACAAATATCTTAAATCCCTTCCCCTACACTTAAAATTTACATTGTCCCTAATGTAAACTATAATGCAAAGAAACATGTACAAATAACTATAAAAAGAAAAAGGAAAAGAAATGCAAAACTAATTTCTTGGATTGCCTTCCAAGCAGCGCCTTTATTTATTGTCATTGGCTTGACAGCATGCTTCCCTTCTCAAGTAGTATAAATTAGATCCTCAAAGTCGAAATTAGTCGCGTCTTCTTTTTAAAAATTCTCATAAAAATGCTTGAGTCTATAACCATTCACCTTGATTACTTTAGAAGTTTCCATACTTTGAATTTCAACTGCACCATGTGGAAAAGCATTAGTAACAACAAAAGACCCAATCTAACGAGAACGTAACTTACCTAGAAACAACCGAAGTTGAGATTGGTATAAAATGACTTTTTCGCCAATCTTGAATTCTTTCCTAGAGATCATCTTGTCATGAAAAGCCTTTGTTTTCTCCTTGTAAATTCTCGCACTTTCATATGCATCATTGCGAATTTCTTCTAACTCTTGTAGTTGCAACTTCCTATGCTCTCCACTTTCACTCATCTTCATATTAAACTTCTTAATAGCCCAATAAGCTTTGTGTTCTAGCTCAACAGGTAAGTGACATGGTTTTCCAAATACCAATCTGTAAGGTGACATACCAATAGGCGCTTTATAAGCCGTCCTATACGCCTATAAAGCATCATCTAATCGTAAACTCCAATATTTTCTGCTTGGATTTACTATCTTTTCGAGAATGGACTTGATCTTTCTCTTTGACAATTCCGCTTGTCCATTAGTTTGCGGATGGTATGCAGTCGACACCTTATGAGTGACATGGTATTTTTTCAACAAAGCTTCCACAGTTCAATTGCAAAAATGAGTGTCTCGATCACTTATTAGAGCTCTAGGAACTCCAAACTTAGAAAATATGTTAGTACATAGAAAATCTGCAACCACTTTAGAATCGTTAGTCCTTGTGGCCTTGGCTTGCACCCATTTCGAAACAAAATTGACAGCAAGTAAAATATAAACATTACCGAACGACATAGGAAACGGTCCCATAAAATCAGTACCCCAAACATCAAAGATTTCACAAAATAGTATGGGGGTTTGTAACATTGCATTTCGTTGGGATATATTACCTGTCTTTTGACAATTGCAACACGACTCGCAGAACAAATATGAATCTTGGAATATAGATGGCCAATAAAACCCACAGTCAAACACTTTTCTCGTGGTCCTCTTAGATCCAAAATGACCTCCACAAGCATGTGAGTGACAAAAAGTGAGAATATGATTAATTTCAGTTTCAAGAACGCACCTTCTAATTACTTGGACCGCACAATGCTTCCATAAGTAGGGATCATCCCACACATAGTACTTTGCATCACTTTTGATTTTATCCCTTTGAGCTTTAGACAAATCAGGAGGCAAAGTATTAGTAACCAAACAATTGACAATATTCGCGTACCAAGGTAATTTTTTATATACAGAGAACAATTGTTCATCAGGAAATGTCTCTTCGAGAGGAAGTTCATCCTTGATATTCGCCAAACAACTTAAGTGATCTGCAACACTATTCTCGGTCCCCTTTTTTTGTCTTTGATCTCTAAATCGAATTCACTTAAGAGAAGTATCCATCTTATCAACCTTGGTTTTGCCTCTTTCTTTGTCATCAAATAACGAAGAGCTGCATGATCAGAATAAATGATAACTTTAGTACCAAGCAAATAAGATCGAAATTTTTCTAAAGCAAACACAACAGCTAAAAGTTCTTTTTCAATGGTCAAATAATTTCTCTGGGCATCGTTCAAAGTCCTCGAAGCATAATAAATAACATGAGATGTTTTCCCAACTTTTTGACCGAAAACAGCTCTTACTGCATAATTACTTGCGTCACACATAATCTCGAAAGGTATGTCCCAATTTGGAGGCTGGATAACTGGAGTAGAGGTTAACAATTCCTTCAACTTGTCAAACGTTGTCTTACACTCCTTGTCAAAATTGAAATCCGCATTCTTTTGTAGCAATTTGTATAGGGGTGATGCTATCTTGGAAAAATCCTTTTATGAATCTTCAGTAAAAACCTGCGTGTCCAAGAAAAGAACGCACTTCCCGCACACTAGTGGGATAAGGTAGAGAATGAATAATACCAATTTTTGCTTTATCTACTTTAATTCCCTTAGATGAGACAACATAACCCAAAACTATACCTTGTTCAACCATGAAATGACATTTTTCAGAATTTAGTACAAGGTTAGTGTCTATGCATCTTTGAAGAACAAGTGTAAGGTTGTGCAAACAATTATCAAAAGAGTCCCCATGAACTGTGAAATCGTCCATAAAAACTTCCATGATATGCTCAATATAATAAAAAAATATACTAATCATACACCTTTGGAAAGTAGCAGGGGCGTTGCAAAGTCCAAACGGCATGCGGTGATATGCAAAAGTTTCAAATAGGCATGTAAACGTCATCTTTTCTTAATCCTCCGGAGCAATTGCAATTTAGAAATAACCTGAATATCCATCAAGAAAACAATAGTAAGAATGACCAGCTAATCGTTCAAGCATTTGATCAATAAAAGGTAAAGGAAAATGGTCTTTTCGGGTTATAGCATTTAATTTTCTATAATCTATACAAACCCGCCACCCATTTTGAACTCATCATTCTGATTTTTGACCATAGTTATTCCCGTCTTTTTAGGAACTACTTGAACCGGGCTAACCCAACTGCTATCCGAAATAGGGTAAATCATGCCAACTTCAAGAAGCTTTTGAATTTATTTTTTCACAACTTCCATCATGGGTGGATTGAGTCTTCTTTGCGGTTGACAAGTGGGTTTCGCTCCTTCTTTAAGTAATATACGATACATGCATGTTGACGGGATTATTCCCTTGATATCAGCAATTGTCCAACCAATGGCTTTCTTATGCTCCTTTAGAACTCGCACGAGTTGTTCTTCTTGTGATGTACTAAGTTTATTGGATATGATCACTGGCGATGTCGTTTTTTCTCCAAGGAAAACATACTTGAGATGATCAGGCAGAGGGTTCAAGTCTGGAGTAGGTGACTGCAAAAACAGATGGCAAAGATTTTTCATTAGACACTGATAGATCAATAAAAGGAACATTACCTTATTTTGGAGAATTATTTAATGTTGTGATAACATCCTTCAATTCAGTAGGCAAGGCTAACTCTTTCTCCTCCTCAAGATGCTGACTGATTGTCGTTTCTAACTCATCCTTTCCATCAAGTTCAAAAAATTCCTGTGCTAACGAGTCGATCACATCAATAGAATAAACATGATTATCATCATGAGGATATTTCATGGCGTCATAAATATTAAACTGAACAACTTCGCCATCAAATTCCATTGTAAGTGTACTATTATGAACATCTATCTTGGTTTTGGATGTCTTTAAGAAGGGTCTTCCTAACAAAATAAGAACATTTTGATCACCATTCTCCATATCAAGCACATAAAAATCAGTAGGAAAAATCCAATTATTTACCTGCACAAGAACATCCTCTATTATACCCTTAGGATAGGCATTAGATCTGTCAGCCAACTGAATTATTGTACCAGTTTTATTCAAAGGTTCAAGTTTCAAAGAAACATATATAGAATATGGCATGACATTAATAGATGATCCTAGATCTAACATAGCCTTTTCAAATCTCGTGTCTCCTATCTTGCAGGGGATAGTGAACATTCCTGGATCTTGGCACTTAGTAGGGAGTTTTCTTTGAATTACGACAGACACATTCTTCCTTACTTTTACCTTTTCATACCTTTTGAGTGCTTGTTTTCTCTCATGTGTACACAACTCTTTCAGAAATTTAGCAAAGCGAAGTACTTGTTTAATTGCATCTAACAATGAAATTTTTACCTCGTATTGATGAAAAGTTTCATATAAATCTAAATCTTTCTCATATTTCTTTTTTTCTGTTAAAGCTAGAGGAAAAGGGGGTACCGGTTTATAATCAGAGAGAGGTGAAAATTTATGCTTAGGGGTACCATTGTCGCCTAGAACATTGTCCTCCACTTTGTCGCCTTCGTCCGTGTGGTCTACTTCTGTTTTGCCTTGCTCTGTTGGTACAGACTCTGTCGTTTCCGGAGTTTGTATTTCTTTACCACTTCTCAAAGTGATTGCACTTGCGTTCTCTTTTGGATTCACCACCGTTTGATATGGTAATTTTTCAGAACCTTGAGCCTCCAATCAACTTATTGCAGTCGCCATTTGTCCCATTTGTATTTCCAAATTCTGTATATTTGCCTTCGTGTCCTGCTGAAATTGCAAAGTGTTAGTGGTAAGTTATTTAACCAAATCCTCTAAAGACATATTAGAATTAGATGATTGGCTCTGTTGTTTGTTGGGATATTTGATAGGGTTGAATTATATGATATTTTTATTCCCTAATACTTAGTTTTTATATTTATTGTGTGCTTAAATATTTAATTATTTAGTTTATTTTGATTTTAATAGGTTTTATAGGATTTTAGTTGATTTATGTTAATTTAGGTAATTTTATAGTATTTTTATATTTCTTTTTATTTATGTGTTTTTATTTATTTTTATTGTTTTAGGTGTTTTATTTATTATTATGTGTTTTTAGGATTTTTAGTATTTTTATATTATTTTTATTTATTTTATATTTGATTTTGTATGGAAATAAAAGTCTAATGGCATTTTTGTCATTTCAGCAAAACGTGAGGGACAAAACTGTAAAATAGCAAAGACCGGGGGCGAATATGTAATTTCCGGAAATATTGCGAACGCGCCATGCGCGCAAGAAAAGGAATACGCAACACAGGGAACGACGCCGTTTTGATTCAGTAACAGTAGCAGAATCCGCGCAATGCGCGAGAATTGCTGAACGGCACGGGCGCGTGTAGTCCACGCGCCAACGGTAACAAAGGAAAATGGCGGCTACACGTGGCGGCTGGGCAGACTGTCTCATTCTCTCTCCGCGTGGCTGACGCGTGATTGGCAGATTTTGTTCCTTTTCCTTCCTTATTTTGGATTTTCTACACTGCAATACAACAAATCAGTAAAATAAAAGTCCAATTTTAATTTGGAAAAGGAAGCAATAATTCTTTATTTTATTTTTAATATTTTATTTAGAATTCCAATTAGGGTTAGGAAAATAATTATTTTTCTTTTTCTTTTATTTTTAATTGTAAATCCTACTAGGGTTTGGACAAGTTATGAGGTTTATGGAGCCTATAAATAGAGGGCTTGAGACACATTGTAATACACAACTTCTCTTAGAATAAAAATTCTCTCTTCTATTCTTTAGTGTTCTCTATTATTATGAGTAGCTAAATTCTTTTTCTTGGTTTAAGTGATTGAAGCCGTCAAGATTTATACACTGTGAGATCTAATTTATTTTAATTGTTCAATTTATATTTTGATTATTGAATATTCTTCTATGCTTAATTTTATGATTAATTTGTTTAATTGCTAGGAGTACTACTAGTTTATTATTCATATTAATCTACTGCTATTAATGAAGCAACTAAGTTTAATAATTGTTTTGCAGATCAAAAGATTATTTTATCTTAGGAAGAATATTCATCTAAATTAAATGCAAACAAGTGGCTTGTGTTGTTTAGTTCAACGATCTCTCTAATTCTTTATGCTGCTATTAAATTAAATCTTTAGCAAGTGCCGGAGGTTGGTTAATAGGAAGGGTATTTAGACCAAGTGGCGCTACTTATCTAAAATTAAGGAGAGAGGAGAAAAATTATTCCACCTGCGAGTAGTTCTTTCTACGGTGAATCTTCAAAATATTAATTGATTTATTTTTTGCATCAGTGATCAGTTGTAAATTCTTGATGGTGGATATTAACTTAAACCAAGGCTTTTTATTTATATTTATTTCTTGCATAATTATTTTAATTAGTTTATTTTTTTAATTACAAAACCCCCCCAATTCTTATTTACAAAACATAAAATTAAATAATCATTCTCTGTGGGATCGACTCTTGCTTACACTACTACATATTTATTTTTCAAAAGTAAGATATTATTTTTGGGTGCTTGCGACATCACACCAAATTTTGGCGCCGTTGCCGGGGAATGATTTTAATTTAATTTTGTGCTTTTGTAGATATGTATTTAATTTAGTAATTTTTCTTAGATTTTATTTTATTTTATTTTATTCGATTTTCATCATTTAATTTAGTTGTGCAGGTTAAGGATGGAAGTGAGGCATGATTATGCCAATGAGGTAACTATTTCTTCTCTTGAGCGACAAATTGATACATTAACTTCTCTTGTCTATCAAATGGTTGCAGATCGTACACAACCAAGTGAAGCTTGTAGAATTTGTGCGGTGGTAGGACATCCAACTAATATGTGCCCCATTCTTCGAGAGGAGTCCTATGAACAAGTCAATACAACAAGTGGTTTCCCTGGTCAACCCCAATGGAGATATGATCCCTATTCAAACGCGTATAATTCAGGATGGAGGGATCATCCTAATTTTGGCTATGAGAATCCACAAATGAATCTGCCCGCAAATCAGAATTTTTCAAGCTATCAACAATACATGCAGCCATATCCCCAACAACAACAGGGCCAATCATTTAATTCTGATATGTCTTTAGAGGATATGATTAAATTAATTGAAACTAACACTTTGCAATTTCAACAGGAAACGAAGGAAAATATACAGAATTTGGAAAAACAAATGGGCCAAATGGCAATTGCACTCAGTCACTTGGAACTAGATTCTGAAGAAGTACCTTCTCAAACGATGAATAATCCAATGGAGAATACAAATGCACAAGTGTTAAGAAGTAAAGATCCAGAAAAGACGGTCCCTCCATCACCGAAGCAAGAAGAAGCAAACAACATCAACGAAGTGGACAATATTAATGTAGATAATGATGTTATGTTTGAAGATGACATGCCTAAGGTGGGGGCAGTTGTTGAGGAGATAGATAAGAAAAAGTTAGAGATGACAATTACCAACAATTTGGAGTTAAAGGAAGAAGTAACGATTGAGCTGTCACAAGATTTGGAGGAGGATGAAGCTCCATTAAATTCGTTGCCAATGATTTTTGATAATAATGCATTTATTTCCATTCCATTGCCTGTTACTCACAACAAATTTTCATCTTTTGTTTTGCAGGATCCCATTCCGAATATAAAGACTATCTCCAATCATATTAAATATCTATTCGTTGAAGAGGGAGTCAAACGTTCATGTCACGTGCAAGGGAGACTGAATCTACCGATGAAGAATAACGTAATGGATGGGGTACTCAAAATTCAAGAAGTTGGAGTAACGTAGTATTTTGGCGCCGTTGTCGAGCCAATGACAATAAACAAAGGCGCTGCTTGGGAGGCAACCCAAGAAATCAGATTTGCATTTCTTTTTCCTTTTTCTTTTTATAGTTATTTTTGCCTTTTTCTTTGCATTTTATTTTACATTGGGGACAATGTAAATTTTAAGTGTGGGGGAAGGGATTTAGGATTTTTGTTATTTTTAGGTCATATTTTGAAAATTTTAGGGAATTAAAATTTTTAAATTTTGTTTTTAAAAAAAAAAAATTTATTTTAGGAAATTTTAAAAATTTTGAAAATTTGAATTTTGTGGGTAAATTCACTGCAAACCCTCACGAGACACAACTCGTCCACTTGGGGTAACCTTGGGGTTTAAAGGCTTGTTGCACATGCTAAGTGTAACCGTGTTTCCTACGAAAATGGTGTAATTTTTTTATTTTTAGGATGTGTCGCTTGAGCAATAAGTTAAATGAATTTTAATTTTTATCCAATGATAAAAATTTTGATTTTTATTTAATAACTCTTGGAAAAATGATAAATTTTTGCTTAGTTTGAATTTTTGACTTTTTATTGATTATTACTTTGTTTGAGATTTTTTTAAATTTTTTATGCACTTATATCCATTTGTTTGAGCTAATTTTAATGAAGAGAAAGTTTAAATGGTTAAATGCTTATGAAAGATATTTTTGAACTCTATATCTTATTTTATCATTATTTGAAGTGAAATATAAGGCAAAATATAATTTGGAGGAGATGATTTAGGTAATTTTTCTAGGATTATTATTGAAAAGAAAAATCTTGTGGTGAGTTGAGATGGAGCGTAAAACGCACTCACTCATAAACACATGGAAAGGCGAGATGGAGCGTAAAACGCACTCGCTGGTGAGATGGAGCATAAAATGCACTCACCATGAAAAAAAAAATGAAGAAAGAAATAAAATGGGATGGAGCATAAAATGCACCCATTAAAAGAAAAGAATAAAAAAAAAATATTTGAAAAAAAAAATGCAAATTAATAATCCTAGTGTATATAATTGTTTGAAACCTTTTGATCTTCTGATTTATATTTGTCTGTATTAGCTGAAAGTGATGAGAAAAATAAGTATATTGAGTTTTATTATATATCTTTTATAAGGTAATTAATGACCTAAACTTATCTGAATTTTGATTAGTTTGATACATTTGGATTCACACACACACAAAAGATCTTGAGTAGAGTAAGATTAATAAATATGTTAAAGTTCTAGATTTTGCATGGTTTTGAAATATTCTTTGAGTTATCATTTAAAATTTTTTTTGAGGCTAATGTTAAATTCATATTGATCTGTTGCTCAAGTAAATTGTTTGGTTATTAGTTTTATGTTTATAGTTTTTATTTTTGTTTTGCCCGAGGACGAGCAAAAAGCTAAGTGTGGGGGTATTTGATAGGGTTGAATTATATGATATTTTTATTCCCTAATACTTAGTTTTTATATTTATTGTGTGCTTAAATATTTAATTATTTAGTTTATTTTGATTTTAATAGGTTTTATAGGATTTTAGTTGATTTATGTTAATTTAGGTAATTTTATAGTATTTTTATATTTCTTTTTATTTATGTGTTTTTATTTATTTTTATTGTTTTAGGTGTTTTATTTATTATTATGTGTTTTTAGGATTTTTAGTATTTTTATATTATTTTTATTTATTTTATATTTGATTTTGTACGGAAATAAAAGTCTAATGGCATTTTTGTCATTTCAGCAAAACGTGAGGGACAAAACTGTAAAATAGCAAAGACCGAGGGCGAATATGTAATTTCCGAAAATATTGCGAACGCGCCATGCGCGCAAGAAAAGGAATACGCAACACAGGGAACGACGCCGTTTTGATTCAGTAACAGTAGCAGAATCCGCGCAATGCGCGAGAATTGCTGAACGGCACGGGCGCGTGTAGTCCACGCGCCAACGGTAACAAAGGAAAATGGCGGCTACACGTGGCGGCTGGGCAGACTGTCTCCTTCTCTCTCCGCGTGGCTGACGCGTGATTGGCAGATTTTGTTCCTTTTCCTTCCTTATTTTGGATTTTCTACATTGCAATACAACAAATCAGTAAAATAAAAGTCCAATTTTAATTTGGAAAAGGAAGCAATAATTCTTTGTTTTATTTTTAATATTTTATTTAGAATTCCAATTAGGGTTAGGAAAATAATTATTTTTCTTTTTCTTTTATTTTTAATTGTAAATCCTACTAGGGTTTGGACAAGTTATGAGGTTTATGGAGCCTATAAATAGAGGGCTTGAGACACATTGTAATACACAACTTCTCTTAGAATAAAAATTCTCTCTTCCATTCTTTAGTGTTCTCTATTATTATGAGTAGCTAAATTCTTTTTCTTGGTTTAAGTGATTGAAGCCGTCAAGATTTATACACTGTGAGATCTAATTTATTTTAATTGTTCAATTTATATTTTGATTATTGAATATTCTTCTATGCTTAATTTTATGATTGATTTGTTTAATTGCTAGGAGGCCTACTAGTTTATTATTCATATTAATCTACTGCTATTTGTGAAGCAACTAAGTTTAATAATTATTTTGCAGATCAAAAGATTATTTTATCTTAGGAAGAATATTCATCTAAATTAAATGCAAACAAGTGGCTTGTGTTGTTTAGTTCAACGATCTCTCTAATTCTTTATGCTGCTATTAAATTAAATCTTTAGCAAGTGCCGGAGGTTGTTTATTAGTAAGGGTATTTAGACCAAGTGGCTCTACTTATCTAAAATTAAGGAGAGAGGAAAAAAATTATTCCACCTGCGAGTAGTTCTTTCTACGGTGAATCTTCAAAATATTAATTGATTTATTTTTTGCATCAGTGATCAGTTGTAAATTCTTGATGGTGGATATTAACTTAAACCAAGGCTTTTTATTTATATTTATTTCTTGCATAATTATTTTAATTAGTTTATTTTTTTAATTACAAAACCCCCCAATTCTTATTTACAAAACATAAAATTAAATAATCATTCTCTGTGGGATCGACTCTTGCTTACACTACTACGTATTTATTTTTCAAAAGTAAGATATTATTTTTGGGTGCTTGCGACATCACACCAATATGGCTGCTTGTATTGTTGGTAGCTTGTAAAGTTTGGATTTGTGGGTTGATTCCCTTGTGGATTTCCATAGCTGAAATTAGGATAATCTCTCCAACCTAAGTTGTATGTGTTCGAGTAGGGCTTTGTGGTTGACCAGGAAAACCACCTGCTGCATTTACTTGTTCATAAGACTCCTCTTGAAGAGTGGGGCACAGATCTATTGGATGTCCTACTACCACACAAATTCCACAAGCTTTTACTTGTTGTGTATTACCTACAACCACTTGACGAACAAGATAGGTTAGACTATCAATTCGTTGCTCAAGGGAAGAAATATTTACCTCATTGACATTTTTGGATGTAAAATCAAGCCTAGTGCCAAATTATTGGGAATTAGCCACCATGTTTGTAATTAAGTTCCTTGCAGCTTCGGGCGTTTTGTCCACCAAAGTGCATCCACTAGCAGCATCAATCATGCTTCTATCAGTAGACACGAGTCCTTCATAGAAGTATTGGATGAAGAGTTGCTCGCTGATTTGATGGTGGGGGCAACTTGCACATAATTTCTTGAAACGTTCCCAATACTCGTACAGGGATTCTCCATGGTTCTGTCTCACACCGCAAATTTCTTTTCTTATGCTGACTGCCCTTGAAGATGAAAATATTTTTTCAAGAATAATCTCTTCACTTCTTCCCATGTGGTTATACTTCCGGATGGGAGATAGTAGAGCCAATCTTTAGCCAAATCTTTCAAAGAGAATGGAAAAGCTCGTAATTTGATCTGCTCTCCACTCACTCCGGGAGGTTTCATGCTCGTGCATACCACATAAAATTCTTTTAAGTGTTTATGCGGATCTTCACCTGCAAGTCCATGAAAAGTGGGCAAAAGATGTATTAAACCAGAGTTTAACTCAAAAGAAGTGTTAACATCTAAATTGGAAAAAGTTATGCATAAAGGTTGTTGATTCAAATTTGGGGCCGCAAGTTCCTTCAAAATTCGATTTTCAGCAATGATGTCTTTTGCTTCAAGATTTGTTTGCCCTTCTTTCCTTAATCCGCGCAAAATTCTTTCGTTTTTTGGATCAAACCTTAAATCACTTTAATTAGTAGAACGAGTTATGGTCATAAACAATCAATTAAGCTAAAAATAAAAATAATTACGAAAAATTACTAAAATAAAATAAAAACACAAAAATAAATAAATCAATTCCCCGGCAACGGCGCCAAAATTTGGTGTAATGTCGCAAACACCCAAAAATAAAATCCTACTTTGGAAAAATATTAATGTAGTAGTGCAAGTAAGAGTCGATCCCAGAGAGAATGATTTTTGATTTTATGTTTTTGCAAACAAAAATTGGGAGTTTTTTAATCAAAGAAATAATTTAAATAAAATTAACTAAAGTAATTATACAAGTAATTTAATGAGAAGAAAAAGCCTTGGTTTAAGTTAATATCCACCATCAAGAATTTACAACTGATTACTGATGCAAAAATAAATCAATTAATATTTTGAACATTCACCGTAGAAAGAACTACTCGCAGGTGGAATACTTTTTCTCCTCTCTCCTTAATTTTAGTTAAGTAGACACACGCATTCTAAATTACCCTTACTACTAAACAACCTCTGGCACGTGCTAAAGATTGGATTTAATAGCAGCTTTAAGAATTAGAGAGATCGTTGAACTAGACAACACAAGTCACGCGTTTGCATTTAATTTAGATGAACATCCTTCCCAAAAGAAAATAATTTTTTGATCTGCAAAATAATTATTAAACTTAGTTGCTTCACAAATAGCAGTAGATTAATATGAATAATAAACTAGTAGCGTTCCTAGCAATTAAACAAATCAATCATAAAATTAAGCATAGAAGAAAATTCAATAATCAAAATATAAATTGAACAATTAAAATAAGTTAGATCTCACAGTGTATAACTCTTGATGGCTTCAATCACTTAAACCAAGAAAAATAATTTAGCTACTCATAATTGAAGAGAACACTAAAGAATAGAAGAGATAATTTTTCTAATGAAAGTTGTGTGTTACATTGTACCTCAAACCCTCTATTTATAGGCTATAAAATCCTCCTAACCTTAGTAGGAAGTACACTTTTCAAATCCTAATAGGATTTAAAATATAAATAAAAATAAAAGAAAACTAAAATAATTATTATCCTAACACTAATTGGAATTAAAATCCAATTTGGAATCAAATTAATGTTCAATTTGCGAAATAATCTCGTTTCTGGCAATTTCCACGCAAACCAAACAGGGGCCTTCGCTACAGTGACGCGCACACCAGCCCGCGCATTACGCGACAGCCTTCTTTTGGTGAAACGACGTCATTCCGATTTTCCTCTGTTCTGCTGCTTGGCCGCGCATTGCGCGGGCCTTTCGTTTACCGCAAATCAAAACGACGTCATTCTGCTCCTTGCTGCTGACTCCCCGCGCAATGCGCGGTCGTTGACTTTTCCGATAATTACAGATTTGCCACCGGTCTTTGCAGAATTTACAGATTTACCCCCAAGCTTATTTTTCCTACAAAATAAAATATAAAATAAATAAAAATAATAAAAACACATAATAATAAATAAAACACCTAAAATACTAAAAATAAATAAAAACACATAAATAAAAATAAATATAAACAGACTATAAAATTACCTAAATTAACATAAATTAATTAAAATCCTATAAAACATATAAAACATATTAAACCCAAAATAAGCTAAATAATTAAACATTTAAGCACACAATAAATATAAAAACTAAGTATTAGAGAATAAAAATATAGTATAAGTTAACCCTATCATAAATATTCTTAGTGTAAGATTTATCTAAGTGAGTTAAGGCTATTTTAAGTGTTAGTGATCGAAGATCGATAAAAGTCGAGTATTATTTAAGTTGATTAACTCCATAGAAAATAGTATCCAGTCACGTGTTAAGGTAAGAGATATCATTTTCTTTCATCCTCTTAAATTTATTATGGTAAGTATTGTTTGGTAAAATTCCTAAAATGATTAATAGTTTGCGCTTTAGCTAATCTCTTTTGACATGAACATTTCTATTAAATTTTCATAATTATATAATAATAGTGAATTATTAGACCTTGAATTTTTGACCTATGAACATTTACTTGAACTGTGAATATTGTGGACTGTTAAATATGCCTTGTACCGTAAACCTTACCATTGAATTTCTTCCCTGTGAATCTTGGACAATATTCTTGGACTTGAATACCTTTTTCTCTACATCATGTCGATAATTTGGACATTATTTGACTCTGGACAAAGTAAAATATTGAAAACTTTTGATATCTATTGTTTATCTTATTGTTCTCTTTCTTCTGTTCATCATTTATATAACTGTTATTTGTACTAATCATCAAGAATTAAGTTGTTGTAAATATCTGTGACTTGGGGCACAGATGATAAGATAAAAGCGATATAATAGTGATGTGTCTTTTAGAGCATGTGGTGAATGTTCTCTTTAGCCTGAGGCAAAGAAGAACTGTTGTTAGGATGATCATGACTAATGGTGTTTCAGATGATAAATGTTGATGATGATTTTTATGAAAAACAAAAAATAGTTTTGTAGCGGTTGTTGATCTAAACTTTGTTCAAGAACTTAACTACAGTTGTTAATTTAAAACTTGTTGTTTATATTATTCTATCTATAACTCTATTGTTGAAGGCTAATGATAATTTATTCGTCATTATCTTAGTCATGATATTCTTTACTGGGTTATTTGAGCTCACCCTTTTCTTTTTGTTCAATTGTTCAGAAAATTAAACTGTAGCCGGGACTAGCGGGGAGAAAAAGGGAATAGAGTAACGGGTCAAGATAGTTACTATAGTAGTCATCACCATATTACAAAATAGTGTGACAATAATAGTGAAGACTTAGTTATGTATTATTGTACTATAATGTAATAGTTGTTATTTGTATTTTGACGACTTAAGTTTGGGTGGTGTAGCTCGAATTTGGGAGCGTCACAAAAACACTTTGTAAAATACGTACTTGGCAGAAATATGCTGCAACTGTAAGATATTGCTGCCCTTATAGGTGCCTTTTGCCTTGTCACTTTCAGGTGCACCTGAGGCTCTGTTTGTGGCGGTAGTCTTTCGTCGCTTATTCCAGCTATGAGATTTCTACTGCTCACACATGTCAACCCATATGGCACATACCACCATGGGTAGTACTCATGCATGTACTACTCAGCCTATCCTGGATGGTCAATCTGAGCATTATGCATGGTTTTCTGTCTTTCATTGTTCTAGTTGTCTTTTGTTCGGACAGTGCACTTTTGCCAAAAATGTGTTTGTATTATTGTTGCATACGCGTGGTCCCATCTATACCTTTTCTGCAAATAAAAATACAATAATAATAATATAATCCAGCACTACAAAATAATATTAGTTCATTAATTAAATTATCTTACAGAATTAAAAAAAAAAATATACCTAAAATTTAGTGCATATTGCATCTTTGTGGGCAAAAGGTGTGCTCGCCCACGTAATCACTATCGTAGGCAAGTTCTGTAAACATAATTGTGAAATGCATTTCACAAACTTGTGATTTGTAAAATCACTAAAACTTGTGATTTGTAAAATCACTAAAATATATAATAATTTACATTAAAGATAAGTACTTTTATTTTAATATTTAAAACAAGTTACAGAAGGTATCTACAACACTGCTAATATGATTGTTATATAACTTCTATGCTGTTAGGAGGAAGTTGAATCTGGATGAGAATTCACTTATTCGGATTAGCCGGGGCTTTTGAGATTTGATTCGGACCCTGACTCAAGCCTCGTTTTCTTGGCTCTACTGAAGTAGATATTTATATATAAAATTTTTAGGATATTATTATGAGTTATATGATAATACATACACAAATAAAATAATAATAATGACATATAATTGTAAATGAAATAAACATGACAAGAATATATAAAATATGTATATATGAAATTATACGTAATACAAGTAAAACTAAATATACTGTTTAATAAAAATCGTTGTCTAGGTCAAAATCATTTTGAATATCATGTGGAGATTCATAACCATGATCTTCTTTAGATTTAGTGTTAGTGTCAGTTAATAACTATTCCTCTTCATTATCAACGCCATCTGGCACATGTACGGATTCGGGATCTAATTCATATGGTTCATCTCTGTAATGACCATGAATTCTAAGTTACATTAAAATGATAATTATTAAATAATTATCAATGAATTAAAAATTTTGTATGAATTAATTGTGTATTTACAATATTGATTGAATATACGTACGTACGTGTATATTTATTAATCTAATAATGTAGCATGGTAGTGGAATTAATTAAAGCAAATCTAATTGGATTATATTTTAAGTCTAAAGAAATTATTTAAACTAGGTCCAATGAAATTAACCTAGTAGTCCATGAACATAATTAATGGATGGTCCATGTTATAATTAAACTAGCTCAATGCTTATTTTAATTTCAAGTAGTATGTGTTAGTTAATGTTAGCCCAATAGAATGAATTAATTGAGCTCAAATAAATAAAATAAATGAGTCCAATAGAATAAATTCTAGAGTCTAATGTGGAGCCCAATATAAAGTCAAAATTGGTCAATACACACACACACACACACACATATATATATACATATATATATATAAAGAGAAAAAATAAATAAATAATGTGGCATAAAAGGCCACTTTGACCGGTCATAAGGTTGCCCCACTTAGGGTGAAGTGTTGCTCCAATATTTATTTCAATACACACATTGCTTTAGCGGTTTACCAACCCTAGTCAATCACCTAGTCAATCCAAGTGTCCATCAATCCAATAGTAATCCTAATTAAGAGTTTAACTGACTAGATGTTAGATGATTTTTGTTGCTAATGGTGTAATCCTAGACCTCTATGAATAAGACATTCACCAAGCTTTACTAGGTCGGTCATTTTATTTGTCTAGCATTTTTGAGAGAGAATTCTAGTGGCAATTGAGAGCAAAACACTTAAAGTGTTGGAAATATTGCTAGAAATGAGCTTAGTGGATGTCATATAGTCTCACAACCTACTTTGGAAGGAGAAAAAGAAGAGCATCCAAGTTTAAAAGGTTTAAAAGTGTTCTTGTCTTTACATCTTTTCTTTTCTATGGTTAATTTATATTTTGTATGGTAAAAATGTATTTTTAACGGTTCAAAACCTATTTTGATACTTTATAAAGCTAAAACTATGATATATATATATATATATATATATATATATATATATATATATATATATATATATATATATATATATACGTAGATTCATGATTTAATATGTTTAATATGTACATTAAAGTGTTTGGTATGTAAATAAGTAGAAGATATGTGCATATGAAGATTTAACGATAAAATCCTAACTAGCTATGTGCTATAAACAATGGTGGTTTGAAATGTACAAGTTGGTTATTTAATTTTTATGACTAGAAAGTTATATTTATGAGTTATAAAGATAACCCAACTTGAATCTCTAAAAAATATATAAAAAATGAGGAAGTTATGAAGTTTATCGCAAAACATGTTGTTTTGAAACCCTAGATTGATTGATCTTAAATTTTATGTCAAAAACGTTTTCAAAAAGGTGATCGATCCTTGAAATATTGAAGAACAAGAAGTTAAGAAGATAACAAATCTGTTTTGGAGTCTTTTGTATGTGTATATTTTATTTTATAAAAGATGGAATCAAATAAATCAAAAGTGAAATTTAGGGTTTGAAAAAACTGAACTATCGCTGCAGCGGTAAAACATTTTGCGAGTCACCGCCGCAGTAGTTGTCTGGACTTTTTAAAAAATTAATTTTTATTTAACTGGGTCGAGCCATAAAAAACGGGTCGGGTCGGATCTTTTAAAAATAAAATGGGTCAGAAAATAAATTTTTATGAAATATTAATATTTGTCAAGAATTAAATTATTAAAATATTATTAAATGAATAATAATATTAAAAAATGTTATTAAATAATTAATAATATTAGAAACTAAATAAAATATTATTAAATGAGTAATAATATTAGAAACTCAATAAAATATTATTAAATAATTAATAATATGAGTAAGTGAATAAAATATTATTAAATGATTAATAATATTAACAAATGACTTAAATATTATTATTTAATTAATAATATTATAGAAGTTTAAACTATATTAAATAATTAATATAGATTTTATGTGATTAAAATATTATCAAATGTTATAATAATATTCTATGTGTCTGATATACCCTTAATTAATTACTTATGTGATTAAGTGTTAGCAAATTAAGATTATTATATGAACATAGATATGATACTAATTAGAAGATTAACTTTAGTAATTGTTAGCTCTTTACAAAGGACATTAAATTGTGTTGGTTAGTTGTAATCAACAATCTAGGTAAGTTTTCTGTAATTAAACTTGTAATTATTTTGCAAAAGTCTTAAGTGGTTTAATTATTAAAAATTAATCCACATTCATGTTGTTTATGTATTTGCACATAGTGCATTTGAAACTTTTTAGTTCGTTTGATTCATGAACTGTTTAAGAATGTCTAAGCTAATTATTTCAGTTAGACACTTATGCATAAATTCATTAACTTAAATACTTTTATAAGCTTATCCAAACCATTGGTTGGTGATGATTCTTATAGTAAGACTGAGAACAAACACTCCTAAATAAGGGGATTATATTAAAGAAATCGACCTTTGTGCAAGATATTTGAATGTTAAGCATATAAATGTGGTATAAGAGGATGATCTCCTTAAATACCAAAATAACAAAAGGGTCAGATACATGTCTGATTTATCTTATGTTTTACTTCATGGTCCTTAGAGGCCACTCAGTAGTAAAGACTCAATCAATTCTTTAAATTAAAGCTTGATTTTCGTTCCTTCATAAATATTTTATATTGTTAAAGGCTCTAAAGTTATTTATATTCAATCATAAGATATCAATCTTATATTTATTGTTCTTTAACTTGTTGAGCAAGCTAGTTGCTCACCCTTGCTATATCATGAACTACTTTCCAACTAAGCCCGAGTGCTCTAAGAAAGACAAGGACAAGGAAAAAGATAAAGCTTAGAATTTTCATACTAATGGTTTATTTGTTTAATATTTAACTAAATGTTGTAAATCTAAATTATTGTATCAAATATCATATGGTATTTAAAATTTGTTTAATATTAAATATTTATATTTTAATTATATTATATTATATTATTGTATCAAATATCATATGGTATTTAAAATTAAATTATTTTATCTTATTTTAAAATATAAATATTTAATATTTTTAATTATATAAAATTTATTATTTTTATTTTTCTATTTTTTCTTTCATTTTAATTTTATTATATTATATTATTGTATAAAATAACATATGATATTTAAAAATAAAATAAATTATACTATTTTCTAATATTTCTCCACTAATATTTAAATTATACCATGTTCTTATATTTTACCACTAATATTTATAGCACACTTTGAGCAATAGCAAAAATGTATCCAGAATTCCTTATTATTTAATGAATTTAAGCAACATCAAGCAACCAAAAAAAAAAAAAAGTATTAGCCTACAAAAGCATCAAATTCCTGGTTTCATGCAACTCTAACTGATATTTTTGAGTTACAAATTCTAAAACATTTCATCCCAGAAACAGAAACTAATCCTCCCCCATGAGAACCCAACTAAGAAATAAGCAAAAAATTGTGAAAAGTAATTTAAATCTTATGACATCTTTTTGTTGTTTCCAAAAAAAAAAAAAGGTTAGCTGGGAAACATTTTGAAGATCCAAAATTGGGAAATTAAAATTCCACATCTAGCACAAATCACCAACTCAAAGAATACTGAAAGATATAAAATAACAATGAAAGGTAAATTTCATGACAGCAAATTATTCTTAATATCAAATTGAAATAAATTTCTTATTCCAAATTAATTAAGCACTCAAAATAATAGGCAAAATAAACACAAATATTGGCAACAATCAACAAAACCTATTAAAGTAAAAGACATAATCAAACATTACTTTTTATATTGTGATTTTTTTATTTCAAGGATTAAGGTAGAAAAGAGGAAAAGAAGAAAGATGATGTTTCGCCATAAAGGACGGGGATAGCACGGGGGCGGCGAAAGGTGGCAACCGACAACAGCGATGGGGCTCCTTATCTTATCTCTTTCTCCTTTTTGGCCTCTCTATCTATTCCTCCTCTTCTTTATGTTCTGCTTCGCATTTATGAGTCTGATATGTATTAAAAGTATCAATGACCGTTTTTAGCGATTGAAGGCGGTCACTGATACAGAGTGGCAGTTTCAGCGACTGTAGGGCAGTCGCTGATAATAACCCGTCGCAAAAAATTCTCGCGCCAACATTCTTTCCCAATTTTTAGACGAAAAAATTTGTAACAGCGACTGATCAACGACCACTTATCGGTCGCTATTAGTAATAGCGACCAAGTTCAATGGTGATCGCTACAAATACCAATAGCGACCGAATGGTGTGGTTATTGATACATTTAGACTCTGGTGGCATATTTTCTTGTAGTGATATAAATAACCATTGATTATTCCACTTTAATGCCATTGTGACAAGATTTCTTCTTTCCTCTAATATATGTTTTATGTTTTAAAATTTGAGATAATTTTTTTTAATTTATTTCAAAATTAAAGATACATTTTTATTTTAAGACTATAAAGTAACATAATATTCTTAATTTGTTAATACTTTTTCACTATTATTTTTAATATCACACCACTATAACTGAATTATTAATTAATTCTAAGGCTAATTTAAATATATAAAATTAATTTTAAAAATTATCATTTTATAAATATATTTTTAATTTTAAAACAAGAAGAGTATATATATACTTGTATTTTAAATATATTTTTAATTTTAAAACAAGAAGAATATATATATATACTTGTATTTTAATTTTTCTTGATCGGTCCGTTGTCAGATGCCTTAAAATGATTTGATGATAAAGCTAGAATATGGGATTCTGGCACTTGCATTTATACGAAGCCTCTCAAATCATGGCATGAAGTCATTTATTTATCATTAATATTCCATTCCATATATCATACATAATTGATTAGATAAGTAGACAGCTAACCATATGCATTCACCTCATATAAATATATATATATATGCTTTATAAATCCTTTTGTTACAAATCAATATATTGTAAATTATTTAGGAGACAACTAATAATATGAAAGCAATTTTAGTTGGTCTTTGGCGTATGATTAAGACCTCAAATAATTTTGTCGGTTAGACAATTAAAAAAATACCATGGTAGATATTCAAAATTTTCACATATTATTAAATTATGTGACGGGAAATAATAACGTCAAAATCACAAATTATGAAGGATATCAAAAGAAAACTTGTAAAGTTTAGGATAATTACATGGAGGATACAGATGAACTTTAGGTACCAAAGTGTAAAAAAAAAAATGACAAAGGAAAGACTAGTTGATGCACGAAAATAGTTTTATCACTTTTTTCCTTCGTAATAGATTCAAATATAGTCAAATTAAGTACCATTATAAAAGTTTTTAAAAGAGTTTTGTGAATTCAAATGACATATTTTTTAATTTTTCTCGATTTGAAAAATATAATTATTTTAGCACACGAGACTAAATTAAAGATTAGCAAACAGGCCCCACAGTGATACCTATATGTTGGATCGAAGTCAAGCGCTTACATGTAGGCGCCGACCCATTTTAGGCTTTTTAAGGCCATTTTTGATGTATTTGGATGGGGGAGGAAGGAAGAAATGAAGGGAAAAAAAAGAGAACAAAAGAGAGAGGGAAAAATAGAGGGAAAATATCCAAAATAAAAAGAAACTCTTTTTAGATTATATCTAAAATCTTATATCTATCAGTTTTTCTTAGAAAATCTTCGATATATATCCAATGATCTATTTGTATATTTCAAGAGGAAAATTAGCTATTAAATTTGGAGTTATTTCAATCACAAATTCTATTTTTTTTTCTTATTTGTGGATTGTTTGTGGTTGAGCTTGATTATTTAATATTTGTTTCTTCATTTTGAGACTCTCTAAGCATTCTAATTTATTACTAATAGTGTTTTGATCCTAGTTTGGGTTATGAGTTGCGTGAGTCCATGTATAAAATTAGGGTTTACGTTTGACCTAATGAATTAAATGTACTAAAACGAACAAATCAAAAATAAATGAATAACTAATAACGGATAACGAACGAACAAATAAAGATTAGAAAAAAATATAATCCGACGAGTGTCATCTCACGAGTCCCGAGGCAGAAGGCTCGTGGGGACATCTCATATTGGGAATTGATTGAGGGATTGGATTGTGGCTAGAAGAATTGGATAATTTGAGCATTATCCAGTTAACCAGGGATATTCTAGAAATTTTCTTATTACTAAGGGTATTTCTTGAATTTTTTCCAGAGTCACATGCCTGGCACGTGACCCTAAACCAGGAATTCTATAAATAGCCCCCCCCCCCCCCCCCCCCCCTCATTTCATGAGGAGGGGGACTTTTTGGAGCTTTGGCCACTTGGAGTAATCTCTCTCTGGAAGCAAATGAGCTTGAAAGATTCTTTAGAGCTGCGAACGACATCGAATCGAGTTTTGGCTTGGGACACTTGTGATATCACTTGGACCCATGAGCCTAACTTGGATTCATTGGAAATCCCCAAACACCTGACGTGACTCTTGGACACTAGCGACTACGCTAGGACCCCGAGAGTTTTGCCATGTGTTATTTGGATAATTACTCACCAGTTCTTCTCCCCTCTCCAATCCGTTAATCAATTTCATACTCATTGTTAATTTCTCACCTCCACCATTATTACGAACCTTAACCCTAGCAAGGTATGAGATTTCTTTGCCTACATTCTTTTGGCGACTCTGCTGGGGAGGTGAGAATTTGTGAGGGGTATGCCCACGACTCTGAGTAGGAGAGCCACAGGAAGAGTTTCGCCAACAACAAGTATTACTTCACTAGAGTTTGCAGAAAGACGGGTGGGCCTTGATCAACCGATTGTTAAGGAAGCATCAGCTAATAGTTTTGCTTCTCTAATGGCTGAACAAAGACAGACTAATAATGCACAAGGAAACGGCGGAAGGCCAGGCGAGGAGGCTATTGGAGAATAGACGGTGGCTATAAATGTACAGATGGAAATGTTGAAAGCACTGAAGGAGGTGCGAGAAGGTCAGGGAATGATGATGAATATGATGCTGGACATGCAAAGATAGCAGGAAGAGATGACTAGTTTTCGCCAATAGATAATGCAAGTTTCTGCCTTTAAAACTATGTTTCCAGGAAGTTCACAGCAGCAACTGCATGTAGAAGAGGATGAGAGTAATAAGAACCAACAAAACATGTCTCATGTAGTAGAAACCTAACAAATACCAGTGATAAACTTGGAGCCCCAAAATAGTGGTGAGGGACTATACAGAAGGGCAGAAGTCAGTCCCACTTAACAACCGATTGTACCAATCAACCCATAAGTACAGATACCTACCATCCCGATTCATAACCAACAACATAACCAACAACCAATTTTGCAGCACGCAAGTGTGTTTCCGCACGTATCTATCCCACCAACACCTCAGATGAACCTGTATGCAACGATATCCCAAAAGGCTCCAGGGACCGATAAGTATATGACAAAGGAGGACATGATGGATTTAATTAGCCAGATGAAAAGGCAGTCGACAAGGCTCGCAGAACTAGATTTCACCCCACCGTGTCCAACACACGTGAGGAAGCAGTCATATCCTACGGGATACATTGAACACCCACCGCAATTCCCCAAGTATAGTGGAGAAAAAGGGAATGCAAGAGAATATATTACAAGATTTGTGGAGTCGATGTCTCTGTGGTTGGGAGTTAATGAAGTGAGTAATCATAATATTTTGTTTTGAGAATTTAATAAGACACTCACTGACGGTGCCTTTAGCTGGAACTACAATTTGGAAAAGGGGTCGATTCGAGACTAGGATGATATGAAATTATAGTTATTCAAAAAATTCTTTTATGTTCAGAAGCAAGTGTCGATTGTAGAGCTGATGAGAATTTAGCAAAAGTCGAATGAAGAATTGTCTGATTATGTTGATAGGTTTCGGGCTCAGGCGCAAAAATGTGTAGAGCCCATTGAGGAAAGGAATTTGGTGAGTATTTGCAATAATGGCACACTTGACACCTTTAAGCCACACTTGATCACGAAGTCTTTTGATTCATTTGCAACACTTTCCACCTTTTCACAGGATATAGGAGGAATTGTGGCAGTGTCGGTGAACCATCCGACTGTTACTTGGAAAGGAAAGAGGACCGCGACTGTGGCTTTGGCAGATTCTCAGCAAAAGCCACATTAGGGCAAGAGGGAGAAGATAGAGAATAACATTGGTGGAAGAAAAGAGAAGCCAGGTGACAAGTACTCAGGGTTGTCGATTCTAGGACCAATTACTTGCAGTGAGAAGGCATTTAGAAATTTGTATGAGCAATGGGTTGAACATGGAGTGGTGAAGCCTCCAAGAGCTAGATTTCCAATAACAAATGAGATGAAGAAAAGCCCAAATTTTTGTGTGTACCATAAGTATGTAGGCCACCCTACTATAGATTGCTATAGCTTGCGAAGGATTTATCATGAGAAGCTAGCAATAGGGGAGATTGAGTTAGGGCAAAGAAGCAGTGTCTATGATAAACCATTGCCCCGTCATAAAGGTAAGGAAACCTGTAACACCATTATTCATGTTGGAACATTGGGAGTTAGAGAAGGTGTGATGACAGAGAACGGGAAAGTGTCAGAGGAGATAGAGGTTTCTGAGCCAGGGATGCAGGTGACGGCGTTAATGAACGGGGTAAAGTTCAGAATTTTTTTTGATCAGATTGGGTTATCCAAGGAGGCAAGGATTGAGGCAACCAAGGCAATAATTCAAGTTGCAGAGACACATGAGACATGCATAACAGTAAACAAGAGTTTTGTTAGAATGTTAGAGCAAGAAGATGGTAAGATTTCCTTCTCTAAGGCAGATAGGGAGGTAAAGTATCTGCATAATAGACTATTATATGTGACGACGGTCATCAATGGCATGAAAGTAAGAAGGGCGTTCATTGACAATGGAGCGTCTGTGAACATCATGCCCTACAGTGTTTTCAAATCATTAGGGTTGTTAGACAAGAAGCTCATCAAAGAGAAAACAAGCATCGCAGGGTTCACCAACCAGTGCACTAGGACCCTTGGTCATGTAAGGGTGGATATGCAAGTAGGGAAGATAAGGGGACCCGTGATGTTCCATGTGGCGGAGATAGATGCTGCTTATCATGTGTTATTAGGAAGGGCATGGCAGAATGACTATGGGATTGTGCCATCGGTGTTTCATCAATGTATAAAGGCCGTATGAAAAGGGAAAGAGGTTTGAGTGCCAGTAATGAAGAATCCCTTTGCATCAGAAGAGGCATACATAATTGAAGCCGCTCTCTTTGATGATGTTGCTGAGGAAGGCGAGAATGACATTGCTAAGCCCGACTCATTGAAATTGGTAAGTTGGGAAGAAGTACAGGCAGACAAGTTTGTACCCGAGAAGAGGGAGAAGCTACAGAACATAGTGAATGCTCTAAAGGGAAGCGGCTGATGGTAGTTAACTTAGAAAAAGGAGACAAAGAAAAAGGAAAGAAAGAATTGAGTCCCAATGACGCAAGGAACGTGATCAACACCAAGCGTACGAAGAATGAGAATCAGAAACTGGCAGGGACGAAGAGGAAAAATGAAGGAAAGACAATTTGACAGAAGGTTGTGAAACCTGATGGGAAAATTGTGTTTCGGTTGTGACGGTGCGAGGGGCAGAGTCTGAGGGAACATTCAGGCCTGAAGACTTAGGAGGAGTCCCCCACTCCAGCAACAGTAAAGGAGAAGAAGTGGAGCGACAAAAGGTGGAACCAGCTTTAGAATACTTTGAGGACCAACCTAGGCCCCAACAAAATGAATTAGAGGAAATAGACCTGTCAACGGAGGAAGGAATGTCGAGGCCGATCCATATAAATAAAGAATTAGATGCTGCTCAGAAGGAATAATTGATAAAGCTGCTGTGGGAATATAGAGATGTGTTTGCTTGGAGTTACGCCGAGATGCCCAGAATTGACAAAGGGTTGGTAGAGCACAAATTGAACATAAGTCCAGGGGCAAAACCAGTAAAGCAAACACCTCAGAATTACGCACCGGAAGTGGAAACACAAATCAAAGAGGAGATCCAAAAGCTGTTAGAAGTAGGGTTCATCAAGCCGATTCAACATCCAGTTTGGCTATCCAGCATTGTACCAGTTAAGAAGTCTAATGGGCAGCTGCGGATATGTGTAGACTTTAGGGATATAAATAAGGCGTGCCCAAAAGATATGTATCCGTTACCGAACATAGATACTCTGGTGGATGCAACAGCTAATCATGAGATGATGTCATTCATGGATGGGTTTGTGGGGTACAATCAGATAAAGATATCTATTGAAGATGCTGAGATGACGACTTTTCGTACACCTTTCGGGAACTTCTATTATGTTGGGATGCTATTTAGGTTGAAGAATGCTGGGGCGACCTACCAATGAGCAATGCATGCTATCTTCCATAACATGATCCACGACATAGTGGAAGATTATGTGGACGATGTGGTGGTAAAGTCAAATAAGAAGGCAACCCACGTGGAGTACTTGAGGAAGGTGTTTGAGTAATGCCGACAATACAAGTTGAAGATGAACCCGAAGAAATGTGCTTTTGGAATGACAGCAGGAAAGTTTTTGGGTTTCCTCATACATAGTAGAGGATTGGAAGTAGATCCTGGGAAGGCTAAGGCGATCACGGAGATGCCCCCACCAAAGACGCATAAACAATTGAAGAGCTTTTTAGGAAGAGTTTCTTACTTGAGGAGATTCATGCCAGCGCTAGCAGAAGTTACGGAACCCTTTGGGAAGCTATTGAAAGGAAAAGCGGGATGGAATTGGGGGAAAGAAGAACAAAGAGCCTTTGAGAAAGTGAAGGAGATACTAACATCGGTGAAGACGATGGTAGTACCTCAAAGGGGAATCCCACTGCAACTGTACATCACATCTACAGCGAAATCTATAGGAGGAGTGATTACACAAGAGATAGATAGGGATGAAAAGCCTGTGTACTACATCATTCAAATTGTTAGAGGACCAGAGACTAAATATTCGCAGCTAGAGAGACATTGTCTGGCATTGGTGTTTATTGCGCAGAAAATGCGACATTATTTTATGGCACATGAAGTGCAGCTTGTCACTAAGACCGATCCAATCAGATATTTGCTGACTAGGCCTGCGTTAGTGGGAAGGCCTGCAAGATAGATGATGATCCTTTCAGAATATGACATTAAATGTGTGACACTGAAAACAATTAGATGTCAAGCTCTGGTAGACCTGCTCGCTTAATTTCCAAACAGAGAATATGAACCTCCATTTGAAGATCTTCCAGGAGAAGAGGTAGAGTCGCTCAATGCGGAGAACGAAGACTCGAAATGGTGGAACTTGGCATTTAACGGATTATCTGCGGATGAAAAAGGAGGAGCAGGAGTAGTGTTGACTACTGGAAAAGGAAAGGAGGTGGCATTGTCTTACAAGTTGAACTTTCCTTGCACGAACAACGAAGCAGAATACGAGGCATTCATACTGGGCTTACTAGCTGCTCGAGAACTAGGAGTGAAATGCCTCAAAGTAAGGGGAGATTCCAACTTGATAGTGCAGCAAGTACGTGGGTAATTCGTAATAAAAGAACCAATCTTGGCACCTTATCGAACTGTGGCACAAAAGGTAATGGAAGTTTTCAGAAAGGTAGTAATCGAGTATATGCCAAGAGAACAGAATAAGCAGGATACATTGATGTGAAGGTGATCAAGATAACCCTCCCAACCACGGTGTTAGAGTCATTCCCCAATAAGTTGGCGGATGATTGGAAGCATCCAATTTCTCATCAATTACATACAAAAGAGGGGACAATACCGTTGGCAGAACTTCAGAAGTACCGCATACTCAAAGGGATACTGTACCATAGAGAATCAGATGGAGTTTTGGCACGATGCTTGGGGAGGAATGAATCAACGAAAGTCCTATATCAAGTGAATGAAGATACCTACGGGTTGACGGATATTGGGTTGTATCAACGGTTGCAGCGACAAGGGTATTATTGGCCCAAAATGAAGAAAGAAGCGGAGGAATTGCAACGATGATGTCTTTTGTGCCAAGAATACCCTAGGGAGGAGGAGTGCGCCTTCATAGATGACATAACAAATTGGCGGGTTCCGTATATGAAGTTCTTACAGAGTAGCATCCTCCTTACCAAAAAAAAAAGGATGCAACTATAATATAAAAGAAATCACAGAGATTTTACCTACAGGATGAAGAGCTGTTTAGAAAGGGATTCAACGACAAACCTCTACGGTGCTTGGAGATAGGTGAGGCCAATGATTTGATCTACCAGATGCACAGGGATGAACATCAAGGGGGAGCCAAACTGTACAAGCAACTGATTAATCATAGGTACTACTAGTCAAAAATGGAAGGAGACTGCCTAGAGTTTGTCAAGAAGTCTCATGCTTGCCAAATCCATGGGAACCTGGTACATGCCACTGCTGTAGATCTACGAACTGTAGCAACGCCTTGGCCATTTCATACATAGGGAATGGATCTCATAGGTCCTATTCATCCAAACTCAAAAGGGAACATCTGGATACTGACTGTAACAGTATACGAAATGGGTGAAAGCAATTCCCTTGAAGAAGGTCACAGGACCAACAGTGGCGAATTTCATAAAAGAACATATCATTTGCTGTTTTGGGATTCCAAAGATCATCTTGTCAGATAATGAGACACCCTTCATAAATAGGGATGTCAAGAGATTGATGGATAGATACAAGGTGAAGCATTACAAGTCGTCGCCATACTACCCAAAAGGCAATGGACAGGCAGAAGCCACCAATAAAACTCTGATCAAGATTCTCTCGAAGACCCTGGATGACCATCCAAAGGAATGTGTAGAATAGTTACCAATGGCGTTATGGGCTTACCGAACCTCGAAGAGAAAACCTACGGGAGAGACCCCATATGCTCTAGTATACGGTGAAGAAGCTATTTTTCCTGCCGAGATAGAGATTCCTTCGGCCAGGATGAGACTCTGAAGCTTAGTTGAGGAAGAGAATCGACCGACTGCTTTAGAAGCTTTAGCTGAATTCCGAGACAAGGCTAAAGAGAAACTGGAACGGTACCACGAACGATTCCAACGACAATACAATACTATAGTGGTGTCCCGACAAATTTTAGTGGGGGATTTGGTGCTCAAGACAGCGAATCAAGTTATGAGGGAAACACCAACCACCAAATTTTTTCTTAAATGGGAAGGCCCGTATAGGGTAAGAGAGATCTCCGAAAGCGGGTATTCCAAGATATCTCGTGTGGGATCCGATGCTATCTCCGGCCCCCTAAACTTGAAATGGGTCAAGAAGTATTACACATGAGATTGTCATCAAACCAGAAAAAGTTATACCTTATCTTCAAAAAGTAATTGAGGCACCCCGACTTAACAAAGTCATCGGTCTTGACAAGTTACACTTTACCTTCAAAAGTGATTGTGTAATATCCCAAATATTTTAAAAGTGATCTGTCAAGATATGATAAAGGTTGTTAATTTAAAAGCCTAAAAACGATTGCTCAACAATACATTGAGCTATATTAAAGATTAAAAACGACTCGAAACTACGATTCGTTTACGATTAGAGGTTAAACTTTTAACCTAAACTATGTGTTATGTGATTTATAAAGCTTGTATTAAGCTTTAAATGTGTTATGTAATTTATCTATGTGTAGGATTTTGTGTTTCGGTTCAAGTAATTAACCTGAACACTTATTAAAATCGAAAAGTTATTTAAAGGTTAAAACCTAAAAACCTAATTCTAGGGTTTGGAAAACCTAAACTAAGGTTTGGTTAAACTTAGAAAAGGTTAAAACCTAAACCCTAAACCTAGAAACCCTAAGGGTTCAAACCCTAAGGGTTATAACCTAACCCTAATCACTATTCACAAATACACGTATAATACGAAAATTATACGGATAGAATACGAATATAATACGAGAATAATACGAAAATTATACGGTATAAATACGGAAAAAAAAAAGTCAAACGTGAATAGTAAAAGTCAAGCATACAAGTTAGTAGAGAATTAACTAATGTTGAGTTAGTTGTTAACTCTAGTTAGTAGATAAAGTTAAAGCCTAAGCCAAGCCAAAGTCAAGCCAAAACTTGGAGCCAAAGAATAAACCAAACTTGAAGCCAAAGTTGGAGCCAAGCCAAACTTGGAGCCAAAGTATAAACCAAACTTGGAGCCAAAGTTGGAGCCAAGCCAAACTTGGAGCCAAAGTATAAGCCAAACTTGGAGCCAAAGTTAAAGCCAAGCCAAACTTGGAGCCAAAGCTTGGTTGTCTTAATGACCTTTATGCCCTAGACTTTGCTTGCCTATAAATACTAAGCCATGTCTTCATTAATTCTCACCATAGTTCAAGAGCAAAAATCAGATTTTATAGAGAGAGTTCTTGTGAGACAAGAAGGAAGTGCAAAGAAATTGTTAAAGCTTGCACTTCGAGAGGTAAATTGTTAGTTGTTATTATTTAATTTTTAGTTTCAAAAGCTCAAGAACGCGAGTCGTAGCCATGTACGATTGTCGTTCTCCGTGTTCTTCACGTGTTCTTGAGCCTTTCTATATTTTGTAGTAGTTATAATGTCGAATTTCAATTCGTAGTTTAAAGCTCAATGAACATATGTCGTAGCCATGTACGGTTTATTCGTTCTCCGTGTTCTTCGTATGTTCTTGAGCATTTTTATAAATTGTTATAATTCAATTTACAAGTCGTTATAATGACCAAATTTTGTCAATCATAAAGTGTTTTAATCACTTATGTAAGCAGTTATAATGCTCAAATTATTTCAAGTACGAAAACCAAAAGCTCAAGAACATAAGTCGTTACCATGTACGGTTTTATCCGTTCTTCGTGTGTTCTTGAGCAAAAGCCATGAATCTTACATAAGTAGGTTTATGATTTTGTTATTTTTTATGTTATGAAGTGATACGAAGTGTTAGAACATGTTATCTTAGCAAATTAATGCTTGAGGTATCATGTTTTAGCAATCGGATCAAAGAAAGTTAAGTTTAATATCGTCGCAGAATATTTTTGCAAATTTCCGAAAATTTAAAGTCTTAATCTGCCTTAGAAACCTAAATGAAAGTTGTAGATCATGAAATTCTAAGCAATTTAGACTCAAGAATCACTCAAAAATGTTTTCGTATGACAAAGTTATGGCCGTTACTATAAAAGAGGTCAGAAATATGAATCAGTTTTAAAGTAGTCCCCTTTAGGCCGAAATCTGTACAAATCTGTCAGGAATCTCGAACTTTTTTCTGAATGAAAGTTGTAGAGACGGAAGTTACGAACGCGTGGAATTTTGAACGACTAAAAAATGTTTTAAAACGAAGAAGTTATGACCGTTTAACTGAGCCGGGGTCTGGCAGTCCAACAATCTGCCCAAATCCGAAAATTTGGCTTAAAAATGAGTTTTTGAGTTAGCCAATTTTCCAAATAATTCCACCTATTGAAATAGTTTAAATAAGTTAATATAAGACTTATGAAGTTATATAATACGATGAATCTAACCGCTTATGCACTAAATGACTGTGTAGGGTTTAACGCTCCGCCGGAAAACCCTAGTTTCAATTTGATCGAGGCAAGTTCTAAACTTTTATGTGTTATTTAGTATGTTCTAAGATTGTTCATGTTATTATGTGATAGTTTATATGTGAAAGTACATGAATGAAGGTCTTATGTGATTAAATGATTAAGTGTTAGTTATTGATTAACTGTTAAATGTTAATTGATATTTGATGATGCATATGAGTATGTATAAAATATGTTTATTGTTAAGCATAAATTAATATGATTATTAACTGAGATGTATGTTCAGTCAAAGCATGTTAAAGTTTATATGAAAGCATAAACTGTGTATGTGATAATATGTTAGACTTGCTGAGCCGTCGTGCTCATTCTTGCGAATAAAACCTTATTTGCAGATTAAAGATGAACGTTAAGAAGATCTTGAACGTAAAGATGAAGCGTAGATTAGGTTTTCATGTTTATTACTTGTATTTGTATAAGTCATAATGACTGTTGTAATACGAACAAACAAACATGTAACCGAATATTGAATGAATGATATAAATTATTATCATCAGGATGTTGTTATTTCTTTAAATTTGATATAATGTAGAATTGTTAAATATTAAAACAATGTCGATAATGATCTATTTATCTGGATGAGGATCGGTAAATAACTTGTGAGTGCTGTACATCTGAGACAGAACTAAGCGATGTTGACTGGTCAAATCCATCGTTAAGGTTCCTCGGACCCAGGTATAACTCGTTATTACTATTCTGAATACCATATAAATAGGATTATTGATATGAAGAGATATCTTTGTATATTGATACTTGTAGTACGAATGAGACCGTTACAAGTGGACGTATATAGAATATTTAAATCCTAAGGTTAAAATTAAACTGTTATATATGGTTTTATCCATTTATACGGATGAAATACAAGTTGATACTTGTATACTTATGAGACTGAGATTAAGTTAAGATCCAGGGACAAAGTTAAGAGAAATTTTTAATGTATAGTCTAAAATAAGACTAATTCAACCAATATGATTATGGGATCATTGGTTAAGTCGATAGAGGTACGAAGTTAACGCACAAGGTCCGCCGCGTGGAAAGTGCGGGGATTTTGGGGGCGTTACAGTTGGTATCAGAGCTATATAAAAAGAACCCCGAGCCTCTCGCTGGTGACCGCCCATAGAAGGGAGGCACCGAAGCCAGACTCTCCGTAGGGGACGCCGCATGCGGTGGCAAACTGATAGGTACCATTGTAAGGTGCTATTGAATGATGGTTACAGTTGGTATCAGAGCAGTGGATTATAGTTTCGAGGTAACAAGTACCTTGGAGTATAATCTGATGGATTAAAAAAAAAAAAAAAATGGACTTGTGAAGAGTCCGTATATAATTAAAAGATACGCATAAATCTTATTAAATCTTAATACATAAAAATTATTATGTGAATGTAATATAATGAATAAAGATAAACTCTTTACGAGAATATCTGAAGATAAATAGACTCATAAAGAGTTCTCAAAGCAAGCAATAAGATAAAATAATCTTATTGGTTTTTGTGTGAAACTGTTTCATAAAAATGAAATGGTATGTTTGGTATTATGTGTAATTATACCTAAGATAAGAGATGAGTAAACTCATAGAGATACGTTAATGAGAAGTTCATTTGGAGATACTTTATTTGGAGATTGTAAGAATTAAGCTTATAATGAGTTGTAAATGATACATGAATGAATTCAGGGAATTCATAAGATAGTTATAGAAAACGATTAGAGATTGCAATTGAAAACTCATATTAGTAAAACTGAGTAGAACGACTCTCTTGTATGGGAAAGAGTTTAATATGCTTCAGAGAACCGATCTAACTACACTGTTGGTATGAATGATTCATGGTCAGTGTTCTCAAAGCGGGTTACACACTGAATGATATCATTTGAGGATAGTGTTGATGAGACGGGGAATTGATTCATTAGTTCTTGGGTGGAGGAATAACTCAGTTTGCTATATTGATAAGTAAATTAAAATCTTGTGTCAACTCTTCTTTGTATATATTCTGAGAAGTTAATTCTTCACTCATATGTATATTGATTAGTTATTAGTTGTTACGTCAAAACTAATGGTTTTAAAATATATTTGTATGTTAGTTACTGAGTGAACGAACCCTTGTATGGGCGGGGGCTATGATATGTCAGTCGAACCAACTATGAGATGCGGCTACGAAAATGTCATTTCGGTAAGAATATTGGAACAGACTGATATGAACTGAGACATTTTCAATCCCGTGTTAATAAGAAGGGGAACTGATATATTTGTTCTTGTGGTTTAAACAACCAACCAGTTTACTATATTACTATATATTTGCAAAACTTGTGTTTGGTTAGAGAATAATGGAAAGGATAGAGAATTAAGAGTATTTCAAAAATCTTCTAGCTATGCTAGATCTTTATGGTTATATTCGCACTTGAGTGCCTTTGAAAAGAATTGTTCACTAGTTGAACTGAAAAATTTTGTTAACTACATCTATGCTAATTTTTCAAGCTATATAGAGTTAAATTTAATGAATTTTATCATGAACACATGGTCAAATGTTGTGGTTATGATCGAAGATCATCAATGCACAGTTATAGGGATGTGGGTGTGATAAAAATCATAAAATTGATTTTCAAAAATGGAAAATTTTTGGCTATGTTATTCTTATGTCTATGCTAATTGTTTTGGCTAGGCGGATTTAATGTGAAGGATAAAAATGATTTATTCATCAACACCCCATTTAACCTGGTGTGAAGATGATACATGATGAGTTATCAACGCACATTGCAAGGTGCGGTATACAGTCATAAAATTGCTTTTCAAAAGTTTGAATGGTTTAAATATGAGTCAATGCCAATTGTTTTGGCTAGACATTTCTGGTTATGATAAGTAAACGGACATATGATTCCGGTTGATGCAACATACCGCGTCTTTAAGAGATAATATGGTACGACAGGCTGATCACCTAATGTACTGTCATGAGTGTTCTCAATCTTATTTGATTGCTACACAAGAATAGTGTTTGTCAATCCAAGTGATTGTTAAACTTGTGGGTCATCTAGCATCCATAGTATTTAAAAAAAGGTCAAGGTCTTGATTGACAGCAGTATAAGTTCGAAGAATCCTAAATAAAGGAAGAGTGAGACTGAACGTCAAGTTTGATGAAAGGAAATGTGTAGAGATAAGTGAACATTGTTCAGACCTAATCAAAGTATTGAAAGTTTAATGTGAGTAAAAGATGAATTTAGAAAATTCATATTGAAGAGTAAATTGGAGATGATTATATTATAATTTCGAGGACGAAATTCTGATAAGAATGAGAGAATGTAATATCCTGAATATTTATAGCACTTATAAATATGATATTAAATGACTAAAGTAATTGTAAAGTTAATTTCGAGGACGAAATTCTGATAAGAAGGAGAGAATGTAATATCTTGAATATTTATAGTACTTATAAATATGATATTAAATGAGTAAAGTGAATTGTAAGTTAATTTCGAGGACGAAATTCTTGTAAGTTGGGTTGAATGTAATATCCCAAATATTTTAAAAGTGATCTGTCAAGATATGATAAAGGTTGTTAATTTAAAAGCCTAAAAACGATTGCTCAACAATACATTGAGCTATATTAAAGATTAAAAACGACTCGAAACTACGATTCGTTTACGATTAGAGGTTAAACTTTTAACCTAAACTATGTGTTATGTGATTTATAAAGCTTGTATTAAGCTTTAAATGTGTTATGTAATTTATCTATGTGTAGGATTTTGTGTTTCGGTTCAAGTAATTAACCTGAACACTTATTAAAATCGAAAAGTTATTTAAAGGTTAAAACCTAAAAACCTAATTCTAGGGTTTGGAAAACCTAAACTAAGGTTTGGTTAAACTTAGAAAAGGTTAAAACCTAAACCCTAAACCTAGAAACCCTAAGGGTTCAAACCCTAAGGGTTATAACCTAACCCTAATCACTATTCACAAATACACGTATAATACGAAAATTATACGGATAGAATACGAATATAATACGAGAATAATACGAAAATTATACGGTATAAATACGGAAAAAAAAAAGTCAAACGTGAATAGTAAAAGTCAAGCATACAAGTTAGTAGAGAATTAACTAATGTTGAGTTAGTTGTTAACTCTAGTTAGTAGATAAAGTTAAAGCCTAAGCCAAGCCAAAGTCAAGCCAAAACTTGGAGCCAAAGAATAAACCAAACTTGAAGCCAAAGTTGGAGCCAAGCCAAACTTGGAGCCAAAGTATAAACCAAACTTGGAGCCAAAGTTGGAGCCAAGCCAAACTTGGAGCCAAAGTATAAGCCAAACTTGGAGCCAAAGTTAAAGCCAAGCCAAACTTGGAGCCAAAGCTTGGTTGTCTTAATGACCTTTATGCCCTAGACTTTGCTTGCCTATAAATACTAAGCCATGTCTTCATTAATTCTCACCATAGTTCAAGAGCAAAAATCAGATTTTATAGAGAGAGTTCTTGTGAGACAAGAAGGAAGTGCAAAGAAATTGTTAAAGCTTGCACTTCGAGAGGTAAATTGTTAGTTGTTATTATTTAATTTTTAGTTTCAAAAGCTCAAGAACGCGAGTCGTAGCCATGTACGATTGTCGTTCTCCGTGTTCTTCACGTGTTCTTGAGCCTTTCTATATTTTGTAGTAGTTATAATGTCGAATTTCAATTCGTAGTTTAAAGCTCAATGAACATATGTCGTAGCCATGTACGGTTTATTCGTTCTCCGTGTTCTTCGTATGTTCTTGAGCATTTTTATAAATTGTTATAATTCAATTTACAAGTCGTTATAATGACCAAATTTTGTCAATCATAAAGTGTTTTAATCACTTATGTAAGCAGTTATAATGCTCAAATTATTTCAAGTACGAAAACCAAAAGCTCAAGAACATAAGTCGTTACCATGTACGGTTTTATCCGTTCTTCGTGTGTTCTTGAGCAAAAGCCATGAATCTTACATAAGTAGGTTTATGATTTTGTTATTTTTTATGTTATGAAGTGATACGAAGTGTTAGAACATGTTATCTTAGCAAATTAATGCTTGAGGTATCATGTTTTAGCAATCGGATCAAAGAAAGTTAAGTTTAATATCGTCGCAGAATATTTTTGCAAATTTCCGAAAATTTAAAGTCTTAATCTGCCTTAGAAACCTAAATGAAAGTTGTAGATCATGAAATTCTAAGCAATTTAGACTCAAGAATCACTCAAAAATGTTTTCGTATGACAAAGTTATGGCCGTTACTATAAAAGAGGTCAGAAATATGAATCAGTTTTAAAGTAGTCCCCTTTAGGCCGAAATCTGTACAAATCTGTCAGGAATCTCGAACTTTTTTCTGAATGAAAGTTGTAGAGACGGAAGTTACGAACGCGTGGAATTTTGAACGACTAAAAAATGTTTTAAAACGAAGAAGTTATGACCGTTTAACTGAGCCGGGGTCTGGCAGTCCAACAATCTGCCCAAATCCGAAAATTTGGCTTAAAAATGAGTTTTTGAGTTAGCCAATTTTCCAAATAATTTCACCTATTGAAATAGTTTAAATAAGTTAATATAAGACTTATGAAGTTATATAATACGATGAATCTAACCGCTTATGCACTAAATGACTGTGTAGGGTTTAACGCTCCGCCGGAAAACCCTAGTTTCAATTTGATCGAGGCAAGTTCTAAACTTTTATGTGTTATTTAGTATGTTCTAAGATTGTTCATGTTATTATGTGATAGTTTATATGTGAAAGTACATGAATGAAGGTCTTATGTGATTAAATGATTAAGTGTTAGTTATTGATTAACTGTTAAATGTTAATTGATATTTGATGATGCATATGAGTATGTATAAAATATGTTTATTGTTAAGCATAAATTAATATGATTATTAACTGAGATGTATGTTCAGTCAAAGCATGTTAAAGTTTATATGAAAGCATAAACTGTGTATGTGATAATATGTTAGACTTGCTGAGCCGTCGTGCTCATTCTTGCGAATAAAACCTTATTTGCAGATTAAAGATGAACGTTAAGAAGATCTTGAACGTAAAGATGAAGCGTAGATTAGGTTTTCATGTTTATTACTTGTATTTGTATAAGTCATAATGACTGTTGTAATACGAACAAACAAACATGTAACCGAATATTGAATGAATGATATAAATTATTATCATCAGGATGTTGTTATTTCTTTAAATTTGATATAATGTAGAATTGTTAAATATTAAAACAATGTCGATAATGATCTATTTATCTGGATGAGGATCGGTAAATAACTTGTGAGTGCTGTACATCTGAGACAGAACTAAGCGATGTTGACTGGTCAAATCCATCGTTAAGGTTCCTCGGACCCAGGTATAACTCGTTATTACTATTCTGAATACCATATAAATAGGATTATTGATATGAAGAGATATCTTTGTATATTGATACTTGTAGTACGAATGAGACCGTTACAAGTGGACGTATATAGAATATTTAAATCCTAAGGTTAAAATTAAACTGTTATATATGGTTTTATCCATTTATACGGATGAAATACAAGTTGATACTTGTATACTTATGAGACTGAGATTAAGTTAAGATCCAGGGACAAAGTTAAGAGAAATTTTTAATGTATAGTCTAAAATAAGACTAATTCAACCAATATGATTATGGGATCATTGGTTAAGTCGATAGAGGTACGAAGTTAACGCACAAGGTCCGCCGCGTGGAAAGTGCGGGGATTTTGGGGGCGTTACAGATTGAGGCACCCCAACCAAACAAAGTCCTCAAACCCAACAAGTTACACTTTATCTCTAAAAGTGCTGAACATTATGCTTTATTCGTCAAAAGGACGATTGAAATTGAAAAATTAGATTCTTATTTGAAACGTTATGTTTTTCGTTAAAAGCAAGATGATTATTAATAAAAATATTTCAACTTTCTATGTCTCGACAAATTATTTTATACAAAGTGATTATTTTGTAAATGATTAAAAAATATTTATCCATGTTATTTTATGGACGTTTTTTTTATAAATATTAATTTGAGTGATTTATGATTCAAGGACCAAATATTGATTCATAAGGATTCAAATTAAGGACGACTTATAACAGTGCATAATGAATAAAAAATGTTTTCGATAACTGAAATATAATACAAAAAGTGAGTTCTTTTAAAATAGGGAAAAAAAACTACTACAGAAGGCCATGAGTTAAAGGCCGCGATATATCAAACTGGAGTGGGGGCATAGCCAAACTCTCTAAACAGCCAACCGCTGCATCACGAGCTTTGGCGGCAAATGTCATTACCCCCTCGAGATCTTCAATAGCAGGCTCATATTTCTGGAGCCTGGTCTTTAATTCGACTACAATTTCTTGAAGCTTGGAACGTTTTCTGTAGATTGGCTATATTCGTGATGTTGTAAGGTCACCTCCGAATGTAGCATAGCAATACGACGGCTCTGAAAAATGAGATCTAACCTAGAGCGGAAGGGAGCCATATCTAAGCCAACCATAATGAGGTCATCAACCTCATAACTCATCTGCTCCAAGTCTAATATTTCTAGCGACTGGATAGAAAGACTGTGCATCTTGGGTACCAAACAGGCGAGTCGATCCAATACTAGGGTTTGGAAGGATCTGTGGATAACAGGCTATGATACGCTCAAGGATTTCTTGGATGGAGGTAGCAACATGAAAACCTTTCCAAGCGACAAGTCCTCCTGTTGGATTGAAGGGTGCTCTAGTAAGGGATATCTGTGAAACAGTTATAGTATCTAGAGTAATAGGGTTCATAGGCTTTTGAATTGTTGGATGTGCTGCTCGCTCCACGTCATCGGGAGGAAGGCCTAGGTCATCCAAAAATGAAGCGTCACAACCGGGGTGAAGAGAATCAAAGGCAATCAGGACTTCATGAGGCATAGGCAAGTGTCCCAAATGTTTAGTCTGAAAAAGAGATAAAAGCATAGTGAGAAATTTAAAAAATAAAATAATAAATAACAATAAAAAAATGGAGAATAATCAAAATGGTGGATATAATAACAACAGAAAAATACTTACTAAGTACTCAATGTCAAAGATGTTGTGAGTCGACCCACCCGGTGAATTGGCACTCGTGCCCTCCCTATCAACTGCTCTCTCTAAAGACTCTCTTGGGGGAGGATGAAAATCAGTAGCAAGGCTCGAAGGATTCTCTCTCGGAGGAACGAGACTCGCAACCCTAGTATTCACAACATAGCTGTCACCGGTACCCTCGGGGTTAGCAGGAACAGTGCTACTCAGGGCCAAACCTGAACCAACATCTGATAAGGAATGATCTACACTAAAACTGATGCCAGGCTCATTCGAAAGAGAAGGCTCGAATGTAGTCCTAATAGGCTGAGAGGGTTCACCATAGGTAGAATCAGCTTTATTCTTAGCAGCTTTCAGTATACTAGTAGGAACATTATCTTCATCATCCTCGTCCTCGACAATCTAAAAAAAATAAGCAAGGCACGATATGAGAAAAATAGAAGATGAATATGCAATTGATAAAAGGAAATGAATGCAAACAGTATAAAGGGTACCATAAATTTTCGGCGTTTCAAGGCTGGATCCTCACGGACTAGTGGACTAGGGTTACATCATCAGTGGGACGTTTAGATAATTGCTTCAAAATGATTGTGGTCCCATTTACTGTTTGCCTGATGACCCTACTATCAGAAGGGTTGTTGTCGGTCTCCACAGGCGGCATTGGAGCAGGGGTGGTAGCAGTAGGTCCTCTTGCTCTCAAACGAGTAATATGCATCTCCTTGACAGTAGAGGGTCCCTGGGGAGGAGCCTGAGGGGGTGCATGACATAAATCCCGTGATAAATGATGACGGGAAGTAGCAATATCAGTATATGAAGAGGGCTGAGGATTGAAGGTCTCACGGTCAAGGAGTCGGGTACTGATAGGCCATTTCTTCGGGTGAGCATTTGACTTGGGGGCACACAGTAATTTGGTCCATTCGAGTTGTCGGGGAGGAGAAACTTCTTGGAAAGATAATACAATGTCATGTTGCCACAACTTCGTAACGGCAATCCAACGATTTCGCTCAATAACGGAGTACTGTCCATGGTGGGTAGCACTGGGAATGATGAAAAGTAGAGGATCACTGCTGGAAGTAGACAGTGTAGGAATTTCCCATGAAAAAGAATCGGATGAAGAGATGAAATTCTTTAAAGCCCCCTCATAATCTCCAGAAATGTCTCCAGTGTCAGGTAGGACAAAAGACTGGTACTGGTCGAAGCCAAATTGTCCCATGGCTCTCTAAGGAGTATGACACAGTCCCAAACTCATCATCCTCTACAAAGTAGGGCAACTCAGCAACTCGGAGGAAGAGGAACCAATAAAAAGGTGATCCTCGTAAGTCCTTGACATTGGCAAAGTGACGAGGTTCATCCCTGTAAAAATGAGGAAGTGTACCATTTTTTTCAGTAATGGTATATGGACGGGCGATGAAGGAAAATAAATCGCCGATGTATAGTCGCAAATCTGAGGTGTCCTTATGGTCAATCCATCGAGGGATACGAGCTACAATATTAGGTGATGTGAAAGGCTCGGATGTCGTCTTTCTTTTTTTCGAAGGAGACATCATGGCGACATAATGAAGGAAGCGCTCAAAGAGGAAGATCTGAAGGAAGGAGCCTGGAGCGAAGCAGTTCACGTCATACCTAGACAAATAAAGGAAGGGATTAATAAGCAAGAGAAATATATAATGAAAAGGAAACAATAAATTGAATGAAAGATATACCATCCAATGGATTCCTTCTTGGCTAAGTTAGTCTCATCTAGACGACGGTACAACGTCCCTAAGAACAAAGGAGCAAGAGGAACCCGTACACCACGGGCTAGTAGAGTAGCTAGGCAGAGCATGCATGATGAAGGGTCGTCTAGCGGTGAGCCAGGAAAGATGAAACGGGACAACCACATGACTAGATAAGAAGCCAACGGAAAGGGGAAGGGGGTCTCACAAGTGGTCAGGACTGAGTCACTGTAGACTGTGCTATTCTAGTTAGTTGGCTTATAGTCACGAAAAAAGTAGCGAACCCAGGAAAGCCATGAGGTCTTTTTGCGATTAGGGGTATCAAAGTATGGAAGCAGCTCATCACCCTTGTATCGTGAGCCTAAGCGTGAGGCTCGTTTGAAGGCTTCTATCATATATGTCACACATTCACGGTCCTTATCAGATAAGCTGGTTGGAACATAAGGATATGAGCCATGTACTGGAAGGCGAAAAAGAATACATAAATCAAAGTAAGTACGGTTTAACAAATAAATGGGAATTGATAAAGAAAATGGTGAAAGAAAAAACTCACTAATAAAGGGCATAGACATCCTCTAAGGTAGGGGTAAACTCTCCACATGTTGCGACAAATGTGGAAGTAAAAGAGCATCAACGGGAGAGCAGCATGCTAAGTGCATCATGGTCCTGGTGAATACGGAGATCCCTGCACAGATAGATGCACTGAAGGATGCAAGCATTCTCAAGCCTCTTCACGTGGTTAGGGTTTCGTAGAATCTCGTCTGTCCAGTGCTGCCATCCCTGAAGTCGATGGCAATTATTAGGTTGGAAGCGAATTGGACTATATGGGTACTCCTACATCTCAATGCACATACGAGGAATACGATTTGCACTAGGATAGCTATCCTAGGGTTCGTAAGCCGCATCATAGAGATACAAGCCTTCCTTGTCGGGGCAAGGAAAAGAGTGTCTATCGTAATTCTTGACACAGACCCAACAAAGGTCGCGATCTCTGAAGAAAGGAACTCTCCCCTAATCAGCAACAAGTGGTGGTGGTTTTGCGGCCTTGGGATTTACGGCACGATCTTCGGAACTAGCCTGTAACCATGAATGTTTGACACAAGAATGAATAATTGACATAAGAAACCTACGGGAAAGAAGGCACATGAAACAAATTGCTTACCATGGTAAAAGCCCGACTACAACGAAGCGCCTCGAGAAAACGTCTCTTTGACAATAACCGGCAGAAACTAAGTCCGATGCTCAATAAGTAGACTTGGATCAAAAAAAAGATTACGAAAGCCTGAAAAGAAAAGTTACAAATAAACAACTGTTAAAAAAAATTGCATAAAATATAATTATTGTGTATATATATATATATATATATATATATATATATATATGAAATAATAATAATAACAATAATAATTATTATTATTATAAAAAAAACTGAACTTCATGAATATAAAAGCTTCATGTTAAAAAAAAAATAATAATAAATAAACACAATAACACGAACAAATAAGGATTGCAAAATCTATTCCCGAAAGAACTCTTGGAATAAAGGTATATATATTATAACTATTATTATGTATATTGTGATTTCTGTGCATCCTTATGCATAATCAACTAAAGTTATACTACCATGAAAAGATAAAGTTATTAGAAAGAGAATCATTAAAACAATTATAACTTTTTTTAAAATTCTTATAATGATATCAATATATTATCCTGTATAACTTTTATGTAAGGCAGCATGCTTAACCAAAATCAATCAAATAAAATATTAAACATAGTCATTCGAGCATGATCCAAACACTCTAATGGTTGAATATGAATGATATTATTTCATATAATATTATAATTAACAGACTCCTATAAAAGGATAGGATGATTATTATTTCTACTTTTTATGGTCACGCCACAAAATCAAAAAGTATGTGGTGAAATAATAACGGAATAATTAAAAAAAAATCATAATATTAAAAATAAAAATAAAATAAAAATAAAAATATAATCAAGGAAAAGAAAAGAAAAGTGGAGGTACCTGAAAGAAGAAAAATTAGTAGACAAAGGAGAATCAGAGAAAGAATACACTCATAACGAATTGAATGAATAAATTCTTTGGGTTAATCTCTTATTTATAGTATTATACTTAATAATTGAAAATCTGGTAACAATCCTAATCTTAATTGAAAAGGTAATTACATAAATCAATTAAAATCTTGAAATGTAATTTTGGAAAAAATAATAATAATTTAAATAAATAAACTCCTCGTTGCTTTTTAATTAATTGTCGTGAATCAATGCTTGATATCCTTTTAATTTCCAAGATATGATATGATGTTCCTTACTTGATTAGGATTACCGAGAACAGCTGGACCGCCTAAAATGAATTTCATGCTTGATGCGGATTGGGCGCAGTTCAAAATAATAATAATAATAATAATAATAATAATAATAATAATAATAATAATAATAATAATATATTGACACACACACACACACACACACACGTATAATAAATAAATAAATATTATATATTTGAAGCAAATACATCCTAATTTTTTTTGTGCACGATCGTCACTTCAAGACACGACTCACGTTCAGGGGCAAATGTGAGCCCATGTATAAAATTAGGGTTTACGTTTTACCTAATGAATTAAATGAAATAAAGTGAACAAATCGAAAATAAATGAATAACTAATAACGAATAACGAACGAACAAATAAAGATTAGAAAAAAACATAATCCGAGAAGTGTCATCACGAGTCCCAAGGCAGAAGACTCATGGGGACATCTCATATTGGGAATCGATTGAGGGATTGGATTGGTGGCTAGAAGAATTGGACGATTTGAGTATTATCTGGGTAACTAAGGATATTCTAGAAATTTCCCTATTACTAATGGTATTTTTGAAATTTTTTCCAAAGTCACATGCCTGACACGTGACCCTAAACCAGGAATTCTATAAATAGCCCCCCACATTTCATGAGGAGGGGGACTTTTTGGAGCTTTGGCGACTTGGAGTATTCTCTCTGTAGAAGCAAAGGAGCTTGAAGGATTCTTTGGATGTGTGAACGACATCGAATCAAGTTTTGGCTTGGGACACTTGTGATTACACTTAGATCCCTGAGCCTAACTTGGATTCATTGGAGATCTCCAAACACCTGACACGGCTCTTGGACATTAGCGACTACGCTAGGACCCCGAGAGTTCTTTCACGTGTTATTCAGATAATTGCTCACTGATTCTTCTCCCCTCTCTAATCCATTAATCGATTTCATACTCGTTGCTGATTTCTCGCCTCCACCATTATTATGAACCCTAACCTTAGCAAGGTACAAGATTTCCTTTCCTACAAGTTGTTTGGAGATTTTTTCACAAATAGAAACTTCTCCTAATTTTCTAGTAATTTCTTTTGTGAGTTTTATTTGATTTATAGTTATATTATTGTTATTATGGATTAGTTGAAGTAATTTTGAGTAGATCTATATTGTTTAGGGTTTATGGGTTTTAATCCATAGATCCTAAATCCCTTCTTTAGATCTCACTAGGTATAGTTAGATTTACATAATGTAATTAGTATTTTGGTGTTGTAATTAGATTCTTATGATATAATTAATGCTAGATTTGTGTTTGTGTTAGTATTTTCTTGGATATATGGATTTAGGGTTTATGGATCTCCTTTCCTAACATCTAAATTCTATTTATAGACTTTAATAATTTGTTGGGCGTGAATAGAAATTATATGTGTGAGTTTATGAATGAATTTAAAATCCTTAAACTTTATGTTTAATGGGAATTGAAATATATTCGCATGATGAATTTAAAAATTGGTTGTAATTTTGGATTTGGTGATTTGTATTTTTGTTTTGGACGTTAAAACAATTTAGATATAAGTAGTACCTACGAAATGATCTATACGGATAAAGGAACGTGGTGTAATGTCGCAAGCACCCAAAAATAAAATCTTACTTTGGAAAAATAGTAATGTAGTAGTGCAAGTAAGAGTCGATCCCACAGAGAATGATTATTTAATTTTATGTTTTCGCAAACAAAAATTGGGGGGTTTTTGAATCAAAGAAATAGTTTAAATAAAATTAACTAAAATAATTATACAAGTAATTTAATGAAATAAATGAGAAGAAAAAGCCTTAGTTTAAGTCAACATCCACCATCAAGAATTTACAACTGATCACTGATGCAAGAATAACTCAATTCATATTTTGAACATTCCCCATAGAAATAACTACTCGCATGTAGAATAATTTTTCTCCTCTCTCCTTAATTTTAGATAAGTAGAGTCACTTGGTCTAAATACCCTTACTACTAAACAACCTCTGGCACTTGCTAAAGATTTAATTTAATAGCAGCTTTAAGAATTAGAGAGATCGTTGAACTAAACAACACAAGCCACTTGTTTGCATTTAATTTAGATGAATATTCTTCCTAAGATAAAATAATCTTTTGATCTGAAAAATAATTATTAAACTTAGTTACTTCACCAACATCAGTAGATTAATGTGAATAATAAACTAGTAGTACTCCTAGCAATTAAACAAATCAATCATAAAATTAAGCACAGAAAAATATTCAATACTCAAAATATAAATTGAACAATTAAAATAAATTAGATCTCACAGTGCATAAATCTTGATGGCTTTAATCACTTAAACCAAGAAAAATAATTTAGTCACTCATAATTGTAGAGAACACTAAAGAATAGAAGAGAGATTTTTTCTTAATGAAAAGTTGTGTATTACATTGGTTCTCAAGCCCTCTATTTATAGGCTCCATAAACCTCCTAACTTGTTCAAACCCTAATAGGATTTACAATTAAAAATAAAAGAAAAAGAAAATAATTATTATCTTAACCCTAATTGGAATTAAAATCCAATTTGGAATCAAAAAGTAGCAAAATTTGCGAAATAATCCGTTTCTATGCATTAACACGTCTGCCAAACACGGCTTAACGCGTCAGTTGACTGGTCAAATGCGCGTCCAAAATTGGTGACGTCAACATTGCACGCCGCGCATTGCGCGATATTATTTTTTTTCAATCAGCAGTCGACTGCGCAATACGCGGTCGCTAATAACTTTCTACCGAACGGCGTCGTTTCTTGTTCTACTGACACAACTTCTTGCGCGCATTGCGCGGTCTGCCGTTCGTTAATTACCAAATTGCCATTTAACTTTTGCAGAATTTACAGATTTGCCCCCAAGCTTATTTTTCCTACAAAATAAAATATAAAATAATTAAAAATATATAAAAATAATATAAAAATAATAAAAACACATACTAATAAATAAAACACCTAAAATACTAAAAATAAATAAAAACACATAAATAAAAAGAAATATAAAAATACTATAAAATTATCTAAATTAACATAAATTAACTAAAATCCTATAAAACCTATTAAAACCAAAATAAGCTAAATAATTAAACATTTAAGCACATAATAAATATAAAATCTAAGTATTAAGGAATAAAAATATCGTATAATCTAACCCTATCAGAAAGAGTTCAACTTTTTATTATTAACCAATATGTTTTTATACATAATTAATAGGATTCTACATTTCATGTTCGTCTACGTATCAATCATTAATTCTTTTGGTTGACTTGATATAATTAGAAATTCATATTCATTATTCTTCACTAATTCCATTTGTAGTTTATTAGTGAATATTTAATTTCTTCTTGTTGACTGTAATTAAACTTTTGTGGAGGGAAAATTGACAAATGTAATTATTTTGTGAGAAGAGAAAGAGGCCCGAGAGGGAGTATCTAAGAGACCTAATAATGAGCTACAGAGGTGAAATAGATGTAATTGTTAAAAATAAAAGAATGTTTAAAGAGACAGGTACGTAGCTACCCAATCATAAATAGAATTTGTAGTTCCACAAAAACAAGCATATAAAAGAGGGATAGAGTAATCTGAAAGCAATCGGTGTGAAATGATTGGTTGATGGCTTGCTTTACGTAAGATTCTTTATACATTATTAGCGTCCTTTACGATGTTATGGTTAAGAGCTTCAAATTGCAGTACCGGATCTAAGGCTATAAACTTGGTAGGTAAAAGTTGTCTTTATAACTAATCCTCGAAAACCCAAAAGCAAGCTCCTCCATATTGAGTTCTTGTTCATGGTGCTGAAATTTGGAAATGGGGGGATTTAGTGAAATAGTGGTGGAGTCTCAATAAAGTGAATCACGGAGAGAAATTTGGGCATATGACGTTGTATAATTAAATGTTAAAATTTACTTTAAAAACTTATTTTTACTACACATAATTAATTAATTTTTCAAGTAAGAATGCATGTATATAAAATTAATAAAAATTTATAAATATGCATGTATATAAAGTCAATAATTTATTTTGAAAAGATTTTAAATTTCAACATATTTTAAATTTTTATAATTTCCCAGATAATTATATTTGTTATTAATTACCTAAAAAATCTTTTTTTTATTAATTACAAAAAAATTAATTTTTATTTTATTTTTTCCATGTTGTTTTGATAAATTTTCTAATTTTATTTTTTAAATTTTATTTTATTTTATTTTTTCCTTATAATCTTTTATTTCTACTCAAAAGTGGCCACATGTCAATTTCAAAATTTTCACGTCAGCTTTCTCTCTTAAAATTTTATATGTCAACTTTCCGTTTAAAGTCAACATGATTTAACGGAATTACTAATGATTTGTTAAGAAAATAGAGTTTAGTGAGTCAAATGTAAGAAGAAAAAATTTAGTTGCCCACTTGTAAGTTGGCATAAAGTACAATGACTTATTAAGCATTTAACCGGTCAATCATTTGAATTTGGTAAATAGTTGGTCGGATTAGAAAATCATTACCGAATTGCAGTGCATAATTCTAAAACGCAATAATTCCACTTAATTAGCAAAAAGAAAAAAAAAGATGCAAGATTCTTCCATTAATAAATAAATAAATATGAGTATATTGTTAAATAATTTCCATGCATTATAAGGGTTAATTTTGTCTTAAGAAACATAGCAGACCAAGCCTTCTACAACTCGAACAATAAAGTTGTGAGTGGATTAACCTCACTAAATAGTCAAATGTTCCACATAGTGGTCTACGGTTGCCGAATGTCAAACTACAGGGAATAAAGGTCTTAGCTCCGGGAAACAGCCCAAACACCGATAGAATTGACGTGCAATCATCGTCGGGAGTGAGCATATTGAGCTCTCAAATTGGTACCAGAGCTGATTGTATCTAATTAGGCCCCGGCACTACTAACACATGGGTCGAAAGCATTTCCTGCGGCCCTAGTCACGGCATAAGGTATTTTAGTTAATTATACATAATTATTTTCGTTAGAAAAACTGGATGCTTAGATAATCATTTACAGGGTGTACGTGTTTAAGAAGTTGTACATGACACATTTTTGAAGCCTCACTTTTTAAAGTATACAATATAATATCATAATTAAATGCACATGTCTTTCACATTAAAAAATTAATAAGCTTAACTAATTGACAATCGAACTTGAGACTTAAAAGTTACAGTACCTCATATCTTAGTCTTGTTCACTAGGCTAAGGCTTCATCAACGTACATGACACAATTTTCTTCTCAGTTCATTTCAAAATTAAAAATATAATTTAAAATTAGAGAGACATTTTCTTTTTTGGTATATTCTGAAATTAGCTACACATATTTTTTTGTTTTATATCATAAAATGGCATAAATTTTTTAAAATTTCAGTATTTACGTAGGTCGATTAAATGTTATCCACTACTACATTAATTTATAACAAATTTTAGGGATCATAATATGTTGGAAAAAAATAAATTAATTACGGTTTTAAAATATAATTTTAATTTTGGAACGGAAATATGAGACTGACACATTCAATTTTTCTACAGAATTAATTGGATAGTTATAATGTTACAGCATTGGAAGTCTTGGCTGGGATTTAGAAGAATCTGGGGTTCAAAATCTGACAGGTAAAACAGTTGCGTTCCAAAATACTGAGAATAATGTGAGGATAAAGACATGAGCAAGGTCTAGCAATGGATTTGTTAAGGGTGTTCTTTTTCTGCATGTTGTTATGAGTAGTGTCAAAAATCCCATCATAAGTGACCAAAACTACTGCCCTGACAACAATAATTGCCCCGGCCAGGTAAGATTTTGTTAACAATGTTGCTTGATGTTCGATTACTGAATTTAGTGCAATAGGAAAATTTAAAATTAAGGCAAATTGATATTTTTAGAAGAAAAATTGATACTTTCGCTAGTCTCATCTTACATAAATAGTAAATATGACCGACATTCATGTGATTAAGATTTTATAAAAATATCAATTTTTACTTGTGAAAATAATAATTTTCAAATTAAATTATATGTAAGGAATTGGCCTCATAATTAAATATAATAGCTCAATATCTGATTATTACATATATATTTTTGGTTAATTTTTATTTTTAAAGGCGTGAGCCAATGTATAAAATTAGGATTTACATTTGACATAATGAATTTAATGAATTAAAACGAACAAGATATAAATAAATGAACGAGACCTAAGAGGGGCCTCCACGAGTTCCGAGACAAAAGGCTCGTGGGGGCAACTCATTTTGAGAATTTGTTGAGGGATTAGATTGACGGTTAGAAGAATGAGACGATTTGGACATTACTCGGGTAACTAAAGGTATTCTAGGAATTTTCCTGTGACTAAGGGTATTTCTAGAATTTTTCTTGAAGTCATATGTCTAGCACATGACCCTTTTGTTAGGAGACTCTATAAATAACCCTCTCATTTCAAGAGGAAGGGACTTTTGAACCTAACAGCTTGCTAGGAAATTCTCTCCGAGTTTGAGATACAAGAGAATACTCTTGAACCCTCAAAATTTGGACTTAAATTCTCTTGAGACCCGAGACATCAGAGAAGGCTTTTGATCCTTGGATTCTCTCAAAACTCTAAAAACACACGAAAGACTCTTGGAAACTAGAGATTACTCTGGGATCCCGAGAGTTTTGTCTTGTGTTATTCGAGTGATTGTGTAAGAACCATGATAGGACTAAATTATACGATATTTTTATGTCATAATATTTAGTTTTTATATTTATTGTGTACTTAAATGTTTAATTATTTAGTATATTTTAGTTTTAATAGGTTTTATAGGATTTTAGTTAATTTATGTTAATTTAGGTAATTTTATATTTCTTTTTATTTATGTGTTTTTATTTATTTTAGGTGTTTTATTTATTATTATGTGTTTTTAGGATTTTTAGTATTTTTATTTATTTTTAATTATTTAATATTTATTTTTGTAGGAAAAATAAAGCTGAGGGACAAAACTGTAAATTCCGCAAAAGTTCAATGGCATTTTGGTAATTTCGGAAGTCCGACCGCGCAATGCGCGTGTATAGGCGGCTCAGCACACGGAAGGAAACGACGCCGTTTGGGCTATCAGTTAACGGCATCCGCGCAATGCGCGAAAAGAAGCTGACAAGGCGGTCACCGAGAGCAGGAAACGACGCCGTATTGAGCAGATAGAAACCATTCGCGCAATGCGCGGTAGTTCGCTGACGTCACCGAATGTGTTTCCGCGTTGACCGGTCAAAGCGCGTGTAAGGGCCGTTTGGTTGCGCGAAAATGCTGGGAAATCAGATTAATTCGGAATTTTTGCTACTTTTTGATTCCAAATTGGATTTTAATTCCAACTAGGGTTAGAATAATAATTATTTTTTTTTCTTTTATTTTTAATTGTAAATCCTATTAGGGTTTGGACAAGTTAGAGGCCTATAAATAGAGGGTCAAGCTCTCCCATTATTCATTGTAAGCTTTTAGGAGTTTTTTCTTCTACTTTCTTGGAGAGAGCTTTTCAACTAGTGAAGATTATTTTGAAGAATGTCAGGCTAAGTTTTTATTTTCAATTCTAAAGGGATGTTGAACCTTATTTTTAATTAATGTTTTAATTGAGTTTTATTATATATTCCTTCACGCATGAGATTTATTCTTGATGATCTGTTTTAATTGATTAAATGATATTTATTTGATTAATTTGATTTGGCCAGTTGAAATAATTAAGTTTTTGTCATATGCTAGATTAAGATTTGATATTAAGCAAACGATATTTTATCTGATCATAAGTAGCAGTTAATAATATTTAATTGTGGTCAAACTTTTGAATATTATTATGGTTATCAAGATGGCAAGTTAAATGGTCCGCGATGTTGAGATTCTTGCTTGGAATAATCTAATTCTCTAATTTTTAATGCAACTGTTATATTAAATCTAGACTGATAGTTCTAGGTTGTATGATAGTTAGGGTCTTTTGTGAGCGATTGCTGCATTAGATTTATAATTTAAGGAGGATTTCGGGTAGCTTGGCGATTGTCGGTTATCTAGGATTATTAATTTCAATTGAAGGAAAAGATAATAATAACTTGATTAATTTGTTAATTAAAAGAAGGGGATACTGAACTAAGGAACTGAAGTTTGTTTTAATTGATTTTTCTCATATTTATTTATTATTCAGTTTTATTTGTTTGTTTGAATTTTAATTAGTTAATAATTAATTCCAAACCCTCATTTAATTAGATATTTTTGAAAATATTAGATTTATTAAAACAATTCACTCTCTGTGGGTTCGACTCTTACTTTCACTACTACATTAATATTTTTCAAAGTAAGATCTTATTTTTGGTTGCTTGCGACAGCATCCCAAACCAAGAATTTTGAATTATATTATAAATAAAATTGGAAAACTAAATTCTAATTAAATGAGTTATTGTGTGATTTAATTTAAACCTTTATGTGGTAATTTGATTGTTGACTATTCGGTTAATTTTAGTAAAGGAAGTCCGATTAATGGATTTATTAAATTAACGGACTAGCCTAAGATTATTTTGTGATGAACCATAATTAAATATTCAATTAATATTGAATATGACAAGTCTAAATTGATTATATAAATTAAATTTAAATTGATTATTTAAATGTTCCTATAATTATTTAAATAATCCCAAACAATTAATTAAGTGAGGGATTTGTGTGATGTGCTTTGTGGGTTGATATTTAATTAAGCTAGCCCAATTTATTAAGAAGTGGGTGAGTTATTTTGGTAGCCCAATGTTGTTGGATTATTATGATCATATATTGCCCAAATGAAATAAATTGCAAGCCCATTCTTTGATCCAATTGCTAAAGCTTCTAGAAGATCCATTACTTATCAATTTGACTATAAAAATAAATCAAAAATGGGACAAATTAGAGAGCATGGCTGGTGGTATGGAGAGAGTACTATGGATTCCAAATTTTTATTCAATTTGTTGATTTCATTAGTGTGTGGAACACTCAACCTTTTTGGCTAGCAAATTTTGTAAAAATGTTGAAGTCCAGTCTATATATATATATATATATATATGTTATATGTATAGATTTATACTACTATAAATAGAAGCTAGCTCATTTGGTGGAGAGTTTACAAAATATTGCAAGTATTCTCTATATAATGTGCTAGTGAGTTTTAGTGAGTTAACTAGGTGAGTTAAAGAAAAATGAAGTGAGTTGTGTAGTGAGTCACCACCGAGTCAAGTGATTCAAGTTATTTTCATCAAAGGGGTGTTCTTGGATGTCATCACAACTTATTACCTACTTTGGAAAGCAAAGAAAACAAGCCATCAAAAGCAAAAGGTAAAAAAAATTCCTTTAAAACCCTAATCTTGGTTTTCTTTTAAATTTTATGGTAAAAATATTATCTTGGAGATCTTTATGTTTAGAATCATGCTAGACATGTTTATATAAGATGTCATGTGGTTTAAATGTATAGTGGTATGGATTTATGTAGAAAAATCTAGCAAAATACTAGAAAATATTTTTACCGACGAATAAAACATAGGTTGTACTAATAAATTGCACATTTTAAAATCTACAAATTATTTTTGTGATTTAATAATTTCTGGGAATATATGGATAAGTTAAGAAAAAAATCCCTTTGGAATCACCCAAAAATGTGTTAAAATGAGTAAGTTATGCATTTTTTACCAAACACACCTCACTGTCCAAGTTATTGCATGAACAGTGCACTTTAAGCCTAATTTCCGAAATGAAAACTTATCCAAAAATGGTGTTTGAGTACAGAAAATTGTAGTTCGGGAAGTCACGATTCCATCGATATCTAGTAGAGCTCCATCGGAGTTATAGAACTCAAGTTATTAAGGTTTTTCTCCAAGACCCCAAAGTTAGGCAAAAATCTGGAAATGAGTAATGTTTCTGCCGGTTTTTTTTTTTCATGAACAGGCCGGAACTTTCCGGCGACCGGTTCACCGGAATTATGACCCGTTCCGGTGATGGGTTCTTGACAGAAGTTTCTTGGTTTTGCGTGTAGTATTTTATAAAAATATGTTTGTATTTTTAGCATGTCATTTGGTAATTTCCATAATTAAAATATGATTAAACATTACTAACTAAAGGAAAAATGATAAATTAATATTTTTAATTTCTGAAAAATCATAAAACTGCTAATTACTTATTATTTAAGTAATATTAAATAATAAGTAAGATTAATTAATAAATTAATTATTTTTAATTGTATTTAAGATGTAAATAGTGCACTAATTAGCTATTAATTAGTTAGTAATTAGATAAAATTACTAATAAATTATTATTGAATATTAAATATGTGATTTAAGTATTTAATAATAATATAAGACAGATAAAGTAAATAAATTAATTGTTTATTATTTAATTTATAATTAAATAGTAAATAAAGATAAATAGTTAACTAATTATTATTTAATTAATATTAAATAATAATTGAAAAGAGATAAAATTTATAAATTAATTATTTATTATTTAAATAATAAATAAAGATAATTAAGAAATTAATTATTATTTAATTAACATTAAATAATGATTAATTATTATTTAATTAAGATTAAATAATAAGTAAGGGTAATTGATTAATTAATTATTATTTAATTAACATTAAATAATAATTAAATTAGGAATAAATTAATAAATTAATTATTTATTATTTAATCAAGATTAAATAATAAGTAAGTATAATTAATTAATTAATTATTATTTAACATTAAATAATAATTAAAGATAATTAAAGTTAATAAAATAATTATTTATTATTTAATTAAGATTAAATAATAAGTAAGGATAATTAATTAATTGATTATTATTTAATTAACATTAAATAATAATTAAAGATAATTAAAGTTAATAAACTAATTATTTATTATTTAATTAAGATTAAATAATAAGTAAGGATATTTAATTAATTGATTATTATTTAATTAAAATTAAATAATAATTAAAGATAATTAAAGTTAATAAACTAATTATTTATTATTAAATAATAATAAATGAGGATAATTAATAAATTAATTATTATTTAATTAATATTAAATAATAAGGCAATTAAGATTAATACTTTAATTATTTATTATTTAATTAACTTTTAAATAATAAATAAACATAATTAGTTATTATCTATTGTAAAATAATGACAAAAGGTAATTAATTAATTACTCTTTAACTGATATTAAATAGTAATTAAATGAAGATAGAGTTAATATTATAAAAAGAATTTAATTAAACAATGATAGTAAATTGTTTAAGAGTTTAATAAGTGTTTAACACTCAAGAAAAATAATACTGATTAATTAAATCATTAATATAAGATCAATTAAATGTCTTATATGATTAATATAAATTTATATGTGTTATGTGATTAATTATTTAGCATAGATAAATGTTTAAAGTGTACGATTAAATGTTATACTAATTGATAGGCCAACGTTATTAATGTTAGGACATCAAGAGGAGTTTAAATTAAGCAAATTAGCCGTAAGTCAACAGACATACAAGTTCTTTAACCTTACTCAAATTTGTATTGAGCAAGCTTCCTAACTCTACTCAATATTATTGTGCTAATTCTTAAATCTTGATCTTATATTATATCGCAAGTTATTCCACAATAATATTATTGCAAATGGTATATATTATTTGAATTCATATTTCATTCTTGAATTATGAATTGATTAAAAAAGAAGTCTAAGCCATTGTTCGGCTAGACCTATGTGAAATTTATTTTGAAAGCTATCCAAGCCATAGTAGTACGGATTCTTAGACTGAGAAGAACAACCCATAATGGGGAATAACCTAAGTATCGAACAAACGATACAAACAGAATAAATGTTATGCATATACATATGGTACGAGAGGATGATCCCCTCAAGTACAATTCTGACAAAGTAACCTAAGAGGGTCAATCAAGTGATTGATTTCCTCAATAGTAGCTCATGGTCCATTTGACCACTTAGCAGTTAAATAATCAATTGTCACTTCTTTATTTTGTGCATTGATTCTATTGTTCATTGTTGAGCTCCTTTTATTAAATCATTCAGTTGATATTCCTATTCATTTATGACATAATTATTGTTATTCATTTAAATTGCTGAGCAAGCTAGTTGCACATACTTGCTATGTCATAAAATATTTTGCAGTTAAACCTGAAGGATCGGGTAAAGATAAAGGAAAAGGGAAATCAAAATTTTAATTATCTAGATAGTTGTTAGTCTATTTATATTTTGTTTAGAACTTATAAGATTGTAATGCAAACACTGATATTATTTTGTAGTTTGTGATGTTTATTTTGGTAAAGGTTATAGACCTTGGGACTAGAAAGTCATTGTAATATCCCAGATATTTTCAAGATTTTAAATAAAATCTTAATTGATTTTATTAAAGGTTAAGGTTTAAAACCTAGAATTTGAGAAGTAAGATGTGTAGAAAATAGGTGAACATTTTTTTTTAACATAATTTATTTGTTAGAAATTAAATGTGAGAATATTTTAATGATGCATGTAGAGAATTTATTAAGGAAATAAATTCAATTGAGAAGTGAAGGTAATTATATTAATACGTATATACCTAAAGTGTGCTTGTTAGCCAAGTAAGAGGATGAGTAAGTTAATACTCAATTAAGCTAATAAATTAATTAGTTTAAATATGGTGTAAGAAGGAAACTTATGAAATATAATTAACTAGGTTAATTATATTAGTTAAGAGTTAAAGTTATAGAAAAATTAGAATGATTGTCTAGAATGACAATATTATGAAGTTAATTAATTAAGTAATTAACTTAATTATTAAGTTGTTGTATAGAGTCCATTAATGGATTTGAAACAAGCCCAATATGAGAATATTTGCTTGAAGGTGGGTAATTAAATAATAAGCCCAAATGTTATGTTGATTATAATCCAAGAGGTAATTAATATAAGTCCAATTAAATTATGTTGGCAAGTATTGTATATAATGTGGTGGTAGTCCAATTACATTAATTACCTAGCCCAAGTTATAAAGATGTATGAGTTGTGTTGGGTAGCCCAAATAATTAAATAAGGGAGCCCAATGCAAAATAAACTAGTAGCCCAAATATTGAGTCCAAATTTAAAAGTCAAATATTGGTCAATATGTTGGGAGAATAAATTCAAGTATTGTTAAGTGTAGAGAATTAACTAATGTAGGGTTAATTGAACAACCCTAGTTGGTAGATAAGATAGAGCATTAACCAAACATTGGTTAAATGCTAGGTGGGTGAATTTGATGATGAGAATTAACTATGGATGAGTTAGTTGAGTAACCCTAGGTAGTAAATAAATTAAAGATTTAACTATGCATGAGTTAGTTGTAGGAAGAATATTATAGATACAATTGTGTATGTATATAATTCACCAAGGTAGAATTGGTAGGTAACCATGGGTTACATGTTGTAGAGAATTAACCATACATTGGTTAATGGTTAGTAGAAATTGCAAGTAATATATAAAGGAAAAATGGTGGAGTGTTGACCAAACATGGGGTCCCACTTGGAGATTGAGTAAAGATGCATGTTGCTTGTATTCAATTTAAATTGGTCAATTCAAGCTATGATGTAATTTAAATAAAATGTTATTGGTGAATATGTAGAGATATATATGTTGTAAGTATATGAAATGGTAGAGAGTTAACCAATGTTGGTTAAATGAATTAACCAATGGGTGGTTCACCAACCCTAGTCAATGAAGATGATTAATTCTTATGAATTTATGTTGTAGAGAACTAACCATTGTTGGGTTACTTGTTAACCCTAAGTGGTAATAAAAAAATAAAACCTTAACCAATGCTAGAGTTAAGTGTTAGTAAATATATAAATATATTAGATATATATGTATAATTGATTGTAGAGAATTAACCCTACTTGAGTTGTTTGGTGGAAAATGTGTGTATGTTTAATTGATGAGCTTGAACCATGGTTGATAGTTGAGTTATCATAGGTTACAAGAGTAAAGGCCTTAACCACACTTTGGTTAAGTGTTGGAGAAAGTTGCTTTTGTTTTACTCAACCTATAACTTGTAAGCAAACTTGATGTAGGTCAATCAACATGTCAATCCTCTTGTCAATCAATCCAATAGTAATCTCAATTAAGCCTCTAATTGACCAATGTTAGTTGATTAAGGAAAGTTGATGGTGATTAAGGATGTGCTATAAATATAGTGCTCTACACATTGGCTATGTTTGTTGGTCATTTGTCTAGAAAGTCTAGAGAGAAAAGAGAGAGCTCTTGGAAAGAAAAACAAGCAAACTTTGGGAGATTGATGATTCCACCAAGAAAAAGTGCTAGAGAATAGTCAAGGAGGAGTCCTTAGCAAGATCATATCAAGAAGAAGAAGAGCATCCATGTCCAAGAGGTTCAAAAGTGCTCTATCTCTTCCTTAGTGCATTTTTATAATTTATATAAGTTTTAAACGGTCAAAATATATTTTTAATCGATCAAAAGTTATTTTGATGATCTAGAAGTCTAAATCTATGATATATAGGTAGATTCATGGTTTGATAGGTTTAAATCATGAATTGGTATAAGTGGTATGCAAATAAATGGAAGAAAATTCCATATTGTGATTACCGGTAAAACCCTAGGTGGTTCGACCTTTAAATTTCGTGTCAAACGTTTTCAAAAATGTGATTGAACCATGAAATATTGTAAAACAAGAAGTTAGGAAGACAACAACACTAAGTTGGTGTCATTTGGATGTGTAGAGTTTATTATATTCAAGTTTGAACCATTAAAATCAAGGATTTGTGATTTTAGTTTTCACTTTGTCCTTGTGAGCAGTTTTTGGTCTAGTTACGTTTGGAATTTGGATTTGTGATCTAAAGAGAAGTTGTAGAGGGGGAAATTCTGATGAGAATGGACTCAAGAATCACCCCAAAATATTTTAAAATGAAGAAGTTATGGCTGTCGGAGCGTCGGAGGGTCGAGCAGTCAAACAGTTGACTTTCGGACAAAATGGCTGACGCAGCCGCGTCAGGACTGACGCAGCTGCGTCAGAACAATCTGCTAAGCAGATTTTTCCAGCTCCGGGTCGGGTCGGGTCGGTCCGGGTCGAGTCGGGTCGGTCCGGGTCGAGTTTTTTATGAAAATTTAAGTTGAAATAAGTGTAAAATGAATGTTTTGGTTATTAAACCAATATATATGAAATCCATTAATCATTAATTGGTAACTAAATGTTTAAAATAAAGACTAAAGTTAACACAATTAAAAAGTTAACTATTGGTATTATTTGAAGATTATTAAAATATTATTAAATGATCAATAATATTAGTATATGATTAAAAAGTTATTGAACGATGAATAACATTTGTAAATGATTAAAATATCATTACATGGTTAATAATATTAGTGAGTGATTAAAATATTATTAAATGATTAATAATATTAATGAATGATTAAAATATTATTAAATGGTTAATAATATTAATGAGTGATTAAAATATTATTAAATGGTTAATAATATTAATATGTGATTAAAATATTATTAAATGGTTAATAATATTAATATGTGATTAAAATATTATTAAATGGTTAATAATATTAATATGTGATTAAAATATTATTAAATGATTAATAATATTAATAAGTGATTAAAATATTATTAAATGATTAATAATATTAATAAGTAAGTAAAATATTATTAAATGGTTAATAATATTAATAAGTGAATTAAAATATTATTAAATAATTAATAATATTAATAAGTTGGTTAAGTTTACCGACATGTCCAACTTGGTTTGTTGGGCTAGGATTTTTGTCCGGAACTTAAGGGTTCGTTTATCGGATAACTAAAGAGTTAATAATTTGAAGTTAAGGTCTTAAGTTAAGACTAATTAAAAGTCCTGGTAACTAATGATTATGTCAATTTGTTATATAAATTGTAGGTTGAGCAAATGACGCAAATATGCGTAAATGGTAGAAGCGACCAGGCAAGTTTTTCAGAACTTGCTCCTATGTGCATTAACATGCTACAATTTAATGTTATATTATTAATATGAAGATATTTTGATGATATTTGTGATATATGAATAACATGAGATATGGTTACATGTGAAATATGTACCGATATGAAGCATGACTTGTTAGATGCTAGTTGTTTATTGTATGTGATGCATAAGAAGTAGGAATCATTCATAAAATAAAATGCATGATGTAAGAATAAAATGCAGAGCATATATAGCATGTGAAGCATGTAATGTGTTATGTGTAACTATTGAACTTGCTGAGCCGTCGTGCTCACTCTTGCCTAAACCAATATTTTCAGATAGTGCAAGTTAGTTGAAGTTCTCGATAAAGATCAAGGAACAGGAAAGCATTATACTTTCACTAAAGATCTAAATGTCTATTGTAGATATCAGTCCGAATTGGACAGGTAAATGATTGTGTAGTGTAATACTTAGTTGGTATATTATATGAGTGTTAAATACTCAATTTGATTGTAATAGAATGTCGTATCATGTATGATATTGAGACATACTAGGAATGTATAAAGATTGCGATTCTGGAATAGAAAGAGAAATTGTAAAATTGTAAATAAATGATTATTTAGCAATTATAATATTGTTGTAATTCATGAACAATAACGAAAAGGTAGTACTCGTGTTGAACCGGATCCGAGGTTAAAGTAACCCGGATTTGGGGTCGTCACAGTCATTGTAATAGACAACATATGTTTATTTATTTTCCGCATTAGTATTACATGTTGTTTAGTAGAGATTGTTTATATTATTGCGTGAGCACCAAATTCGAGGTAGTGGTACCTGAATTTGGGGGTGTCACAGATTGTCCACCTGTTCTTCTCACCTCTTCGATCAATCAATCAATTTTGTATTCTTCGCAGATTGCTTGCCTCCAACCCCGACACAAAACCTTAACCCTAGCAAGGTACTAAATTCCTTGCCTACATTCTTTTGGCGACTCTATCGGGGAGGTGAGAGTTTTTGAAGAGTATACCCACAACTCAAAATGGGAGAGTTTCGGGAAGAATTTCACCAGAAACAAGTATTACTTCACCCGAATTTGTTGCAAGACAATTAGACCTTGATCGACCAATTGTTGAGGAAGTTTTTGACATTAGTTTTACTTCTCCAATGGCTGACCAAAGACATACCAATAACGCACAAGGAAATGCTGGAAGACAAGGTGATGAGGTTATGGGAGAACAAACTATGGCGATGAACAATATGCAGATGGAAATGGTAAAGGCGCTAAAGGAAGTACAAGAAGGCCATGTGATGATGATGAACATGAGGATGGAGATGCAGAGGGAGCAAGAGGAGATGTCCACTTTTTGTTAGCAGATGATGCAAGTCCCTGCCTTCAAAATTATGTTTCCTGGGAGCTCGCAGCAACAACAAATGGAAGTCGATGATAGCAATAAGAACCAACAGATTGTGCCTCCTCTGATAAAAACCCAACAGATCCCCATTATAAATCTTGAACCTCAATATAGTGGTGATGCGCTACAAAAAAGGGCAGAAGTAAGTCCTGTCCAATAACTAATTATTCCGATCAATACGCCACCGTTCGCGCAAGTGCAGGTACCAACCATATCAATCTACAGCTAATAACCGAACCACTAACAGATTTTGTAGGCTACAAGTGTGCATCCATATGTCTCTTTACCACCCACACCCTAGATGAACCAATATGTAATGGCATCCCAGAAAACCCATGTATCCAATCAGTATGTGACAAAAGAAGACATGATAGATGTGATCAATCGTATATGTAGGCAGACAACCAGGCCTACAGAATTGGACGTCACCCCACCATACCCCGTGCATGTAAGAATGCAGTCATACCCTGCTGGATATATTGAACACCTGCCACAATTCCTTAAGTATAATGGGGAGAAAAGAAATGCGATGGAGCATATTGCACGTTTTATAGAATCAATGTCCCCGTGGTTTGGCAATGAAGAAACTAACAATCACAACATCTTATTAAGGGAGTTTAACAAAACATTGACAGATAGTGCCTTCAGTTGGTACTATAACTTGGAAAAAGGGTCGGTCCAGGACTAGGATGACATGAAGTTGCAATTTTTTAAAAAGTTCTTCTATGTACAGAAACAGGTGACCATTGTGGAGCTAATAAGAATCACACAAAAATTGAACAAGGGGTTGTCAGACTATGTAGATAGATTTAGGGCTCATACATAGAAGTGTGTAGAGCTGATTGAAGAAAAGAATCTCGTGAGCATATGTAACAATGATGCCCTAGATGCCTTCAAACCCCAACTCATTACCAAGGCCTGTGATTCATTCTCAACACTTTCATCCTTTGCACAGGACTTGGGAGGAATCAAGTCATTGCCCAAGAACCATGAGACCGTTGCGTGGTAGGGCAAGAGGACAACTATTATGGCTTTGGCGGATTCTCAGCCGAAACTACAAGAGGGAAATAAGTGATAAGGATATAGATTTGTTAGAGCCGGAAGCCATCATTTGTAGTGAGGAGGTATTTAAAAATTTATATGTGCAATGGGTATAAACGGAGTGATGAAGCCTCCAAGACCTAGATTCGTGGTAACGGAAGAGATGAAGTGGATTTCTGCGTGTATCATCAATACCCAGGACACTCCACCATGAATTGTCGCAATCTGCGAAGAATTTACCATGAAAAATTAGTGACAGGTGAAATCAAATTAGAATAGGGAAGTAACATGCTAGATAAGCCACTGCCCTAGTAGACTAAAAATGAGAAATATTTTCTTATTTTTATTTTTATTCATTATTAAATAAAGGCATTATATCTTGATAGTTACATCAAATTTCGATTAGAAATTTTTTAATAAAAGTTATACTTTTCACTTTAAAAGTAGTGAGACACCTGATTAATCAGCCCTCCACCCAAAAAAGTTATACTTTTCACTTTAAACGTAATGAAGTACTTGGATAATCAGCCCTCAACTTAAAAATAATGAGGCACCTGAATAATCAGCATTCGACCCAAAAATAATGAGGAACCTGAATAATCAGCCCTCGACCCGATAGTTATACTTTTAAACTTTAAAAGTGATCGAGGCACTTGATTTTATAGCCTCAACCCGACAAGTTTCACTTTATCTTTAAAAGTGGAGAATGTTATGCTTTACACGTCAAAAGTATGAATGATATGATAAATGTTATTCGATTTAAAACGTTATGCTTTTCATTAAAAGCAAGATAATTTAATAATAAAATTGTTCATACTTTCACTTATACTTGATTGATTTTTTTTAAAGTATAGATCGAAGTGTTAGTTTGTGAATACAAATTGATTTTTTATATTATAGTTTATGCAAATTGTTGCCTTGGAATACTAATTTGAACAACTTATGATTGAAGGAACAAATTTTGTATAATAAGAGTTCAACCTAAAGGCAAAGACGTGTAATAAATAGAAAATATTTTGATAATTGAAACATGATATAAAATTAAGTTTTCTTATACAGGAAACGAGAAAACTACAAAGAGTTATGATCTAAAGGCCATGATAAATCGAATTGAACAAGGGGCAAAGACAAAGCCTCCAAGTTAGCAATGACAATATCTTGACCTTTTTCAATGGTTGATATCTTTTCGTCAAGGTCTAGAGCAACAAAGTCGAACATTTGAACCTTTGCTTTCAACTTAGTCATGGTATCTTTGACCTCCGACAACCTCTCCCAAGGAACCATCTCGGTAGAATCCTTCTGGGGAGGAGCGACGTCGGCAATAGGTTCTAAAGGATTCTCCCTCGGAGGAGTAAGACCCGAAACCATAGCATTAGTATTATGGAAATTGCCAGTACCTTCAAGGTTATCAGGAGATGATGTTGCATGTGGATGGGAAGAAGGAACTGAATTATGCATAGCTGGAGCAGAATTGACATAAGACAAGGAGACGTTAGCACTAAGACTGATGCGCTGGTTATGAGGGGAGAAAGCATCACTAGTAGTCCCAATAGATCGGGAAGGTCCACCAATGGCCTCGCTTCTGGCACTCCTAAGAACTCTTATGGGGGCATGTTGTCATCCTCCTAGCATTCTTGAAAACTCATATGAGGCCATGGCATCGTCCTTTTAGGACTATTGAGAACTCTTACGGTGACATGATCGTCATCTTCCTCACCCTCATCATCCTCGATCACTCGAGAAGTCTAGAACTGGTATGCCAATTTTCTTGAAGAGCACCATCGGGAAAGAAGTATGCAGAGCGCATCATGGTCCTAATGAATGCTAAGATCCCTGTATAGATGGATACACCAAAGGATGCTAGAATTCTCGAGCCTCTTCACATGGTCAGGGTTCCTTAGAATCTCGTTTGTCCAGTGTTGCCATCCTTGAAGTCGATTGCAATAATCCAGTTGGAAACAAATTGGGCTGTATGGATATGTCTGTGTCTCAATGCACATGTGAGGAATACTACTAGCGCTAGGATAACTAGCTCGGCTTTCGTAAGTCGCGGCATAAAGAAACAAACATTCTTTCTCAGGAAGAGGAAATGCATGACAATCATAATTCTTGACGCAGTCCTAAAAAAGGTCATGGTTCCAGAAAAGGTCACGATCCCCGAAGAAATGAGCTTTCCCCCAATTGGTAATAGGCAGTGGTAGTTTCGCGACTTTGGGATCTATGGTGTGATCTTCGAAACTAGCCTGCAAAGATGAACAATGGGCATAAGAACTCTATGGTAGAGGGAGCATATGAAGTAATTAACTTGGTTACCATAGTGAATTCTGACTGTAACAGGGCGCCTTAAGAAAAAAATCTCTTTGACAAAACTCAGTAAAAACCAAAACCAATGCTTGAAAAGGTAGACTTGGTCAAAAAAAGAGAGATTAATCTTGTGAGTCCTTGTCGCTGCATTGATTGTTTGACCTGGATGTTTCTCCGTTACGAAAAGGTAACCTCTTCTTAAAAAGTCAAGATCCCGTTATGGTAAAATGGCTTAGAAAAGAAATATGAAAAACCCATTGAAGACACCTAAAACAAAAAATAAATAACCATCAAGAAGAGTTCGAATATAAGAAATCATGAAAAAATAATATAATAATAATAAATAATTAAATAAATACATACCTAAAATAAAAAATAAAAAAAATAAAAAAGAAGAGAAAATTGGTAGATAGAAAGAATTCTGAAGGAGAAAGAATACTATTGAATGAATAAACCTCTTAGGTTGGTTTCCTATTTATAGTATTACATAGAAGGATCTAGAATCCATAATACTTGAAAACCTAGCAAGAATTCAAAATTTAATTAAAAAAGTAATTACATAAAGTAAAATTCTAATAAATTTCTCTAGAATTAAATTAATTGTTACCTAAAATAATTGGAAAGTTGGAAAGTAACTATATTACAATTAAAACCGATTAAGGAAAATAAAGTTTGCTTCCGAATTGGATTAAAGTTGCTGAAGCCGTTGGTTTCCTAACGGAAGCGTACTCTTAATTGGTCCGCTGTTTTCATTTGTGCATGGTCTGCGAATGGAGTTCCTAACTTGGGCCTATACTCCGTAATGCACTAATATTCACCTTGACTAATGCATATATATTTTCATGACATGCAATGATTCATATATTACCGTACTTTTAAAATAAGAATTAATATATTAGCCTAATGTAAAGCTTTTAGAGTAGATATTTCTAACGAATGAGAGAATATGCAACTTCGTTCATTAGCTTGATAACACTAATGGTACATTCTTAAAATATATATACAAATTAATAATAATAATAAATAAATAAATAAATAATAATTCAATGATAATAAATAAATAAATAAAACAAAATATGTAACTATATATTAGTCAAAGTGTGTATATATTAATACCTATGATGATTAGATCGAATACTAAATAACAATGATTCTAAAATAACAATATTTATGAATCTTTGTAAGAATAAAAACATTATATATTTGAAGCAAATGCATCTTAATTTTTTGTGCACGATCGTTACTTCAAGACGCGACTCACGTACACAGGGCAAATGTGAACCCATATATAAAATTAGGGTTTACATTTGACTTAATGAATTTAATGAACTAAAATGAACAAAACATAAATAAATGAACGAAACCTGAGAGGGGCCTACACGAGTCCCGAGGTAAATGGCTCGTGGGAGCAACACATTTTGGGAATTGGTTGAGGGATTGGATTAGTGGCTAGAAGAATGGGACGATTTGAACATTACTCGGATAACTAAGGGTATTCTAGGAATTTTTTATGACTAAGAGTATTTTTAGAATTTTTCTCGAAGTTACATGTTTAGCACATGACCCTTTTGTCAGGAGACTCTATAAATAGGCCCCTCATTTCAAGAGGAAGAGACTTTTGAACCTAACAACTCGCTAGGGAATTCTCTCCGAGTTTGAGATACAAGAGAATACTCTTGAACCCTAAAAATTTGAACTTGAATTCTCTTGAGGCTCGAGACACCAGGGAAGACTTTTGATCCTTGGATTCTAGCTCTAAAAACTCTAAAAACACACGAAAAGCTCTTGAAAACTAGAGATTATTCTGGGATCCCAAGAGTTCTATCTTGTGTTATTCGAGTGATTGTCCACCTTTTTTTCTCCCCTCTTCAATCGATCAATCAATTCCGTATTAGTCGCAAATTGTTCGCCTCCAATCCTGACACGAAATCCTAACCCTAGCAAGATACGAAATTCCTTGCCTACAACAGATATCGGGGGTGAAGATTTGCGACGTGATGTATTAAGATATTCACGGAACATCAGCGACCCCACTGACCATGCAATTTCAAAGTTGTAAGAAATTCCCTTGTAGTGCAATAAGATTACAAGATGTAAATCTCACCTATAACAATCAACCAGCTACAGCATCATGCGCTAATGCTGGAGGAACGGCTTCGGGTGTAATGAAACCTACTAGCTGTTGTAGGAGATAACAAGCCTCAGAGGAAATTAATATGATCCAAATTAATTAATTACACCCTAAACATTGCAGAGACTTAAAACTGTGTTTAGCAACTCGATATTAAATTTCAGGATTGGAATTGAAAACACATTTACGATACAAAGAATTGAATTTAGTTAAGATTTAAAGCTTAATTTCAACTCCAAGGTTTGGAATTGCATTGCCATATGTAGCATAGATACTACTGAACAACCATCACTATATAGGATTTGGAATTAAGGATTTGAAAAGGAAGAGAATTGGTATTGGCCTAATGAAGTACATGCGTTAGATTTATATGCAATTCTGTAAATGTGGATTTCAAACGAAAAAGTGAGCTGATGTGAGAGCTTATAATGGATGAGGTTGAAAATTTGATCCTATATTTGAAAGCTGAGTTTGTTTTTTTAATAACATCCTCACTTTTGGAGGAATATCATTTCAAATACAAAAATTTACATCCATGATAAAAAAAAAAATTAGCCTCATAATAAGAAGAAAGGAAAATCATACAATAAGCGAAAATGCTTCTTTACAATAATAAATAAATATAATTTAACGGTGATAATTAAATCTAAAATTTAGAGGTTTTAGTCTTTTCGAATTTCAGTCTTAACTATCAGACTAAAGTCTCTTGGCAGTGAGTGTTAAACACGAATTAAATATAATTTTGTCAAATTTCAGACAAGATCGAGTATCATTTTATCATATACTCCATTATTCCACGAGATACATATGTAGGCATAACAATTTGTACTTAAGCAGCAAGCTTTACATTTTCAGGTGCTCGAAAGTGTTGAAAAAATGGAAATGAACCGACAACTATATTTCTTTATAATTGTAAATTTACTAAAATATAAGAATTTCATTTGCCGAATTTTTTGTTTCATAAGAATAGTTGACCTCATAATGATAGTCGTATAATTAAAATGACACTATACTGTAAAAATTATCATCATAATTTTATTATTATATTATATTATTAAACTAAGAACTTGTTATTTTTAAAAATATACATAAAATAAAAATGTATTAGGATCGAACTTTTGTTTTTTTTGGACGGATGGATCGGAGTACTAATTGTCCTTTGTTTTTTCTTTCGGGTCGACCAAATGCTGAAATGGAGCAACTTTTTCTTTCCTTTTTCTATTGTATCGGTTCTAAAGTAAAAGGGGCTAAAAAGATGTAAAATAAGTATAAGTGTATAATATTTAAATATAATATTTATCTTAATTATTAAAAAGTGGGGCATGATATTAAAATCCGTATAATGTCCTATTTTTTTAATAGTTAAAATAGATGTAATATTTAATTTTGTATTTAGATATTGCATATGTAGACTTGTCCAAACATGAAAAGTGTTTTTTTTATTAATCAGAAAATTGAAGTAAGAAATTCATTTTTTTTTTCCTTTTCTTTTGATAGCAATAATAACGTGGGTAAACAATCTTTATTTGTTTAAGGCGGGGGCCATGCATGTTAGAAATAGACGGGATAAGGACAAGAGGGACAATTGGGTGGGAAACAGTGCGTAAGAGGTTTAGGCAGCCACAACATGAATCCGTGCAGGAGCAGTACTACATGCAATGCCCATTTCTTCTCTTACAATTACTCCACACGCTTGTCCCACGACATACATAACAAATGCCCCTTTCTCATCAATATCTAAATAATCAGTTTTATTACAAAACATATAAAAATAAGGCTACTTATAACCTATTAATTAATTATAGTCAGCCTCGAGTTTAGTTCGTTTAAGGATGTTCTTTTATTATGTTTGGTCAAAGTTTTGAGTGTACGGCAAAATCAACTTACTCTTGATGCACAGGATGTTTCTTAGTAAAGATAAGTTTACCGTAGGTTACCACTAAACTTACTCTTGATCTCTCCCCGGATTTCAATGATTGTAGCAAAACAAAGACGATGCTTGTTAAGTTTGATCATCTGTTTTTTGTTCTTTTTCTAATTGGTTTATAACTTTTGGTTTTAGTTGTAGTAGTCAAGATGCTTAGGTGGGATCAGATTATGGTTTCACCCTATCAAACCCTACCTTTTTCTTACTCCCAAACTTTGTTTTAACCCACAAAAATTTAAATTATTTGTACTCCTATAATTTACTGATAAAAATAAAAATACCAATATTCTAATCAACGAAAAACAAATTTAGAGGTAATTATAGTTTGTTATTAACTTTGAGTTCCATGAAAGGTGCATTGCGTACAAGTTCAAGTCTATCCATGAGAAAGAATTCAGAGTTTCAGCCGGTGTTATAGAAGAGTAAAAAATAATTATCACCTAGATTTCCCTTAATTCAACTACTGGCCCTTTCCTAGGCTCACATTAGACCTCTATGATGAAATATATATATCGGTAAAATTGAATTGTAATAATATATATTCTAGATAAAAAATAATTAAAAAAATTTAAAAGATGCATTGATTCTAGAGATTTTGAGTTCGAAGCTAGCAAATATGAATATTATAAAGTAAAATAAGACAACAAAAAATAGTACTCGCGTAGACAAAGAATCTATATTACTGTACGCAACAAAATAACAAACCTAGATAAATATGGTTAAGGGTATGTGGCGAAGTGGTGGCCATAGTAGGCGAATGGATGCATTAATCTTGTGCGCTTAAAGCAACAAATTAAAGAGCCATACTTACGTACATACTATGCCCTAAATTCCCATAAATTAAGGCCATATTGCATGTCACGCTAACTTACGTACATACTTCTTCGACATATGCTTTCTTTTTTGTTAGTTATATATCTATATAACTAACTTTTGAAAACCCTATTAGATCTTGAAAAGTTTTTATATATATATATATATATACATATATATGTGCATTTAATCCTTATCAGTTTCAATTAAAACTTATCCGGAAACTTGTCCGGAGCGATCATTGGTATATATGCCAGAACTAATGGAATTTTATTGGTACTACTAAAACTTGAATTAATGATGATAGCTTAGTACTCTACTCTATCCCAAATGAGACTTATATTTGATTTTAAAATTTGTTTTAGCATTTGAGCAGCACAAATTTATTCTCCCTCCGTGTAAGATAAAAGTTCTAATTGACTTTTTACACATATTAAAAAAAAATGACAAAATTATTCATATTTAACATTAAAGTTATCAAAAAACTTCTCATCAGAATCAATGTCATTAATGTATTTAATATTATTAGTTCCAACGTGTCTTTGAATTGTTTGAACAAGTCATTATAACTTCTCAAGTAGTTACATAATTTTTTATGCATGAGAAATAATACTCTATAAATATATATACAGAATAGAAATATAGAACAATTAATACCAAATGTATTACAAAAAAATTTTTTGTAAAAAAATACACTATTTAAGATAAGTGAACATTTCACTTGAAACTATTCAAAATAGTAATAAAAACTTTTATCATGAGACGAAGACAGTAATATATTTTTGAGGTTTAAAATAATCAGAAAAGAAAATAGAAGAAATGATTTAAAATTTCATAAGCTTTTTGTCTTATTCTCCAGTTTATGAGTTGTTAATAATGGCAAGAAAAGTTTGACCATTGTTTTTGCCAAAATATTTTGTCCAAGAAATAGACTTACTTGAATGGAAACTAAATAATATACGCAACCCTTATATAATTTATATTATATCCTCTGCTTACAAACATAATAAAAAAAAATTATTATAAGAATGCAATGATAATTTAAATATAAAACTCATAATGCTTTTTTTATAAAATATAAATGTAATGCCCGACTACAATAAGAATTCAATCCAAAAAACAATAAACAAAATTAGTTTAAAAGAAAAGTCATTTGGGGGTGACTATTGAGTGCAAGAACAATAAAGCAACAGGCATCATCATATCATTATTTCGGCGCTACTAGCACTTAATTGGTTAATTTATCCTTCATAAAACCAGGCACTTAATGCCTTATAAATACCTCCTTCAAACCCCTTTAAGTCTTCATCACCCAAAAATAAAAAAACTCCCGCTATTTCTCTAAATCTTTTTTTCTCTCTCTAAACAAAAAACAAAAAACAAAAAACAAAAAACAAAAAACAAAAAATGGTGAATCCTAATAGTCTCCTTCTTCTTTCATTTCTCTGCATTTTCTTCATAATTCAATCAATGGCACTAACGGAAATTACATACAATGTGATCAACTTAGGAGCCAAGCCGGATGGCAAAACTGACTCAACCAAGTCTTTTCTTAGTGCATGGGCTGCAGCTTGTGGCTCGGCTAAGCCGGCTTCAATCTATGTGCCGCCGGGGAGGTACTTGCTTAAGAGTGCACATTTTGGTGGGCAGTGTAAGAACAAAGCAATCACGTTCCGCATACACGGAACCCTTGTTGCTCCGTCGGATTATCGGGTTATCGGGAATGCTGGAAATTGGCTACACTTTGAGGGAGTTGACGGTGTTAGTATTAGTGGCGGAATTCTTGACGGCCAAGGTACTGGCTTGTGGGCTTGTAAGTTAGCGGGCAAGAGCTGCCCTAGCGGAGCCACGGTACGTACAGATTACCATAATGCCTTTAATAATTTTTTTTATTTATTTCTAACTTTAAAAGTAGTTATATTCGTATGAAAATAGAGCTCCTAAAATATATTATCAAAACAAAAATGATATTATCAAAATAATAAATAATTTTATAAAAATATTTTGCTTGATAAATATATTTGCTGTAGAATTATTTTTCCTCAATTTTCTTTTGATCTTCAAAGGATGGTTTAATCCTACAATTGCTAATTAAGCTCCCGTTTTTGACTTGAGGAAGTAACCTTAAAGTCAAGGCCGAACTACCTTATCAGTTGGGGGTGTCATGACACCCCCGGAGTTTTAAAGATCTTCTGTTTTATATATATATATATATATATATATTTGAACTTTGGCATCTCCTATAAAAACATAAAAGTAAAAAAGACTTCAGACTTAAGATTTTACTTTGACTATTGTATATGTATGTATATAATTTTTAATGAGCCTTACTTACTTACTCTTTAATAAGATCATAACTTAAAATTACATGCTTTACAATTAATGTCATAATGGCACACACAAAATATGGAGTGATCAAACTCATGTTTACTCTTCTAGTTTCATAGAGCCCACTCAGAACTATGTCATTGGTTGGTAAAGATTAGAAGATCAATAGTCTACCGACTTATTTATAGAGTAATCGAACTCGTGCTTCCTCTTCCAGTTTCTACTATAACTACCAAACGATCATTTTTATCTATGAATATCATCAAAACTAGACTTCAATCTAAGATAGAGGATGCTTTTATCACCGATTCTTTGATTTTATATATTAAAAGGGAAATTACTGCGAAGTTTAGTATAGAATCAATTATAGACGATTTTCGAGATTTGAAATAACGTCAGATTCTATTTTGATATATAATTTTGGCACCTATAAAATCCTGGCTCTGCCCCAACTTAAAGTGGAAGCTTCAAATGATCATTGGCCAAACATATTTATATAGGGGTATTATTGTCTTTTCAGTTTGTGGATAGATAATGTGAGCAACTTCACAACTAGTTTTTTTTTTAGAATTAATATTTTCACAAGTAAAAATAATAGTTCTACAAGCCCTCTCTCACATGAATAGTAAATGAGCCCCACACTTATGTGGGAGGGGAGCTTGTGGAATTATTATTTTTATTTGTGAAAATATCAATTCCCCTTCTTTTTTTTTTTACTAGCTTTCGAAACTGCTAAATTTAGTTAATGATTTTTATTCATTTATTTTTCAAGGAAAAAAAGAGAGAGGGTGAACTCTCTCTTCCAAATATTATTAAGGTAGGACAAGCCAAGTTCCAAGGAAACACCAATATGAAATGAATCTATGTTTCTGGGTTTCTTCATTCTGGTCTTCTCTTTAATTTCAACATAATTTATTTTGACAATAACTGATAAATACTAATTAAAAATAAGTAATCTTTGGTACATATATTAATTAGTGAAGTTTGAAGTTTAATTGAATAAAATTGATAATAAAAGATAAATTGATACTGTCTCAGTTTGTTGGAAATTAATAATTGGATTTGAAAACTTGCTATATGCATTTGCAGACGCTGGGATTTACCAAGTCGAACAATATTGTGATAAATGGATTAACTTCGCTAAACAGCCAAATGTTCCACATTGTCATCAACGGCTGCCACAATGTCAAGATACAAGGAGCAAAGGTATCGGCCTCCGGCCATAGCCCCAATACAGACGGAATTCACGTACAACTATCATCTGCAGTCACGATTCTGAACTCGAAAATCAGTACGGGAGATGATTGTGTTTCAATAGGTGCAGGCACCACTAATTTGTGGATTGAAAATATCGCATGTGGTCCGGGCCATGGCATTAGGTAACTATTGCAAAACTTAGCAAAGTGGTTTAAGATTGGAAAATTATTGGTATATATGTAGTACTATATTTTGCAGAATTTAATTAGGTTTAATATTGGTTGCGCAGCATTGGGAGTTTGGGTAAGGATTTACAAGAACCAGGTGTGCAGAATGTGACAGTTAAAACCGCAACGTTTACTGGCACTTAGAATGGTGTGAGGATTAAAACATGGGGTAGACCTAGTTCTGGTTTCGTTAGGAGCGTTCTTTTCCAACATGTCACCATGGTCAATGTTGAACATCCAATCGTAATTGACCAAAATTATTGCCCAAATAATAAGAATTGCCCTGGCCAGGTATGATTTTCGAAAATTATTACTGATGAATCGCTTTCATTTTTAGTATTTTTTAGAGAATTGTTTCCACAAATTCTCAATCACATTCATGTGGGTCTCATTTTCTATTCATATGAGATGAATCTTAATTACCCAAATATCAATTTTTTTTATATATTATTATTATTTTAATGTTGAGACTATATGTTTGCCCTATAGGGCCTTATTAATTATATGAAAGCCAATTATTATGAATAAATTTATAAACATAAACTTTTTACACAAACTTCATTTACACTATTAAAAAATGAGGCCTGACACGAATTTTCTTATCAGATTCCACTTTTAGATGATTTGGATGGAGTTTGTACACGTAAACTTATTCCATTATTATTGCTTAAATTGATATGAGCCTTAACACTTTTTAGAAGTTGTTGAAGGAGCTTGGTGTAATTAGGTTATATCCCCCATAATGCCATCATTCCCTTGAATGCTATTGATATTTTCAAATTCTATTTTTGGGTTGTGCTAATGTTGATTTTCTTATTTTTTTTATTCATAGTTTTCTGGAGTAAAAATCAGAGACGTGACATATCAAGATATTCACGGAACATCCGCAGCAAAAGTTGCTGTGAAATTTGATTGCAGTAAGAAAAATCCATGCAATGGGATAAGATTAGATGGCGTAAAAATCACTTATAAAAATCAACCAGCTACGGCATCGTGTGCTAATGCCAGAGGAACGACATCCGGCGTAGTTGAGCCATCAAGCTGCTTGTGGGGACGGAAATTAATATTTTTATAAGGGGAGGAGAATAAATAAAAAATTTATTTTTTCAAAAAATCACATAGTAATATCTTTTAATGAATAGTAATATCAAATATAAAAAAACTAAATGTCCGAAATACTGAAGTTGAGTAACATCGTTTCTCTCACATGAATAATAATAAAATTTATATTCATGTGAAGATGCTCATGTGAAAATATCATATTTCAACGTGAAATATTAGTTCCCTTTTTAAAATACAAGTCCAGCGTCTTCTCACAAATTAGTGAATTAAACATATTTTTTTGCTACATAATAACAATGAATATCATTGTAATGGCAGGATCAAATAAAGAAGCTTGCCTGCGTCTGTGGTGTTGTAAAGCCCATTGGGCTGGCCTGGCCTCTTGACCATGTAGTCAGATTCTAAACCCATTACGTGGTGTTGCTTTCTTGAATTATTTAGGAGAAGAGAATGTGCTCTTTCCTCGATTAATTGAAAAGATTGCTTTTATGTTCCATTCAATATTTATGAATTAGTCTATTGGGTGATCATGGTGATAGTAAAACAGTATCTTATACTCTTTCTTCCTGCAAAAATTGACTTATTTTAATTTTTTTTTCTCACTCAAATTGATTATTTTTATAATCAAAATTTAAATTATTTTCTAATAAATATAAGTAAAAAAATTATAACCATAAGAAACTATGTCGAATTTATCATCTCATCTAATTTATATATATATATATATATATATATATATATATATATATATATATATATATATACACACACATAAGCTTAATTTTTAATTCTAAAATTGATCAATTTAATCAAAAAAGTCGAACTAAGACAGTTTTTAATGAACGAAAGGGGGTATTGTCACAGTTTAAAACTGAGCGTCTTATTTGAATTTTGTTGCTGCTTTTTTTCCTACGTTATCACAATTATGACCAAACAAACAAAAAACAAAAGAACAAGACAACGTTGTTGTCAATAATAAAATGACAAAATCACCATGTAAAAATATCAAACTATAGTTTTTCATTGGCTCGTAAGTCGACTAACAAATGGTTCGTGTTGCACATTTTATGTGTGGGTGCTATATATAAGTCAAATGCATATATTGGAAAAAAATGACATTCAGCCAAATCTATAGCTAACATTAGTTGTGGACATTAGTCCATCTAATATATCACTTACCGTTAATAGTATATCTCAACAACAAGATTTTAAAGTTAGTAACTTCTCGAGATTAGAAGCTCGAAAGTCAAAGTGTTCGGAGCCTTCCAGGTTAGAATTCTGAAATATATTTATTTGGTTTTTCCCCTCCTTTTTATTCTTTCGATAGAAAATTTTTATTTAGGTCGGCTACCCGACTACAAGGTTATCTGTGCATTTAGTGTTGGTTGGGCAACCACATTTTTACAATCACCAAATACGTAAATAATTCTGTATTAGGATGTTCATTCCGCGTTCCAAATAAATTTTGGTGCCAAAATTTATTATTGAAAGGAGGAAGAAAAGAGGATAAAAAAGTTCATGCCTTTTGAGATTCTAAGTGCACCGTCTCCCAAATTCCTGACCTCTAATCTCCTGAACACTAAATTTTTTTAAATCTCTATCGTTGAGATGTATTATAGACAATATACACTATGAAAGAGTGTGTATATTCAATGTTAATTATAGATCACTCTTTATATATAGATACCTCGTATTAGGGTATTAAATTGTGTGAGATATGGCTTGTATTTTTTATGTTAGGGTTTCTAGAGACTTTATTTTGTTCAATGTATTTGCTCAATAAACATTTTGACTTGATTTAAGACCCTTATTTTGGGGTTAATAGTTGCAATATCTATTAGTAATTACACAGTTTATATGTGGGTGCAGCATTGTCAGATCAGATCTATTGGAAAATAGTGCCATTTTCACATTGTAAACCCAATAAATATCAGACATTATGTCTATTTTCTGTCCTCGCAAGCTTCCAATTATTTAGATAAAATAATTCAAGATGCGTGGTGGAAATACAACCTAAGAAAATCATGGTCCCTCCTAGCACGTACAAACAAAGGCATACCACAAACACTTCATTTTCTCCTTGTAGTATTTAAGGTCTCAATTTCCTCCGTTTAATTCTCCACAGGGAAATATATGTACTGTTTGAATTGTTTTTAAGTATTCCATTAGAAAGTTAATATTTTTACGTGTGTTTTTGATATTTTTATATGATTCTCTCTTACACTCAAGGGAAGTTCTAACCCTAACAATCTATTCAAGAAAGTACATCAAACTAACCTTCCCATCACCATAAACTACACAAATCGCAATCACCACCATCAATTACCGACAATAAAACCATTAGAACAACCACCCACAATCACAGAATTAGAAGAGGGGAGGCAACGACATGGAGATGTAATTAGAGAAGACAACGCGTTCTCTCTCGTGCGATAGCAACGTTAATTGTTTATTCCTAAACATATGGATAAAAAATGAAAAAAGTGACAACTTCAAGATACAGTTTTGTTATTTGCCCTAATTTTTTTTTATTTATCATCCCTAGTTTTCATATGTCCTGACCGGTCAATCCATATTCTTGCCAACCTCATCATCATGTTCTGTTAGTTATAATAAATTAAGTTATTCTATTGGATGATATTTGAATATTAAAAAATAAGTTACTTAGTTACACGTTCTATGTAATGATGTGTATTTGTATATAAAAAGAAAATTATTTAATAAGTTGCAACTTTCTTTTATTTGCATGTTTTACCATTGTAGTAATTTTTGTGTAATATATTTGTGTTTTACTAGGTTGGTTTCCAAATTATAACATTTTTTCATTCATATATGTTTTCTTCCTATTTTCATCTTATTTGCTCCACTTAGAAAGGAGTATATTTTATTTGCATACAAAATAATGTTAATCATAGTTCCACGCTGTGTGCTCGGAATGCCAGCTAGAAATAGAGTTGTGTAATTTTGCTATTAAAATTAAGGATGTCTTGATAAATATTTTGTTAGAAGCGGAGAAATTAATTTGAAAAGCACCTTAAGAGATGATTCTAACTTTTAATTTTTTAATTTAAAAACAAACAAGATATTTTTTTGATTAGACCTCATAAAATTGGCTCAGACTTGCGGGCTGAACAAACCTGCTCATAAAAAATTAGGTTTTGAACTTGGGTTCTTTACATAAGTATATAACAATTAGTAAAAAATTATAAAAATAGTGCATTAACAAAATAATTATAAAAAGAGTGCAACAATAATAAACTCATTAAATCATTATCCCTTAGATCAAGGGTAACTATAATCACCCTATTTACTCCTCTCTATTTAATGACACCCATTATTTATTTCCAGCATCTTCCTTCTTTCTCTACTTTCTCTCACCATTATTTTCGGCATCCTTCTCTCTCTACTCTCTCTCTCCTTCAGAGTCCAGTTTCAACTTTAAAATTACGAAATTATCCCTAAGTTAATTCAAGATAAAGAACATAGATAGTGGAAGGGACTTCCACGGAATCAAGAAATATGACGACATAAAAATTAATCTGCAGTTTTAATGTAACTCAAATCAATTGAGGGTTGAAGTGAACTAGACAGACCTCTCGTTGAGAGGAGTGACGGGAGGACCTTGCGTCAGGCACGAGCCCTTGGCGACCAATTGGTTGTTGGGGTAGTTAGTTATCTTTGTGTGAAAGTTTGACTATTAACTGCAGTATGGGAAAAAAAATGTATAATAAATTTTTAATAATTAATTGGTAACCCAATAAAATTGAATTGGTTACCTTTATATGAATGTTTGCTTACTAACAGCACTGCAAAAAAAAAAAAAAAAAAATCTATAATATTTTTTTTTTATTAATTGGTAACCCAATAAAACTGAATTGGTTACCTTTGTGTGAATGTTTGGCTACCAACAGTATTATGAAAAAAAAAATGTATAATAGATTTTTTATAATTAATTAGTAACTCAATAAAACTGAATTGGTTACCTTCATATGAATGTTTGGTTACCAACAACACTACGAAAAAAATATATTATATAATAGATTTTTTACCATTAATTGGTAACCCAATAAAACTGAATTGGTTACCTTTGTGTGAAGGTTTGGCTACCAACTATAGTATGAAAAAAAAATTGTATAATAGATTTTTTATAATTAATTGGTAGCCCAATAAATTTGAATTGGTTACCTTTATATGAATGTTTGGTTACTAGCAACACTACGAAAAAAAAAATTCTATAATAGATTTTTTATCATTAATTGGTAACCCAATAAAATTGAATTGTTTACCTTTATATGAAGGTTTGGCTACCAACTGTAGTGTGAAAAGAAAATGTATAATAGATTTTTTATAATTAATTGGTAACCCAATAAAACTGAATTGATTACCTTTATATTAATTAGTAACCCAATATAATTGATTTTTTTTTATAATTAATTGGTAACCCAATAAAAAATTGTTAACCAATAAAACCATATTTAAAATATTTTTTTTTGGTTATCCACAAAAATTAAAATGGTTACTTTTATATAAAGGTGTGGCTACCAACTGCACCATATTGAAAATAAATTTATTTAGAAAATGTTATTTATAAGTAACTGCAACATATTTAATTTTTTATTTTTTTTACTCATAAAAACTAAAATGGTTACTTTTGAAAAAAAATTTGGCTACCAAGTGCATCATATTCAAAAATAATTTTATTTTTAAAAAGTAATTTAGGTAAAACATTAATTAATTTATATATACATGTGTAGAGTATATATATATATATATATATATATATATATATATAAAACATTAATTAATGTAGAGTATATATATATAGTGGTACTCCATATTTACGCCCCACTATTACCTCATATCTACGCCCAGAAAATGTGGAAAAAGTGGCGCAAGAAAAGTGATATGGACGGAATGTTGGCGCAAGAAAAGTGGCGTAATTAATTAATTTTTAAATGTGCAATCACTAAATTAAAGGGATTAGAAAACTAACTGCGTTCTATTTCAATTTCAATTAAATTAAAACTAAAACCAACTGCACTAATTTTAAAATTATATATTAAAAAGGTACTCATTCTGTAAATAATTTTAAGATGTACTTTTATTGTAATATTTTTAAAAAATATACTAAAATATGTAGTTGTCCCTTGAGGTTATATTTTTAGCCCGTAAAAACTTAAGCTATTTTGGCCTCACCCAGCCTGTAGGATTTTTTTTTTTTGAATTGATCTTTTCGAAAGTTGAACTCAGGCACTCCTTTTCTAACCAATTGAACTGCGAGAGTTTTGTTTTTGGCAAGTGGTACCCATCTAATTCAACTTATTTCTCGGACTTTTAAAAATAGTAGACACCACCCTTGAATATTTCAACAAAAAAAAAAATGATAATTGGTGTGATGTCGCAAGCACCCAAAAATAAAATCTTACTTTTGAAAAATATTAATGTAGTAGTGTAAGCAAGAGTCGATCCCACAGAGAATGATTAATTTAATTTTATGTTTTTGTAAACTAAAATTGGGGGTTTTTGAATTAAAGAAATAATTTAAATAAAAATAACTAAAATAAATATGCAAGTAATAAGAAGAAAAAGCCTTGGTTTAAGTCAAAATCCACCATCAAGAATTTACAACTGATCACTGATGCAAGAATAACTCAATTCATATTTTAAATATTCAACGTGGAATAATTACTCCCATTCGAATAATTTTCCTATCTCTCCTTAATTTTAGTTAAGCAGAAACAAGCGATCTAAATAACCCTTACTACTAAATAATCTCAGACAAGCGCTAAAGATTTAACCTAGTAGTAGCATAAAGAAATAGAGAGATCGTTGAACTAAACAACACAATCCAAGCGTCTGCATTTAATTTAGATGAATATTCTTCCTAAGAGAAAACAATCTTTTGATAAGCAAAATAATTATTAATCTTAGTTGCTTCGCAAATTAAAGTGACCAAACAATTACGGATTTGATATTTAATTTAGCAGTAGATTTCAACGAATAATAAACTAGTGTGCACCCTAACAATTAAACGAATTAATCATAAAATTAAACACAGAAAAATATCCAATACTCAAAATATAAATTGAACAATTAAAATAAATTAGATCTCACAGTGTATAAATCTTGATGGCTTCAATCACTTAAACCAAGAAAAAAGAATTTAACTACTCATAATTGTAGAGAGCATCAAAGAATAGAAGAGAGAATTTTTATTCAAATAGAAGAGTTCTGTCTTACAATGTGTCTCAAGCCCTCTATTTATAGGCTCCATAAACCTCCTAACTTGTACAAACCCTAGTAGGATTTACAATTAAAAATAAAAGAAAAAGAAAAATAATTATTTTCCTAACCCTAGTTGGAATTAAAATCCAATTTGGAGTCAAAAAGTAGCAAAAATCCGAATAATTCCGTTTTCCCAGCAATAATGCGTAGCCAAACGCTGCCTTACGCGCTTTTGACCGGTCAACGCGCTCGCTGCCGCATGGATGACGTCATCAGTGGTCCGCGCATTGCGCGCACTGTTTCCTCTCAGAGATAAAAACGACGTCGTTTCTTTCCTGTCTTTCTCCTCTGCTCCCGCGCCATGCGCGTTTCCTGCTGCTGCCGTCCTATACTCCATACGACGTCGCTCGGCTGCTGAACCATATCCGCGCAATGCGCGCGCCTAATTTTGCGGAAATTACAGAATTGCCACCGGTCGTTAATTACACTTTTGCCATTCCGCTGCTAATTTACCAATTTGCCACTTGATCTTTGCTGAATTTACGAAATTGCCCCCAAAAGCTTATTTTTCCTACAAAATAAAATATAAAATAATTAAAAATAATATAAAATTACTAAAAATAATAAAAACACATAATAATAAATAAAACACCTAAAACACTAAAAATAAATAAAAACACATAAATAAAAAGAAATATAAAAATACTATAAAATTATCTAAATTAACACAAATTAACTAAAATCCTATAAAACCTATTAAAACCAAAATAAGCTAAATAATTAAACATCTAAGCACACAATAAATATAAAAACTAAGTATTAGGGAATAAAAATATCGTATAATTTAACTCTATCAAATACCCCCACACTTAGCTTTTTGCTCGTCCTCGGGCAAAACAAAAATAAAAACTATAAAATTAATAACCAAACAACTTACTTGAGCAATAGATCAATATAAATTTCAACATCAGCCTCAAAGATTTTTAAATGATAACTCAAAGAAAATTTCAAAACCATGCAAAATCTAAAATTTCAACATATTTATTAATCTTACTCTACTCAAGACCTTTTGTGTGTGTGAATCCAAATGTATCAAACTAATTAAAACTCAGATAAGTTTCGGTCATTAATTACCTTATAAAAGATATATAATAAAACTTATTTTTCTCATCACTTTCAGCTAATACAGACAAATATAAATCAGACGATCAAAAGGTTTTTAATTAATGAAACACACTAGGATTATCAATTTTTTTTCTTTCAAATATTTTTTCAATTTTTCTCTTTTAATGGGTGCATTTTATGCTCCATCCCATTTTCTTCCTTTCTTCATTTTTTTTTTCACGGTGAGTGCATTTTATGCTCCATCTCACCAGCGAGTGCGTTTTACGCTCCATCTCGCTTTTTCATGTGTTTATGAGTGAGTGCGTTTTACGCTCCATCTCAACCCACCACAAGATTTTTCTTTTCAATAATAATCCTAGAAAAATTACCTAAATCATCTCCTCCAAATTATATTTTGCCTTATATTTCACTTCAAATAATGATCAAATAAGATATAGAGTTCAAAAATATCTTTCATAAGCATTTAACCATTTAAACTTTCTCTTCATTAAAATTTAGCTCAAACAAATGGATATAAGTGCATAAAATTTTAAAAGGATCTCAAACAAAGTAATAATCAATAAAAAGTCAAAAATTCAAACTAAGCAAAAGTTTATCATTTTTCCAAGAGTTATTAAAATAAAAATCAAAATTTTATCATTGGCTAAAAATTTAAAATCCAATTAATTTATTGCTCAAGTGACACATCCTAAAAATAAAAATAAAAAACTACCCCATTTTCGTAGGAAACACGGTTACACTTAGCATGTGCAACAAACCTTTAAACCCCAAGGTTACCCCAAGTGGACGAGTTTTGTCTCGTGAGGGTTTGCAGTGAATTTACCCACAAATTTCAAAATTTCAAAATTTTTAAAATTTCCTAAAATTATCAAAAAATATGACCTAAAAATCCTAAATCCCTTCCCCCACACTTAAAATTTACATTGTCCCCAATGTAAAGTAAAATGCAAAGAAAAAGACACAAATAAATATAAAAAGAAAAAGGAAAAGAAATGCAAATCTGAGTTCTTGGGTTGCCTCCTAAGCAGCGCCTTTGTTTATCGTCATTGGCTCGACAACATGCTTTCCCCTTTCTTTTTAAGTAGTATAAATTGGATCCTCCAGATCCACTTTTTTCGAGCCTTCTTCTCGGAATCCCTCATAGAAATGCTTGAGTCTATAACCATTCACTTTGAATACTTTAGAAGTTTCCAAACTTTGAATTTCAACTGTACCATAAGAAAAAACATTAGTCACAACAAAAGGTCCATCCCAACGAGAACGCAACTTACCTGGAAACAACCGAAGTCGAGACTGGTAGAGAAGAACTTTTTCACCAATTGTAAATTCTTTTCTAGAAATCATCTTGTCATGAAAAGCCTTTGTCTTCTCCTTGTAAATTCTTGCACTCTCATAAGCATCATTGCGAATTTCCTCCAATTCTTGTATTTGCAACTTCCTATGCTCTCCGCTATCACTCATCTTCATATTGAAACTCTTAATAGCCCAATAAGCTTTGTGTTCTAGCTCCACAGGTAAGTGACATGGTTTCCCAAATACTAATCTATAAGGTGACATACCAATAGGCGTTTTATAAGCCGTCCTATATGCCCATAAAGCATCATCCAAGCGCAAACTCCAATCTTTTCTGTTCGGATTGATTGTCTTTTCAAGAATGGACTTAATTTCTCTGTTTGACACTTCCGCTTGTCCATTGGTTTGCGGATGATATGCAGTCGACACCTTATGAGTGACATGATACTTTTTCAACAAAGCTTCCACAGTTCGATTGCAAAAATGAGTGCCTCTATCACTTATTAGAGCTCTAGGAATTCCAAACCTGGAAAATATGTTAGTACGGAGAAAATTTGCAACAACTTTGGAATCGTTAGTCCTTGTGGCTTTAGCTTCCACCCATTTTGAAACATAATCGACAGCAAGTAAAATATAAATATTACCAAAAGATACAGGAAACGGTCCCATAAAGTCAATGCCCCAAACATCAAAGATTTCACAAAATAGTATGGGGGTTTGCAACATTGCATTTCTTTGGGATATATTACCTGTCTTTTGACAATTGCAACACGACTTGCAGAACAAATATGAATCTTGAAAAAGAGATGGCCAATAAAACCCACAGTCAAGCACTTTTCTTGTTGTCCTCTTAGATCCAAAGTGACCTCCACAAGCATACGAATGACAAAAAGTGAGAATATGATCAATTTCAGTTTCAGGGACGCACCTTCTAATTACTTGGTCCGCACAATGCTTCCATAAGTATGGGTCATCCCACACGTAGTACTTTGCTTGACTTTTGATTTTATCCCTTTGAGCTTTAGACAAATTAGAAGGCAAAATGTTAGTAACCAAATAATTGACAATATTTGCATACCAAGGTGATTTTTTATATGCAGAGAACAATTGTTCATCAGGAAATGTCTCTTCGAGAGGAAGCTCATCCTTAGTATTCGCCAAACGACTTAAGTGATCTGCAACACTATTGTCTGATCCTTTTTTGTCCTTGATCTCCAAATCGAATTCACTTAAGAGAAGTATCCATCTTATCAACCTTGGTTTTGCCTCTTTCTTTGTCATCAAATAACGAAGAGCTGCATGATCAGAATAAATAATAATTTTAGTACAAAGTAAATAAGATCGAAATTTTTCTAAAGCAAAAACGATAGCTAAGAGTTCTTTTTCAGTAGTCGAATAATTTCTCTGGGCATCGTTCAAGGTCCTCGAAGCATAATAAATTGCATGAGATGCTTTCCCAACTTTTTGACCTAAAACAGCTCCTACTGCATAATCACTTGCGTCGCACATTATCTCGAAAGTTATGTCCCACTTCGGAGGTTGAATAACTGGAGTAGTGGTCAATAATTCCTTCAACTTATCAAACGTTGTCTTACACTCCTTGTCAAAATTGAAATCCGCATCCTTTTGTAGTAATTTGCATAGGGGTGATGCTATCTTGGAAAAATCCTTTATGAATCTCCGGTAAAAACCTGCATGTCCAAGAAAAGAACGCACTTCCCGCACACTAGTGGGATAAGGTAGAGACTGAATAATATCAATTTTTGCTTTATCTACTTCAATTCCTTTAGATGAAACAACATGACCCAAAACTATACCTTGTTCAACCATGAAATGACATTTTTCAGAATTTAGTACAAGGTGAGTGTCTATGCATCTTCGAAGAACAAGTGTAAGATTGTGCAAACAATTATCAAAAGAGTCCCCATGAACGGTGAAATCGTCCATAAAAACTTCCATGATATGCTCAATATAATCTGAAAATATACTAACCATACACCTTTGAAAAGTAGCGGGGGCGTTGCAAAGTCCAAACGGCATACGACGATATGCAAAAGTTCCAAATGGGTATGTAAATGTCGTCTTTTCTTGATCCTCCGGAGCAATGGCAATTTGGAAGTAACCTGAATAACCATCAAGAAAACAATAGTAAGAATGACCAGCTAATCGTTCAAGCATTTGATCAATAAAAGGTAAGGGAAAGTGGTCTTTTCGGGTAACAGTATTTAATTTTCTATAATCTATACAAACCCGCCACCCATTTTGAACACGGGTGGGAATTAACTCATCATTCTGATTTTTGACCACAGTTATGCCCGTCTTTTTAGGAACTACTTGAACTGGGCTAACCCAACTGCTGTCCGAGATAGGGTAAATCATGCCAACTTCAAGAAGCTTTTGAATCTCTTTTTTCACAACATCCATCATGGGTGGATTTAGTCTTCTTTGCGGTTGACGGGTGGGTTTCGCTCCTTCGTCAAGTAAGATACGATGCATGCATGTCGACGGGCTTATTCCCTTGATATCAGCAATCGTCCAACCAATGACCTTCTTATGCTCCTTAAGAACTTTCATGAGTTGTTCTTCTTGTGATGGACTAAGTTTATTAGAGATGATCACTGGCGATGTCTTTTCTTCTCCAAGAAAAACATACTTGAGATGATCAGGAAGAAGCTTTAAGTCTGGAGTGGGTGACTGCAAAACAGATGGTAGAGATTTTTCGTTAGGAACTGGCATATCAATATAAGGAATGTTACCTGTATTTGGAGAATCATTTAGTGTTGCAATAACATCCTTTAATTCATCGGTTAAGGCGAACTCTTCTTCCTCCTCGAGATTCTGACTGATTGTCGTTTCTACTGCATCCTTTCCATCAAGTTCAAAAATTTCTTGTGCTAATGAGTCAATCACATCAATAGAATAAACAGGATTATCATCATTGGGATATTTCATGGCATCATAAATATTAAACTGCACAACATCGCCATCAAATTCCATTGTAAGTGTACCACTATGAACATCTATCTTGGTTTTGGATGTCTTTAAAAATGGTCTTCCTAACAAAATAGGAGCATTTTGATCACCATTCTCCATATCAAGCACATAAAAATCAGTAGGAAAAATTAAATTATTTACCTGCACAAGAACATCCTCTATGATACCCTTAGGATAGGCATTAGATCTGTCAGCCAACTGAATCACCGTACCAGTTTTACTTAAAGGTTCAAGTTTCAAAGAAGCATATATAGAATATGGCATGACATTAATAGATGCTCCTAGGTCTAACATGGCTTGTTCAAATCTAGTGTCACTTATCTGGCAAGGGATAGTAAACATTCCTGGATCTTGACACTTTGGAGGAAGTTTTCTTTGAATTACGGCAGACACATTTTTTCCTACTTTTATCTTTTCATACCTTGTGAGTGCTTGTTTTCTCTTGTGTGTACACAATTCTTTTAGAAATCGAGCAAAGCGAGGTACTTGTTTAATTGCATCTAACAATGGAATTTTGACCTCGCATTGATGAAAAGTTTCATATAAATCTGAATCTTTCTCATATTTTCGTTTTTCTGTTAAAGCTAAAGGAAAAGGGGGTACCGGTGTATAATCAGAGAGAGGTGGAAATTTATGCTTAGGGGTACCATTGTCGCCTTGAGCATTGTCCTCAGCTTTACTGTCGCCTTTGTCCGTGTGGTCTGCTTCTGTTTTGCCTTGCTCTGGTGGTGCAGACTCTGTTGTTTCCGGAGTTTGTATCTCTTTACCACTTCTCAAAGTGATTGCGCTTGCGTTCTCTTTTGGATTCACCACCGTTTGAGATGGTAATTTACCAGAACCTTGAGCCTCCAATCGATTGATTGCAGTCGCCATTTGTCCCATTTGCATTTCCAAATTCTGCATATTGGCCTTCGTGTCCTGCTGAAATTGCAAAGTGTTAGTGGTAAGTTGTTTAACCAAATCTTCTAAAGACACATTAGAATTAGATGATTGGCCCTGTTGTTTGTTGGGATATGGCTGCTTGTATTGGTGGTAGCTTGCAAAGTTTGGATTTGTGGGTGGATTCCCTTGTGGATTTCCATAGCTGAAATTAGGATGATCTCTCCAACCTGAGTTGTATGTGTTTGAGTAGGGATCATATCTTCTTTGTGGTTGACCAGGAAAACCACCTGCTGCATTTGCTTGTTCATAGGACTCCTCTTGAAGAGTGGGGCACATATCCGTCGGATGTCCTACTACCGCACAAATCCCACAAGCTTTCACTTGTTGTGTATTACCTACAGCCATTTGATGAACAACGGAGGTTAGACTATCACTTCGTTGCTCAAGTGAAGAAATATTTACCTCATTAACAATCTTGGATGAAAAATCAAGCCTAGTGCCAAATTGTTGGGAGTTAGCAACCATGTTTGCAATTAAGTTCCTTGCAGCTTCGGGTGTTTTGTCCACCAAAGCGCCGCCACTAGCAGCGTCAATCATGCTTCTATCAGTAGATAGGAGTCCCTCATAGAAGTATTGGATGAGGAGTTGTTCGCTGATTTGATGGTGGGGGCAGCTTGCACATAATTTCTTGAAACGTTCCCAATACTCGTACAAGGATTCTCCATGGTTCTGCCTCGCACCACAAATTTCTTTTCGTATGCTGGCTGCCCTTGAAGCTGGGAAATATTTCTCCAAGAATAATTTCTTCACCTCTTCCCATGTGGTTATACTTCCGGATGGTAGATAGTAGAGCCAATCTTTAGCTAAATCTTTTAGAGAAAATGGAAAAGCTCTTAATTTGATTTGCTCTTCGGTCACTCCGGGAGGTTTCATGCTCGTGCATACCACATGAAATTCTTTTAAGTGTTTATGCGGATCTTCACCTGCAAGTCCATGAAAAGTGGGCAAAAGATGTATTAGACTAGACTTTAACTCAAAGGAAGTGTTAGCATCTAGATTAGGAAAAGTTATGCATAAAGGTTGTTGGTGCAAATTAGGGGTCGCGAGTTCCTTCAAAGTTCGATTTCCAGCCATGTTGTCTTTTGCTTCAAGATTTGTTTGTCCTTCTTTCCTTAATCCGCGCAAAGTTCTTTCGATTTCTGGATCAAACCTTAAATCACTTTGATTAGTAGAACGAGTTATGGTCATAAACAAGCAAGGAAATAAAAATAACTACGAAAAAATGACTAAAATAAAATAAAAATAAACACAAAAATAAATCAATCAATTCCCCGGCAACGGCGCCAAAATTTGGTGTGATGTCGCAAGCACCCAAAAATAAAATTTTACTTTTGAAAAATATTAATGTAGTAGTGTAAGCAAGAGTCGATCCCACAGAGAATGATTAATTTAATTTTATGTTTTTGTAAACTAAAATTGGGGGTTTTTGAATTAAAGAAATAATTTAAATAAAAATAACTAAAATAAATATGCAAGTAATAAGAAGAAAAAGCCTTGGTTTAAGTCAAAATCCACCATCAAGAATTTACAACTGATCACTGATGCAAGAATAACTCAATTCATATTTTAAATATTCAACGTGGAATAATTACTCCCATTCGAATAATTTTCCTATCTCTCCTTAATTTTAGTTAAGCAGAAACAAGCGATCTAAATAACCCTTACTACTAAATAATCTCAGACAAGCGCTAAAGATTTAACCTAGTAGTAGCATAAAGAAATAGAGAGATCGTTGAACTAAACAACACAATCCAAGCGTCTGCATTTAATTTAGATGAATATTCTTCCTAAGAGAAAACAATCTTTTGATAAGCAAAATAATTATTAATCTTAGTTGCTTCGCAAATTAAAGTGACCAAACAATTACGGATTTGATATTTAATTTAGCAGTAGATTTCAACGAATAATAAACTAGTGTGCACCCTAACAATTAAACGAATTAATCATAAAATTAAACACAGAAAAATATCCAATACTCAAAATATAAAT